>OX401408.1:25048100-25458100 GCA_947846245.1 Cerastoderma edule
AATTTGCTCGTCAAGATTAGTTGAAAATGAATACCATTTTCTACTAGATTGGTCCAAGTACACTCAAATATGTAGAAAACGTCTTTTTAGCGTACTATGGACTTATTCCAATACTTTTATATAATTAATGTCGTTGTCTAAAAGAGAGACTATACTAAGCATTTGTAGATATATTTCGTGATGAAATTTTAGACACTATCGCTGTTCCTTAACCACCGACCTTTTCAATTCTTAAAGTATCACCATTCTTGAAATTTCAATTTTTTGTATATTGTGCTCAATGTCTTTTGATCTTTTTTGTCTAAGCCATATTCTTATATGTTATTGTAAAAGGCCATAGACAAATTTTGTCGATGATTGCCAATAAAGAAATCAAAATATATTGCAGATTATGTAAATCGTTTTCATGCTTATTTTGTGAAGAATATGCTTATTTAAGAGTGTTTTAGACCCGGATAATGAAATGGGCCACTCTCCTATCACGTGACCCTAGCAAGGTACGCTAGAAAGCAACCTATTACTGTTTATAAACTCAGGTTTTCTTCCCAATCAACACACAACGCATTTTGTTAAATAGTCCTTTTCAGAAAATAATTATATTTCATTCAATTTGAAAAAGACAATTACCACTATTTCTGCTGGATTTAACCTATGTTGGATCTAATTGAAACCATAATGTCCTAACCTGACTATGCATTACTCGTCAATTAATGTGTATGTTCTGTTCGACCCTTATCGATTTCTTTCATTATTAAAAAACGATTTCCCCGAATGTCTCCTCAAGACGTAAGGATCATTTACTTGGTCCTACATGTTTATAAAAATACAGTTAATTATTTATATAGTCTTTTTAATACTCCATGAACACATGTTTTGGTGAACTGACACATTTCTATTTCTCGATGTTTCAATATAACGCTACCCCATACCAATGTTTGTAGAGTCATTATTGAAATTGCATTGTTGTAGAGATCAAAAACACCACAACTCATAGTTCAAAGACGGTATTTTTCATTAATCGTATGTGATCTTGTATTCTTTGCTCGATTTGTTATACATGTTCAATATCAGATGGGGAGGGACCCAGTGTGGCACAGTGCTTAAAAGGACTATCTCACATATTGGGATTTTTACTTATTAAGATTAATTTTCTTCTACCGATAAAATGACAACACAGATTTCTAAAGTAACCTAAGACTAGACAGCTTCTCAACCCCGTGTGTGCCCGTAGAGTAAGGATATTGATTATATGTATTGTAGAAACATATGCTACTTTTAGATAATATGGTTACATGGTTCTTCGGACACGTTTAACCACTTTTATCACGTGACATAAGCTAAGTAATAAGGAATAAGGAATTCTCTACAATTAGTTAAATATGATTTTCCATAGTAGCACTGAGAGGCGCAAAGGCCAACGTCAAATTTTACACAGAGAGCACACATTTCTGACTAAGCCCCTTTCAGGCACAGGACTTAATAACTCTATGAATGTGGATTCAACTCCCCTTGTTTTGTGAAAGTGTCCTGTCACACCCCCAAACTTAGTACTGTTGAATCATAAGAAAGGCGTTATTTAACTGTAAAAAGGTTGACACGACGTTAAGACACATGTTTACCAACACTGGGCTATAAGATAATGTGCCCGTATCGAACATCCAATGGCTTGATTGAATTCGAATGTAGTTTATCTTCGTTTTTGTTTCTACCTCATTCTTTTCAGCAAAGGTCCGTTGAATTAAATAGGAACAAATAATTAATGTAATGAATGATATGCGGTGGTGAAGTGGATAGCGTCGGGGACTAGAGACCGGGCCGGGTTCGATCCCCGAAGGCGGCCATATATTTCACCGCAGAGTGTTCTTGGGCGAAACACGTATCCTAGCCTAGTACTGGTAGGCCTCCAGGGAAAATGTCTGGGTACCCGCAAGAGGTTTGACATCATAGAAAGATAGATTGATAGAATCCCACGTTGACATATATATCGACTATCTTAATGACGACGATTGATCCTTGGTGGTCATACACCCGTGCCTTTTGAGATCGACGATTCTTATTGACTCCAATGTTAAATTATGCATTTGAAATGGCTAGCTGAAGTAAGATCAGGGTCTTTTCTGCTTAGCTCTATACTGAATCATCAAATTGGTCCACAGAGCTCTCCAATGATGTAATAGAACAGACACACAATTCGTATCGATTTTAAGGAGCCATGTGCAAAAGTACTATCCAAATACCAGTGCACATGCTGTCACATTCGTCAGAAGCACCAGTGTTTGTGTTCAAACATCCCAAGCCAATTAAGATCTGCAATAGGCAATGAAACAAAGTTTGAGAGCAGTGCAACGTAAACCATCAAGGGTTTGTGATTTCGGTAATACATTCGAAAGAACGTTATGAACGGGGAAATCCTATGGATATTTATGCACATTTCTAACGTGCGTAACCCTTATAGTAGTGGTTCTCTGATTAATCATGTTCGTCATAGCTGGTGGTATACCGGTTACTTTTTTCCCTTCTTCATTCTATATAAAACAGCCATGTTGGTATCTCCCTAGAAAAGTAGTTCTGGAAAAAAACAAAGGTTTAAAACATGGCCAACACCCACTTAATGTCAAAAACAGTCAAACAGGCTCCCTTTTGTATCCTAAAAGCATATGATAAACACACAAAGTAACATTCTTAATTTTCATGAATTACTTTTTACTATCGTAACGACCCCCGAAAGTAATTCCTGACATGTACTCTACCAGCTTGTGTGTATTCGGTCCGTGACTTGACGATGAAGTTCTAAACGGACACAATCTCCGCTTGTAGCAAGCTGAAGCTGTGTCCGATCAGAACCAAACCACTGACATTAGAAAATCGAGTAGGGCAATTGACACAAATTCATAATTAAGACTCCTCTTCAAAGGGCCACTTTAGTAATCCATTAATAAAAAAGAGAACAATCTAGTATAACTGCGGTCTGAATCAAGAATCACGTCAACCCAGTCCTGTAGTTACGTAACTCAGGAATTCAACCAGAATTGCATTCAAAACACCTCGGCCATTTCCTAAAATAATCTCGGAGGTAATGGGGAGCCATTTTGAAAGTAGGCCATTGACAAATGGCATGTCCGTCAATCTAAACATATCGGGTCTATCCAATGAAAATGAATGTATTTCACAGCTCACGAAATACCCGAGTAGCTCCGATTGCATGTCCGTTTGCCATCGTATCTACTCGGCAATCCCCGACAAAAGCCGGGGTGATACGATTGAGAAAGTATAACCAATTTGTGTGTATTTACATAAATATATAGTGCCTGTGTGCATGTTGTAATCATGTGCGTTATCCATCGGAAAACATACGAATAACCCTAGGAATTCTGGTGTTTTCATGAACTATCTACGAGGTATATCTCCCAATTTGTGCCGGAGATTACTGAGTTGATACGATTGTCTGAATAAGTGTTGACAAAGTTCTCGTTCTTGAATATTTCGTAAATGATGTTTAGTTTCTGATTTGCTTAATTCCTCTATGTTTTGCATAATAGAGCTCTTTCGACCAATTAGAGTTTTTTAAGAAACATTAATTAGTTGTTTGCATTTTTAGAATTTTTTGCACATGTACGCGCTGGAGATGGAGTAGATAAGATTGAGAACACATGAAACACAGACCTGCTGATATGATAATCTAGTCTTAATAGTTTAGAATTAGTAAAAAACAACAACAACATTCAATTGTGATGTTTAACCAATTTGAGTATATTTACATAGATATTAAGTCCATGTGTGTATGTTGTAATCAAGTTTGTTTACCGGCGATAAACAGCCGAATTTCCCCAGGATTTATGGTGTATTCATTAACTACATATGAGGTATATCTACCGCCTTGTGCACAGGATTGCCGAGTAGAAACGATTTACCCTTTCCAAACAATAACGACATTTGACCACTTTGTTGCAGACGACTTTAGAAATCATTGTGGGAAAAAGGAGAAATTGCTCGTGACGAGCAATTTCTCCTTTTCCCACAATATTTTCTGCCCTATCAGAAGATTATTTTCCAATTTCATCACGTTTTGAAATGTCGTCTGCAAACTCTTTCAATTTGGGACAGTCGAAAATTTGTTGTTTGGGAAAGGGTTAGATACGTTCCAAGATAAAAAAGGAACACGTTACAGTTTGATAACGCTCTACATCTTTGTTTGTGGGGCTCGGAAACACTCATACTACATTCGAATGTACGTATGTAGAAACCGTTTGGACAGGTCTACTAACGAGGAATGAGGTCGTATTTAGTTAGTTTGGGGTTTTTATTGTGCATTGTATGGTAGACAATTTAGCATTCCATGTTTCTCGCATTTCCTTGCGCAACATCTTTCAGTATTCCTTGTAGCCCCGTTGATGTTTCTCAGACTAACATTGTTATGTTTTTAACGAGTAAAATCCTGACCAAAGGACGTTTTTCACTACGGAAAAAGTAACTTGCCGAGGCCGGACTTTGATCTCGGAACCTCTAAGAGGTAAAGATGAAGGTTTTGTTTATTAAAGTGTCATCCCTACTGAAAGGGTCAGCCAGTTTGGCTTAAAGACACTTTTCACTGATTATACCAAGTACCCCCAAAGTTCAATCAGTAAACCAGTCACCAAGCGGATATAAGTCGGTAACCATTACTTTAACCAACTCGACGCTCACGAACTGGCCTTTTCGGAACAAGTCACACGAAAAACATCAGGACAAACGCCCCTCCCCCGTGGATCTTAAACCTTTGACCTTCCTGTACCGAGGCGGACGCCTTCACTACTAGGCGACGGTGACATCTATGTATTTCCGGATGGGATTAGGCAATGTCGAGACTTTGTGCGACGAACGGTGGTTCTTCGCTGTTAACATGAGGTTTTATTCATTACAGCGAAGGGTATATTTTCCCATGGTGTTACAGCTGCAATGTAGCTTTCACACACAAACTTCCTGGTAAATTTAAACGGGTTGTCATGAATTAACATATTCCTCCATATGGAAATGTGTGACTGGTCGAAATTGAAAGCAACAACGTGCGACAAATGTAACATGATCCCAAATAAAAATAATAAAATTCATTACCTCTGTGATATCATGCACATGTATAAATCATTGTGACAAAAGGGGGAATTGCTCATAAGGAGCAATTCCCCCTTTTGTCACAGTAGTTTCTAACGTCAACGGCAGTACATGCTTCAAAGGGGTGCATTTTTTGAGTGAAGGGTTGATATCTGACATCTGCAGAGCAAAACCAGAGCCAGCGAAGTAAACATTGCGCAATCGGTCTTTTTTTTATTTTTATTTTAACCTACTTAACCAAGTTATGAATTACATCCGTTGTATCTGAGGTTGTTGTATCGCCAGGGATGTTAGACGTTTTCGTGGGAATATCCTTCGCCAAGATACTGTAGAGCCCAATGTAGCAGTAAATAACGGAAATACTGTTGACACGGCGTTAAACCCCATGCAAAACTGGCAAATCGTCCTAGATCGGGAAATATGAGTTGAAACCGAAGTCAATTTCATCTAAATAGCCAAACAACTTCAATGGTGCCTGCATACTTCTGAAAAACGTTGCGTTCGAATTTCGGATAAGGATAATTCCAGAAACGCTTAATGGCGCAGCGTCGGTTAGTTTCCAATTGCCAGATTAAACCTTCTCACGGTGTGTTAAAAACTCAACTTATCAGCATACTAGCGCCCAGAAAGAAATGCTAAACTGGGAAATATGATTAATAAATTATGAAAGAATGTGTTGAAACATAACGAAAAACCACAGCATCATGACAATATATAGCCTGTACAACTTGTTATCTATTTTTCAAAGTGGTATTTTAACAAATTTGGTGCCCACCAATTTAACTTCATTGTTTACATTCGAGTTACATTATAAAACAAAGCGCTGATAGCGCTGAAGGACTAAGGTGCGTTTAAAGCAAGATGATTGAGGATACATTTGAAAATTTCTTTGGGCAACATCTCGAGGAAAACAAATGCTCCTTTTACCACCATTTCTATAATTATTACTGAACGATAGCCTATTTTGAGAACATCTGGACATTTTACAATTTCCCATGAGGCAACAGTTATAACAATATAGAGCAAAACGAAGCGAGTAAATCCGGACTACATTCCTAGTTCACAGAAGGAATTAGTCCGCACAGTGAAGGCGGATGTTTATTGATTAATTGGGGTCAGATCGCTGTTTGTGTATCGATTAAGTACCGTCCCTCAAAAATTGGTATGCAAATTCGATGGACTAAGGTGCAGACGCAAAATGCAGTCACGGTGGGCTGTTCCGCCCTCGCCCCCGGTTCATTTGGCACGCAGTCCCGATAGGAGAAAGAGCGGTACCGACTCGCTATTTTGCTTCCACAAGCCCCGCCCCCTAGCGACAAGATGCAGCTCGTAGACGGGAGGATATGTGAAGGACGTTGCAAGGCCAACATTGGCGTAGCTTCCTTTAGGCACTATAGGCACATGCCTTCACTTTAATTTCAGGAAGCAAAAAAAAAAAAAATAAATAAATAAAAAATAACCTCAAAATCGAAAGAGTGCGCCTATATTTCCTGCATAAACAAAATGCCAGAACGCACCAGAGCGATTTTAGACTGCATTTGTTTCACACGCGAGCATGCCCTCGGAACACCTAGAATGACGTGTCTGCATATTAATTCAGACAAGCTACGCCCCAGGCCAACTATACGGTTACAGATCTGTCTGAAAGTATACAACAACAACACACCCTGTTTAAAGATACCACAGGCGAGCGCAAATGAAGCGCGACTGATGGTTTTGTGGTTCACATCGACCTTAAGAAAGCTTGGTAATCAAAAATAGGTTTTAGTGTCGTCTGCTCTCCAAAACCTTAAATATCTGCTAAATTCTGATCTAGAATGATACTTACATTAGCCAAGAGGTAAGAAAACAGGTCAGCCGCCAATTTACTTGATCCAACCTGTTTGCTTCAACATGAAGTCGGTTCCAGCACTACAAGGGTTTACGGCAAAAAGAAGTCAGACACCGTCCATGAGCTGTTAAAAAGTGCCCGTGTGAGTGACGAGACGATCTGGCTTAAGGGCCAACACGATAGCTGCAGTGACCCCTGGAAGTTCAAGTACGGAACGACGGGTATTTGGACCAACTGGTACAGTAGAGAACGGTGTGAGTGACAAGACGATCTGGATAGTTGACCAATGCGATAGCTTCAGTGACCCCTGGAAGTTCAAGTACGGAACGACGGGTATTTGGACCAACTGGTACAGTAGAGAACGGTGTGAGTGACGAGACGATCTGGATAGTTGACCAATGCGATAGCTTCAGTGACCCCTGGAAGTTCAGGTACGGAACGACGCGTATTTGTACCAACTGGTACAGTAGAGAACGGTGTGAGTGACGAGACGATCTGGATCGTCGACCAACGCGATAGCCTCAGTGACCCCTGGAAGTTCAGGTACGGAACGACGCGTATTTGGACCACTGGTACAGTAGCGAACCCTCAAACTCAGGGAACCAGTTCTGCATGATGGAGAAAGGCAGGACACGAAGATAGTACGACATGGATCGTGACGGGCCGTTCTATAATCGGTGTGAAATGACAACTTGTATGTAAAACCTATATCGAAATTTGCCGTGACAGAACTACGTTTAAAGACTAAAAGGCAGCGACGCCCTTTGGAAGTAATAAGATTAATTGAATAAAAAATCTCAACACTTTGTCGATAAGAATTACTGCTTTTGTGTCTGGATTGAGTCGACACATTCCTAAAAATACCTTAAGCCTTTTTCCTTTGCGGAGGGGGTGTCGTCAGAGATAGATAGACTGACTATCAACATTTAATCGAAACAAACGTAGAACAATTGACATCAATGTGTCATTAACATGTTAACTGTCGCCGTTATATAACTATAAAGGATGGAAAACGCATCTAATACCAAACAAAAAATATGCTAAGAGCTCCCACCAGGTCAACAAAGTGTTTGAAATTCAACGCTAAAGCATGACTCGAGAAGAAGGTTGATAACTCAAGGAGCCTGCTGTCGGCGTTTATGCATGTTTATCTCCCTTGAAGAGACATTGGGAAAATGTGTCATACAGTGAGACAAAGAGATCACGGAATCTTGAAAGTCCATCCAACCTCGTCTTATTATCTGATGAGAAAATGCATGTGATTCCCCATTATTTTTTACAGAAAATAAACAACTGATAATCTTTCATTCTATACCATCTTATTTTGACTTATGTACATGTAATAAAGTCAATTTAAAACATTGTTATTTCTCACGGTTGTGAAACAAATCTTTGTATGTTAGATGTATCGATATCGATTCTGCTTCAAAGATCTGTTGTCACATTCCTTGTGTGGAGTGAGCTTAAAAACCTAGTGGGTTGACAATCCAAGTGATGGTATTCTAATTTTGATGAGAGCTAGTGTCCCGACTGTCATATGGAGTGACAATGGTTCTACCTGGCTTTTTGATAAAAAAAATAGATAAATAAACGAATGAATAAATGAATGAATGAATAAGTAAATAAATGAATGAATGAATAAGTAAATAAATGAAAGAATGAACGAACGAACGAACGAATGAATGAATGAATGAATGAATGAATGAATGAATGAATGAATGAATGAATGAATGAATGAATGAATGAATGAATGAATGAATGAATGAATGAATGAATGAATGAATGAATGAATGAATGAATGCATGAATGAATGAATGAATGAATAAATGAATGAATGAATGAATGAATGAATGAACGAATAAATGAATGAATGAATGAATGAATAAATGAATGAATGAATGAATGAATGAATAAATGAATGAATGAATGAATAAGTAAATAAATGAATGAACGAACGAACGAATGAATGAATGAATGAATGAACGAATGAATGAATGAATTAATGAATGAATTAATGAACGAACGAACGAATAAATGAATGAATGAATGAATGAATAAATGAATGAATGAATGAATAAGTAAATAAATGAATGAATGAATGAATAAGTAAATAAATGAATGAATGAAAGAACGAATGAATGAATGAATGAATGAATGAATGAATGAATGAACGAACGAACGAACGAACGAATAAATGGATGAATTAATGAATGAATGAATGAATGAATGAATGAATGAATGAATGAATGAATGAATGAATGAATGAATGAATGAATAAGTAAATAAATGAATGAACGAATGAATGAATGAATGAATATGAATGAATGAATGAATGAATAAATGAACGATCGAACGAATAAATGAATGAATGAATGAATGAATGAATAAATGAATGAATGAATGAATGAATGAATTAATGAATGAATGAATGAATGAATGAATGAATGAATGAATGAATGAATGAATGAATGAATGAATAAGTAAATGAATGAATGAATGAATGAATGAATGAATGAATGAATGAATGAATGAATGAATGAATGAATGAATGAATGAATGAATGAATGAATGAATGAATGATTCGACTGACCCAAATCGAAAGAATTTTCATACAACATTTTAAAATGTGATGAAATTAGAAAATAATATTTTGATAGGGCAGAAAACGTTGTCAGAAAAGGAAAAATTGCTTGTTACGAGCAATTTCTCCTTTTCTCACAACGTTTTCCAGAGTCGTCTGCAACAAAGTGGATAAATGTCGTTATTGTTTGATAATTGGTTAAGTCAACACCTCGTATTTCTCGTATCCATGTTTTATTGTATTGTCTATCCGGTACCTAAGAGACCCGCCATTTCGAGAGGAGAACGTTACAAGAAGAGATAGAAAAAACTCCATCAATTGGAAAAATCTTCTTTATTTCTTACATAACCTATTTACAAAGGAACTTTATATATAATGTTGATGTGACAAACAGGGATGATGGAATTGATTGCTATTGAAGGTGCCTTACCATAAATACAAACATACTGTCGGATTAGTTATCACAAATTATAAGATCTTTAACTCGAATTTCTAACTGTCGAACTCTTCTATACGCAAAAGTTGATACGGTGTTCTGATTTTTTCTTTTATTCTTTTTATCATATTCCAAACAACAAACTCTTCACATTGATCTCCCTTTATGAGGTTGATCACTGCCATCACAAATGTCACATGACCACATACTTAGAAACGAAAATGGCGTTGAAAGATGGCGGCGAAACTAAAAAATTGTAATCCATTTGTGCTTAATTTATAAACAAAACCAAATTTTTTTTCAACTTAACTGGTCAGAAATCAATACAACAAGATATTGTTACTAAATTAACTAGGATATCCGGTAATTTCTTAACAAACCAGCATCATTTGAATTTCATCCAAATTTGGATGAAAAATCTTGTGGTGGCAGTGATCGATGCAGCGTAGCAAGGGGAGATTACTGTGAGGAGTTTGTCCAAAAATCTGTATGTCGAACTTTCTCTATTACGTACATTTTCATGGCGTTCCTTGAACCTCGAAGTAAAGAGATTTTACTGTATATAGGTTTATTTAGAAACATGACATAGATTATCGTCTTAGTTGGATCTTTATGCTTCATTAAACCAGACTTACATCAACAATTTCAATCGTGAATTTCATATCATGAATATGTTGAATTCAAAGTTAGTCTTCTTCCTCTATTTTGGAAGATGCGCGTCGAATTGTGGTCAGCCCTTTTTAACCCTTTCCCAAACAATACCGGCATTTGAACACTTTGTTGCAGACGACTTTAGAAAACGTTGTGGGAAAAGGACAAATTGCCCGTAACGAGCAATTTTTCCTTTCCCCACAATGTTGTTTGCCCTTTTAGAAGAATATTTTACAATTTCATGACATTTTGAAACTCTTTCAATTTGGGACAGTCGAACATTTGTTGTTTGGGAAAGGATTAAACCTATAGCAATTTGGGACGGGTTAAAATTGATAGCAAATGCAGACGACAATTAGTTATACACAGAAAATGTTTATTACATGTTCTTAATGGTATTTACAAAAGTCATTTTGAAAAAGGATACATGGCCAACTATGAATAATGTATCCATTTCTCAGTAGTTTCTAAAGCTTTTTGCAGCAGGTGACGTCAAGTTGACCACGCCTTGCACAGGATTCGGCGAGTTAAACACTTCAAGCGGACGAGAAACTTATCAAATTACGTGTTTTCGTCGTGGAATTGAATAGAAACATGAATCATGACAAAATCATAAATTATGATAATTATTTTTTTCTTCTTTAGTTTCTGATGTATTTCATTTTAAACTTGTAAAGATTAATTAATTAATATGAAGCAAGGGGTTAAGAGGTCCCTAGTCAGATCGATTTTCTACACTGACATTGTGTTCGGGTCTAGATACATGTTGTGGTTTACATCTCCCGAGAAGCAATTTCTCTCCGATGGTATCGGGAAGGCAGGTGAAAAGGTCGAAATTCAATGAATTATGAAAGATAGAATGCAAAGCTTTTGTTTTGCCTTTTATTTTGTAAAGAACGAACTACAGTCTTACACCCAACCTTCGATATTCATTTGATCAAAGATACTATTTTCCCAAGGTAGCGTTTTACTTAACATTTTACACTAAAAAGTTAGGAAAGTTCAAAACAACATGCCCTCTTATGTCAATATTGAGATAGCAAATATGGCAAAGTGACACATCATTTGAATCGTCTCTCCGAGACGCTTCAAATGACGTGTCACATTGCAATAATGTACATTTTTTATAGGATAATATACATGTGTATCAGTTTTGACTTACGCAAAATATTTGTCCGAAAACGATTCGTAAAACAGTACCCAGATGAGTAAATGCTGCAGCTTTCTTCTTTTGCGACATTCTGAGTACATGTATACGATTCACATCATACATCAACGGTAAATTTTCCGTCGTCCTTCGTACCCATCCGTCTTTAGCTAGGTGACATACGGTCCTGTATTGTATATATATACTCATTCGCGATTATGAACAGGCAAAACCCCCAACTATGATAACTTACGCACTAAAATACACGTCTTAAATCATATTCCCATACCCTGCAATGGAAACGGATACCTTTTACAAGGGAACGTAAGTATGTTATTTGCTAGACACAAGAAGGTAAACCCTATGACAAGAATCAATATAATATGACATATGTTTTTCTTGTTGGTATGCTCTCGTTTATTCGTACTATTTGCTTTTATCTCATTTGTTATCTATTCCAGGTCTTTCCCATTGAGAGTTAAATGTAAACGATTATATCTGATCTTTGGCTGCGGTCACACTATCTTTTAACAGGTTATAAATCGTAACAAAGTATCAAGACAATGCTACTATCCATATTTGTGAACGCGGTCTAGATATACATTGTATGTTAACCAAAATCCATATAGAATCGAGACAAAAACTCTCCGCAGGGATCAACTAAAATCAAAAGGTAAACCTCCTGTGGGTTGTAATTTCTACACTACAAACACGTGTCTAGTTTAGATGCAGGGTACACATCAAGTTCCTATGATTTATTAGTATCTCAACAACAGCTGCAGTGATCGGATTGAAACTTCACATTCAGAGAATTTGGGTTCATGTGTGCAAGTTTGTAACTAATTAACTACTGTAGGGTTTTGATGAAGCTTTACATATTTTGGGGTCTGAATTTTTAAAAGGTCCTTGGCCAAGAACCATAACTCTTCTTTGTTTTTAAGCAAATTATATTCGTTTGTGTACTTATGACATATTGGTTAAAGCTTGATCCTCATAAACTACTTCAGGAAAGGGCTTGAAACACCACAAAAATTTAGGTCATAATGCTGGGTCACCGACCAAGTCCCATTTATTGAATGCTTTTCGGACACCTTTACAAACTGCGTGAGCGACAATACGTCCCAGATAATGAGTGAACATTTCCAGGGCTCACCCTGGCTGAAAAAAAGTCTGCGCCAGCACATTCGCCAAATGACAAAAATAGGAGCCAAATTAAAGAAGTAGGAGCCAAATTCTGAGCAAATGACACCAATTAAAATTTCTTTATTTTAAACACTTTTCATGTTATATGTACAGTACATATATGTTAAGTCCTCTTGGTAAATTATATCTGTTTGTTATGTTTCACCATTTTTATTAAAATTGTAATGTCATAAATATGTAATGTTTAATGCCAATAAAAATATTATGTTAAAAAAAAATAATAAAAAAAAAAGCCAAGACATTCCCCTTCCCCTTCCGAACAAATTTAAACCAAATATGGTATAACTAAAGGCTATGCTTTGAGTGACAAAATCAAAATGAATCTTTTATCTCAGATAACATCAAATCATATTGAAGACTATACATTTCTGATTTCTCAGTTTTGTTATTTATTTTAGAAATGTCCGATAGATAAATGGAAAGTAAACATGATCTTAGGTCTATTTGTTTTTAGCCTCGTCAAAACTCCGGTATGATGATTTGAATGATTAATAATAGAGGATCGCAATTTGAATAGTACCGTTGCATCAACGAAGGAAGCGAACTGTCAATATCAAAATACTTTACAAATTAACACTCTTTAAATTCTCGCATTCTACCATGCATCATAAAACACTGGACTGAATGCGGTAAATAGTAATCGGTTTTCGCGGAACAACCGCATCGAGTCTACCAATCAAGTGTGTCGAGTTGTTTACACATAATAAAGACCCGATTAATACGAGCCTCAGGCATTGTTTGACATGGGGATAACAATTAGCGGATTAATTTGAGGTTTTCGGAGATACTGTTAAGTGTGTCAAAAGATATAACTGTCTGTAATGTCCGGACAGGTGGAAATAGTTGAATGAAAAAAACATGCGCCAAGCAAATTCGCCAAATCGGGAAATCTTTCGCCAGAATGAAATAATATTCGCATTTGGCGCATTTGGCGACCGACAGCGTGAGCCCTGATTTCACCGGTACAATCTTTTCAAATATTGTAGTTAATCTGTCAATTTCATTCTGACCGAGGTCAATTTAAAGGGATCAGCTCAGAGATTTGAGTTTTGAGAGTAATAAACGTTAACTATTGGATATGTAAAATCATTTGTACAAAGCTAAAGACAATTGTTTTAATTTGTTTACTTCAAATTTGCTGAAAACCGTGTTTTTTATTTAAACATGTAAAGTGAGCCGTCACGTCTGTAAGGGTTTCTATTGGAAAGCTGGTTAATAAATAAACGCAGGAATTCCTTCTACACCTTGCATACGTCACGTGACAAGAGCGGAATAAAAATGTTTCCGAAACCCCACGTGACTATGGCATCTAAATTGGCACCTCTTTTTCTAATGTATACAAAATAAACCCGTTTAAACGGATTGTAATGACTGCAATGTGTGATGCAAATGATTTACATCCAGCATAATCTAGCTTAATGGTAGGGCCTACTTTGAAAATCTATGTTGCTATTTTGTTGATAGAACAACTTATTTTAACAAATCAAAAACAATATCTGTAAAATAGTCCTTTTAACCAATAACATCAAAAACGCGCGTTGCCCTGTGTGAATGACATATGCACCCCCCCCCCCACACACACACAAGAACTGCATTCCCCTCTCATTTTAAACATTTTATAAATTATTGTGTGGTAAAAAGGTTAACGACACTCTTTTTGTTCAAAAGGTTGCTTTTTAACGTTTCGGATTTCGCCATCATCAGACATTTTCAATTGATGTCGAGGTTAAGCGTTTTCTTCAAAAAGTTTTGGTGGAAAAAATGCTAGATTAACAAGATAGAAACGTGATTTATCATTTCCCACCAGTTTTGAGTTTACAGTTTATTTATTTTCTCAGCACGGACTGTATATTTATGAAATGGTTAACAGATACAAAAAAAAAAAAATTAAATACCATGAGAAAGCTGCGTTCTTTATATATTTTGTTTTCTTGGGAAAAGTTCCAAATGTTTAGAAATAACATTGAAATGCTTTTAATTTTGCTACCTCGGTTCGGTATTTTTGTACAATAAGGGCGACAGTGGTAGAGCGTCGGCCTCGTGTTCTGAGCGTCTCGGGTTCGAATCCCTGCTAGGCGAGGGGAAAATGGCCGGGAATAACCCAGAAATCGGCACGAGTACTGGTGTAGTATTCAGGAAGCAGCCATCCAGAGTGACTTTGATATGCTTAATCAAGCTTCCTTCACAATCGATGTAAAATGAATCAAACAAACAAACGTTATTTTACACTTGATTGTTGACAAATTTGTTTATCTAAACTTGGTCAATATTTGATGGAATTGTTTTATTCAACCAATTAGACCGTGTTCAGCGTTGTCTTGTACTCTTTCTACAATTAGCTGTTTATAAATGGTTATACCTTAATTTGCTCGAACCGACTACATGCGTATGCAAACGCGTAAGATCCAGACCAGCCACCAAGTAAATTGACGACTGGCCTGTGATCTAACCTGTTTGCTACGCTGAGAATCTTTCCACATCAAAATTAATGAGATATTTAAGGTTTTGGAAAGCAGACGACACACAAATATACTTTTAGAAATTTACCGAGCACTGTAAGAGCTAAGAGGCTTATACATTTCAGTTGATTTTGCTGAGATTTAGTCGACAATTGATCACTTGGAAGTAACAACAGATGCATCCAACTGTCAATTAATAGGTACATGCGCCATTTCTAACATTTTCGTATATTGAGGCCGGATTGATTGACAGGGCTTTGTTAACCCATTCCCAAACAACATATTTTCGACTGTCCCAAATTGAAAGACTTTGCGGACGACATTGCAAAATGTCATTAAAATAGACATTGCTAAACCTTGACAAATGTAGAAGAAATTAGGTTTCACAAACAAAAGCAGACACCCCGACCGAGGGAAGGATATCTATAATAACATTTTGAAAAAAAAAGGGTATTTTCTCAAGGAAAATGTTGACGATAAACATAATCACAACATCATTAAATTGTTTACGTCTCAAAGTAAAGATTTGACATTTCCAGATAATCTACCAAATTGCACGTTGTAGATAAGAATGTTTTTCCACCGAAATTCTGAGAAACCTGGTAAGAAGCGGTCTTCAACATTTTAGTTGTACAGGTTAAGTGGAAATGGGGACCGATAGAAATGGTTCGACGCAAAGAGTTATTTGACAGTGGGAATTTCGACTCAGAGAAGCTGCTTTGTA
This sequence comes from Cerastoderma edule, assembly GCA_947846245.1. Classification (NCBI taxonomy): domain Eukaryota; kingdom Metazoa; phylum Mollusca; class Bivalvia; order Cardiida; family Cardiidae; genus Cerastoderma; species Cerastoderma edule. The sequence continues at coordinate 25,064,221 of OX401408.1, forward strand.
TGAAAGTTAAGACCAAATGCTTCGTGACCGTGTAATTTCTTCGACACAGAGAAGACTTCGACAGCGGGAAGTTGGACACGAAGAAGTTTTGCTGTATATCGGCGCCGATCAGCATGCATTGTCCACCTCTGCCGCTTTGGAACAACCCATTCTGTCAATTAGATAGTTTGTATACCCATTACCAAACAATAACGACATTTTACCTCTTTATTGCAGACGATCTGGAAAACATAGTGGGAAAAGGAGAAATTTCTCCTTTTCCCACTATGCTTTCTGCCTTATCAGAAGATTATTTTCCAATTTCATCACATTTTGAAATGTCGTCTGTAAACTCTTTCAACTTGGGGCAGTCGAACATTTGGCGTTTGGTAAAGGGTTTGATATTCCCGATGGTCCCACATTTAAAATACATCCTGATAGATAGACTAGTGGTATTTCAGTTACCTTACTTTATTTTGCATGGAACTAAACATCCGGTTGTTCAATTCCACATGTCTGACTTGATTTATTCGCAGCAGAGGAAACTTATAGTCGACTTTCAAACGAATAAAATAAAATAAATGAATAAAAAGAACAATGAAGGTTTATTTATAGGTAAAACCAATACGACGAACGGAAACCTTGCGCGTCGTTAATTCTTCTTTTTCTCAAACAGAGTCCAAATTTCGTACGACGGACGTTGCAACTTGTCTGTTTTTTGCCCAATCCCCTTTATTGGATTTTGCGACTGGTCAAATTAGGAAAAATGAAAGAGATCAAGGAAAGAATATCATTGGTACTTGATAGAAACCACCGTGACGAAAGAACTTTCCGCCACATCGGTAAATAGACTTTTTGCCAGGGTAACGCTTAACATATTAGCGTAATTTCAAAACAACATTCCTCCTTGTTTCAATATTCCGAGACGCTTCCAATGACGTGTCACATTGCTATACTGTAGTCTCATTTAAGACGCTATTCATGTTTATCAGTTTTGATTTATGTAAACATTGTCCTCAAGTTGTTTAGTAAAACGGTACCCTGCAGCATATGTGGTAAGGTGAAAGTATCATGGAGTAAAAAACCAAGAAATGGAATAAACGAGGGGCGTTCAACAGGTCCGTCATGATTAAGAATACTTCCAACTCATACTCGCATATTGGACCAGTTGACTACCCTAATCTCAAAAACATCTGCATGCAGAAGATAACCATAAAGTATGAAAAGTAACATTGTCTTTGTTATTCTGGGGTGAAACTATTGTGACCAGAGGAGAAATTGCCCCTCACAGAACAGAACAGTATATTTCTTTTATTCTCTGAGGTACAATGTGTACAGCATAAGGTATAAATTGTGAAATAGGGGAGCCTAAACCACATGTTAAACGATATGGAAAAAATATTATGAGTTTTTTTTAATATTCATTTTAAATCCTTGGAGTTTCAAACTGTAAGTTTTTTTCAAAATGTAAGTTTGCAGTAGAGGCTATTCATATATCTTCGTAAGTCACCGGTATTTAGGTCTAGTGTTAGCATGGAGGTGCCTACGAACATTAGGAGACATTAAAAAAACATTTTATTAAAAAGGTGGTCCTAAAACTATTCCCTTCTCCGTTATCCGTTTGCTTTTGACAAACCCAATTTGAAATCGCAATGAAACAATTGTGCATCTATAGGACTATAATGTTGATTCTGCTTTTATTTTCCAAGCATACTTAATGTAACAGCTCATACAATTAATGTTTTTGACACCTGTAAAATCATTTTCTCCCTGCGACGTACAACACATGCAGGACCTCGATGAAGTTTAAATTTGAGATGGATCCTTAGGGTTTGGATACTTTTTGATATTCAAAGATCAGTAAAACATTATATTTGTCTTTTACAGAGCGTGGTACTTTCGTTACCTAGTAATTGATTGAGGAACTCGTTATAAGAGTATGACAAGTCTAGGGTCAGACTACCCACATTGTAAGAACATCAGCGTTTCAACCTGTAACACATCTATCACCAATTTAAGGGTTCTCACGATAGGAACAATTTCAGTAAGACATATCAGGATAAAAACAAGTTTTAATGAATAACGGAAAAAATAATGAAACGCTAAGAGTAGAGTACGTCTTCGAATTTGGGGTTTTCTTGGAACGAAGGCCTTGTTAGATACTTTTGTATCGGCCCCTATTGTATACTTATCTATATAAAAAACAGGAGAACGTGATGGATATACGTTATTTGCTCGACTAAGTGACGCTAGCTAGCAGAGTTAATCTTCGTTAAATTATCCAGTCAGAGTGCAGTTATTTTGGTTCGACAATCTCGATAAGTGGAAAAAGCAGGATGGAGTCGCTCATCTTTAGACTAACCCTGTTATATTTCTGTTTTCACAACGGCCAGAGTGCAAGCACAACGGAACCGAGCGTAGTTATGGACGACGGGGCGTCTGTCATCCGAATTGGGACGATGGCTGACAACACTCTACTGCGCATGCTTGGCAAGGTGTTCATGCACACGGAAGGGCTAGTACAGAAGGCGAAGGAAGAGATCTTCGAGGACATTTGCGATTTACACCCATGCAAGCCATGGTCTGAGTGGTCTGTTTGCTCGGCGATGAAACCCGAGTCATTCGGCATACGGTCTCGGGAGAGGGCATGTGGTCTTCCCTCAGCCTTTTGTATCCAGCCACGAGCCAAGAACCAGCCACCTACCGAGATTGATAAACAGATATGTGAGAACCGTTGCAAACGTGTCGGCTACACGCTCTCCTATGGATTCTGCTTGAAACTTTACAACAATTCTAAAGTGACGAAAGATGTGGCTGACGAGCAATGCATTAAAGACGGTGGTTTTGTTGTCCACATTAGCAGCGAGAGAAAGTCCAATGCTCTTCATGAGGTACTACAAAATGCTGGCGTAAGTACTGAGACGATCTGGATCGATGGGCGCCGCAAGAGCATCAGTGACCCCTGGGAGTTCATTTATAAATCTCCTTCAAACTGGAGCAATTGGAAAAGTGGTGAACCGAGCAATAGCTCGACCGAGTTGTGTAGGGTGGAGGGGAACAGTCCTCGTGCTTGGTATGACAGGCAATGTACAGATACCTATTGGTTTGTCTGCGAAATATTCTGAACGTGTTAGAACTGAAGAACTATGCGTACGAGGAAAACTTCAGCGGTTTGTGCCTAAAGACAGACTCTTGTAGAATTATTGATAACTTGTTACCTTCGTATAAACTCGTTTAAGCAACCCAGAACGAATGATTTTAAGAATACAGCATTGATGAATTGGACATTGCATTATTTTAGTTACTTCGGTTTTAGCCATAAAATTCACCATTGTTTCTATTCATGCTTGATCATTGACTTTCACCACTGCTGCTTCAATTCGCACCGATCATAGAAAACAATTTTAGGTTCCGGAACATTTAAAAACATTTAATGGTAGCAACTATATAAAAACTTTGTCCCATTAAAGACCTTTACGGACGGATGAAAACGATTTATCGATAGTTTGTCTTTCAATTTAACCTCAATTAGGGGAGATAATCAATACAAAAGTAACATTGCAGCCTTTGGGAAATTTGATCTTTCTGTCATTATGATCAACCTGTTTGACTTTTGAGAAAAAGGTCAAGGTAAAAAGATGCATTACATGATTCATTATTTCAAAAGGAAATCCACATTTTACCGTAGAAAACAGGAGAACATCACTTTTATCAGTTTTCAGGGAGGACAGCTCGCGGGAAAAAAACAAAAGGGGGATTATCACTAGAACTTAATACCATAACATGATGTGATACCATGGTCATTGTATGTTAACTGCTGTTTATTCTTTAGTCATTTTAGGTGTAGAAACATTGAGAAATGTTTGATTTGACAGTTCCGGAACCATAAGGAGAGTGCTTACAAGTTCTGGATTAGGACTTTTAACGTTTAGAATTCTGGGTACTTTTCTAATAATAGATTTTGTGTCCGCTGCTTTCCAAAACCTTAAATACCTGCTTAGTTTTTATGAAGGAAGATACTCAGAGTAACAAACAGGTTAGATCACAGGCCAGCTTCAAATTTACTTGGCAGCTGGCCTGTGACCCAACCTTTTGCATAAGCATGAGGTCAGACCCATCACTATTAAGGGTTATTGAAAAGCTCATAAAAGACACATTTCCTTCATACAAACAATAGAGCAACGAATAAATTTGTATTCGAGCCAATGTTAAGTTAGCACTTTTTAATTCAGATGTACTTATTTGCACCGATGAAAACTTTTGGAATACAGTCAATATAGCTGAACTCTATGTCTTCAAAGGACTATCTCACAGAATGAGTTCGAAATTTAGTCTTCTAGAAATAATATGTCTAATTTCCATAAAATGTCTTTAAAAGTAGATTATATGATCATTTTGTGCAGACTTGGACTGACTCGGTCAATAATACCACACAACTAATGTTTTAGTAATATAAAAAGGAATTTTTTTATGGACATTACTTCGATACTATTTTTGACAATAAGTGGTTTGAATTATTTGCATATTTTAGACTCTGTAGATTTAATGGAAATACCAAGAGAAAACAGCCTTTGTAAAATTTGCTAGTCAAGATTAGTTGAAAATGAATACCATTTTTACTAGAATGTTCCAAGTACACTAAAATATGTAGAAAACATCTTTGTAGCGTACTATGGACTATTTCCAATACTTTTATACAGTTAATGTCGTCGTCAAAAGGAGAGACTATACTAAGCATTTGTAAATATCTTTCGGAGAGCTTTGCTATTTGTGGTGAAACTTTAAACACTATCGCTGTTCCTTAACCACCGACTTTCTTAATTCTTATAGTATCACCATTCATGAAATTTCATTTTTTTTGTTGTATATTGTGCTCAATGTTTGTTGATCATCTGTTGTTGTAAAAGGCCATAACCAATTTTTATCAATGATTGCCAATAAAGAAATTGAAATATGTTGCAGATTATGTAAACCATTTTAATGATTATTTTTTTAACAATATGTTTATTTTCGTCGTGCGAAATAATTTCAAAGGATAAGAGTGTTTTAGACCCGTATAATGAAATGGGCCACTCTCCTATCACGTGACCCTAGCAAGGTACGCTAGAAAGCAACCTATTACCGTTTATAAACTCAGGTTTTCTTCCCAATCAGCACACAACGCATTCTGTTAGATAGTCCTTTTCAGAAAATAATTATATTTCATTCAATTTGAAAAAGACAATTACCACTATTTCTGCTGGATTAAACCTATGTTGGATCTAATTGAAACAATAATGTCCTAACACGACTATGAACTAATCGCCAGATAATGTGTATGTTCTGTTCGACTCTTTTCGATTTCTTTTATTATTAAAAAAACTGTTTCCCCGAATGTCTCCTCAAGACGTAAGAATCATTTACTTGGTCCTACATGTTTATAAAAATTCAGTTGATTATATATATATATGTCTTTTTGATACTCCATGTACACATGTTTTGGTGAACTGATACATTTCTCTTTCTCGGTGTTTCAATACAACGCTACCCCATACCAATGTTTGTAGAGTCATTATTGAAATTGCATTGTTGTAGAGGTCAAAAACACCACAACTCATAGTTCAAAGACGGTATTTTTCATTAATCGTATGTGATCTTGTATTCTTTGCTCGATTTGTTACACATGTTTCAATATCAGATGGGGAGGGACCCAGTGTGGCACAGTGCCTAAAAGGACTATCTCACATATTGGGATTTTAACTTATTAAGATTAATTTTCTTCTACCGATAAAAAGACAACACAGATTTCTAAAGTAACCTAATACTAGACAGCTTCTCAACCCCGTGTGTGCCCGTAGAGAAAGAATATTGATTATATGTATTGTAGAAACGTATGCTACTTTTAGATAATATGGTTACATGGTTCTTCCGACACGTTTAACCACTTTTATCACGTGACATAAGCTAAGTAATAAGGAATAAGGAATTCCCTACAATTGGTTGAATTTGATTTCCCATAGTAGCACTGAGAGGCGCAAAGGCCAACGTCAAATTTTACACAGAGAGCATAAATCTCTGACTAAGCCCCAGGACTTAATAACTCTATGAATGTGGGTTCAACTCCCTTTGTTTTGTGAATGTGTCCTGTCACACCCCCAAACTTAGTACTGTTGAATCCTAAGAAAGGCGTTATTCAACTGTAAAAAGGTTGACACGACGTTAAGACACATGTTTATCAACACTGGGTTATAAGATAATGTGCCCGTATCGAACATCCAATGGCTTGATTGAACTCGATTGAAGTTTATAGTCGTTCTTTCTCCCTGATTCTTTTCAGCAAAGGTCCGTTGAATTAAATAAGAACAAATAATTACAATATTATGTAATCAAGGATCTGCGGTGGTGTAGTGGATAGCGTCGGGGACTAGAGACCGGGCCGGGTTCGATCTCCGAAGGCGGCCATATATTTCACCGCAGAGTGTTCTTGGGCGAAACACGTATCCTAGCCTAGTACTGGTAGGCCTCCAGGGAAAATGTCTGAGTCCCCGCAAGGGGTTTGACATCATAGGAAGATAAATAGATAGAATCCCATGTTGACATATATATCGACTATCTTAATGACGACGATTGATCCTTGGTGGTCATACACCCGTGCATTTTGAGATCCACGATTCTTATTGACTCCAATGTTAAATCATGCATTTGCAATGCCTAACTGTAGTAAGATCAAGGTATTTTCTGCTTAGCTCTAAACTGAATCATCAATTTGTCCACCAAGCACTCCAATGACGTAATAGAATAGACACACCATTCGTATCGATTTTAAGGAACCATGTGCAAAAGTACCATCCGAATACCAGGGCACATGCGGTCACATTCGTCAGAAGCACCAGTGTTTGTGTTCAAACATCCATAGCCAATTAAGATCTGCAATAGGCAACGAAACAAAGTTTGAGAGCAGCGCAACGTAAACCATTATGAGTTTGTGATTTCGATCATACATTCGAAAGAGCGTTTACGAACGGGGAAATCTTATGGATCTTTATGCGTAACCCTTATATTAGTGGTGCTCTGATTAATCATGTTCGTCATAGCTGGTGGTATACCGGTTACTTTTTTCCCTTCTTCATTCTATATCAAACAGCCATGTTGGCCTCTTCCTAGAAAAGTAGTTCTGGAAAAAAACAAAGGTTTAAAACATGGCCAACACCCACTTAATGTCAAAATAGTCCCTCTTGTATACTAAAAGCATATGATAAACACACAAAGTAACATTCTAAATTTTCATAAATTACTTTTTACTATCGTAACGACCCCCGAAAGTAATTCCTGACAGGTACTCTACCAGCTTGTGTGTATTCGGTCCGTGACTTGACGATGACGCCGAGAAAAATCGTCATTACTAATCAGAATACGAATACGAATACTTTATTGAGGTGTAAAAAGTTTTTTTGTCATTATAATAATATTCAAAATATACAAACAAATCAGGGTCACATAAAAAAAGGAAGTGGAATGCAGAACTAGGGTTGACGTTTACATTACGTTCAATTAAGCGTTACTAAATCGATATAAAGTAATAACGATGATATGGTTCTAAACGGACACAATCTCCGCTTGTAGCAAGCTGAAGCTGTGTCCTATCAGAACCAAAGCACTGACATTAGAAAATCGAGTAGGGCAATTGACACAAATTCATAATTAAGACTCCTCTTCAAAGGGCCACTTTGGTTATCCATTTATAAAAAAGAGAACAATCTAGTATAACTGCGGTCTGAATCAAGAATCACGTCAACCCAGTCCTGTAGTTACGTAACTCAGGAATTCAACCAGAATTGCATTCAAAACACCTCGGCCATTTCCTAAAATAATCTCGGAGGTAATGGGGAGCCATTTTGAAAGTAGGCCATTGACAAATGGCATGTCCGTCAATCTAAACATATCGGGTCTATCCAATGAAAATGAATGTATTTCACAGCTCACGAAATACCCGAGTAGCTCCGATTGCATGTCCGTTTGCCATCGTATCTACTCGGCAATCCCCGACAAAAGCCGGGGTGATACGATTGAGAAAGTATAACCAATTTGTGTGTATTTACATAAATATATAGTGCCTGTGTGCATGTTGTAATCATGTGCGTTATCCATCGGAAAACATACGAATTACCCCAGGAATTCTGGTGTTTTCATGAACTATCTACGAGGTATATCTCCCAATTTATGCCGGAGATTACTGAGTTGATACGATTGTCTGAATAAGTGTTGACAAAGTAGTCGTTTTTGAAAATTTCTCAAATGATGTATAGTTTCTGATTTGCTTAATTCCTCTATGTTTTGCATAATACAGCTCTTTTCGACAAATTAGAGTTTTTTTAAGAAAAATTAATTAGTTGTTTGCATTTTTAGATTTCTTTTGCACATGTACGCGCTGGAGATGGAGTAGATAAGATTGAGAACACATGAAACACAGACCTGCTGATATGATAATTTAGTCTTAATAGTTTAGAATTAGTAAAAACAAACAACAACAACATTCAATTGTGATGTTTAACCAATTTGAGTATATTTACATAGATATCTAGTCCATGTGTGTATGTTGTAATCAAGTTTGTTTACCGGCGATAAACAGCCGAATTTCCCCAGGATTTATGGTGTATTCATTAACTACATATGAGGTATATCTACCGCCTTGTGCACAGGATTGCCGAGTAGAAACGATTTACCCTTTCCAAACAATAACGACATTTGACCACTTTGTTGCAGACGACTTTAGAAATCATTGTGGGAAAAAGGAGAAATTGCTCGTGACGAGCAATTTCTCCTTTTCCCACAATATTTTCTGCCCTATCAGAAGATTATTTTCCAATTTCATCACGTTTTGAAATGTCGTCTGCAAACTCTTTCAATTTGGGACAGTCGAAAATTTGTTGTTTGGGAAAGGGTTAGATACGTTCCAAGATAAAAAAGGAACACGTTACAGTTAGATAACGCTCTACATCTTTGTTTGTGGGGCTCGGAAACACTCATACTACATTCGAATGTACGTATGTAGAAACCGTTTGGACAGGTCTACTAACGAGGAATGAGGTCGTATTTAGTTAGTTTGGGGTTTTTATTGTGCATTGTATGGTAGACAATTTAGCATTCCATGTTTCTCGCATTTCCTTGCGCAACATCTTTCAGTATTCCTTGTAGCCCCGTTGATGTTTCTCAGACTAACATTGTTATGTTTTTAACGAGTAAAATCCTGACCAAAGGACGTTTTTCACTACGGAAAAAGTAACTTGCCGAGGCCGGACTTTGATCTCGGAACCTCTAAGAGGTAAAGATGAAGGTTTTGTTTATTAAAGTGTCATCCCTACTGAAAGGGTCAGCCAGTTTGGCTTAAAGACACTTTTCACTGATTATACCAAGTACCCCCAAAGTTCAATCAGTAAACCAGTCACCAAGCGGATATAAGTCGGTAACCATTACTTTAACCAACTCGACGCTCACGAACTGGCCTTTTCGGAACAAGTCACACGAAAAACATCAGGACAAACGCCCCTCCCCCGTGGATCTTAAACCTTTGACCTTCCTGTACCGAGGCGGACGCCTTCACTACTAGGCGACGGTGACATCTATGTATTTCCGGATGGGATTAGGCAATGTCGAGACTTTGTGCGACGAACGGTGGTTCTTCGCTGTTAACATGAGGTTTTATTCATTACAGCGAAGGGTATATTTTCCCATGGTGTTACAGCTGCAATGTAGCTTTCACACACAAACTTCCTGGTAAATTTAAACGGGTTGTCATGAATTAACATATTCCTCCATATGGAAATGTGTGACTGGTCGAAATTGAAAGCAACAACGTGCGACAAATGTAACATGATCCCAAATAAAAATAATAAAATTCATTACCTCTGTGATATCATGCACATGTATAAATCATTGTGACAAAAGGGGGAATTGCTCATAAGGAGCAATTCCCCCTTTTGTCACAGTAGTTTCTAACGTCAACGGCAGTACATGCTTCAAAGGGGTGCATTTCTTGAGTGAAGGGTTGATATCTGACATCTGCAGAGCAAAACCAGAGCCAACGAAGTAAACATTGCGCAATCGGTCTTTTTTTATTTTTATTTTAACCTACTTAACCAAGTTATGAATTACATCCGTTGTATCTGAGGTTGTTGTATCGCCAGGGATGTTAGACGTTTTCGTGGGAATATCCTTCGCCAAGATACTGTAGAGCCCAATGTAGCAGTAAATAACGGAAATACTGTTGACACGGCGTTAAACCCCATGCAAAACTGGCAAATCGTCATAGATCGGGAAATATGAGTTGAAACCGAAATCAATTTCATCTGAATAGCCAAACAACTTCAATGGTGCCTGCATACTTCTGAAAAACGTTGCGTTCGAATTTCGGATAAGGATAATTCCAGAAACGCTTAATGGCGCAGCGTCGGTTAGTTTCCAATTGCCAGATTAAACCTTCTCACGGTGTGTTAAAAACTCAACTTATCAGCATACTAGCGCCCAGAAAGAAATGCTAAACTGGGAAATATGATTAATAAATTATGAAAGAATGTGTTGAAACATAACGAAAAACCACAGCATCATGACAATATATAGCCTGTACAACTTGTTATCTATTTTTCAAAGTGGTAGTTTTAACAAATTTGGTGCCCACCAATTTAACTTCATTGTTTACATTCGAGTTACATTATAAAACAAAGCGCTGATAGCGCTGAAGGACTAAGGTGCGTTTAAAGCAAGATGATTGAGGATACATTTGAAAATTTCTTTGGGCAACATCTCGAGGAAAACAAATGCTCCTTTTACCACCATTTCTATAATTATTACTGAACGATAGCCTATTTTGAGAACATCTGGACATTTTACAATTTCCCATGAGGCAACAGTTATAACAATATAGAGCAAAACGAAGCGAGTAAATCCGGACTACATTCCTAGTTCACAGAAGGAATTAGTCCGCACAGTGAAGGCGGATGTTTATTGATTAATTGGGGTCAGATCGCTGTTTGTGTATCGATTAAGTACCGTCCCTCAAAAATTGGTATGCAAATTCGATGGACTAAGGTGCAGACGCAAAATGCAGTCACGGTGGGCTGTTCCGCCCTCGCCCCCGGTTCATTTGGCACGCAGTCCCGATAGGAGAAAGAGCGGTACCGACTCGCTATTTTGCTTCCACAAGCCCCGCCCCCTAGCGACAAGATGCAGCTCGTAGACGGGAGGATATGTGAAGGACGTTGCAAGGCCAACATTGGCGTAGCTTCCTTTAGGCACTATAGGCACATGCCTTCACTTTAATTTCAGGAAGCAAAAAAAAAAAAAATAAATAAATAAATAAAAAATAACCTCAAAATCGAAAGAGTGCGCCTATATTTCCTGCATAAACAAAATGCCAGAACGCACCAGAGCGATTTTAGACTGCATTTGTTTCACACGCGAGCATGCCCTCGGAACACCTAGAATGACGTGTCTGCATATTAATTCAGACAAGCTACGCCCCAGGCCAACTATACGGTTACAGATCTGTCTGAAAGTATACAACAACAACACACCCTGTTTAAAGATACCACAGGCGAGCGCAAATGAAGCGCGACTGATGGTTTTGTGGTTCACATCGACCTTGGTAATCAAAAATAGGTTTTAGTGTCGTCTGCTCTCCAAAACCTTAAATATCTGCTAAATTCTGATCTAGAATGATACTTACATTAGCCAACAGGTAAAAAAACAGGTCAGCCGCCAATTTACTTGATCCAACCTGTTTGCTTAAACATGAAGTCGGTTCCAGCACTACAAGGGTTTACGGCAAAAAGAAGTCAGACACCGTCCATGAGCTGTTAAAAAGTGCCCGTGTGAGTGACGAGACGATCTGGCTTAAGGGCCAACACGATAGCTGCAGTGACCCCTGGAAGTTCAAGTACGGAACGACGGGTATTTGGACCAACTGGTACAGTAGAGAACGGTGTGAGTGACGAGACGATCTGGATAGTTGACCAATGCGATAGCTTCAGTGACCCCTGGAAGTTCAGGTACGGAACGACGCGTATTTGTACCAACTGGTACAGTAGAGAACGGTGTGAGTGACGAGACGATCTGGATCGTCGACCAACGCGATAGCCTCAGTGACCCCTGGAAGTTCAGGTACGGAACGACGCGTATTTGGACCACTGGTACAGTAGCGAACCCTCAAACTCAGGGAACCAGTTCTGCATGATGGAGAAAGGCAGGACACGAAGATAGTACGACATGGATCGTGACGGGCCGTTCTATAATCGGTGTGAAATGACAACTTGTATGTAAAACCTATATCGAAATTTGCCGTGACAGAACTACGTTTAAGGACTAAAAGGCAGCGACGCCCTTTGGAAGTAATAAGATTAATTGAATAAAAAATCTCAACACTTTGTCGATAAGAATTACTGCTTTTGTGTCTGGATTGAGTCGACACATTCCTAAAAATACCTTAAGCCTTTTTCCTTTGCGGAGGGGGTGTCGTCAGAGATAGATAGACTGACTATCAACATTTAATCGAAACAAACGTAGAACAATTGACATCAATGTGTCATTAACATGTTAACTGTCGCCGTTATATAACTATAAAGGATGGAAAACGCATCTTATACCAAACAAAAAATATGCTAAGAGCTCCCACCAGGTCAACAAAGTGTTTGAAATTCAACGCTAAAGCATGACTCGAGAAGAAGGTTGATAACTCAAGGAGCCTGCTGTCGGCGTTTATGCATGTTTATCTCCCTTGAAGAGACATTGGGAAAATGTGTCATACAGTGAGACAAAGAGATCACGGGATCTTGAAAGTCCATCCAACCTCGTCTTATTATCTGATGAGAAAATGCATGTGATTCCCCCCCCCCCCCCCCATTTTTTTTTACAGAAAATAAACAACTGATAATCTTTCATTCTATACCATCTTATTTTGACTTATGTACATGTAATAAAGTCAATTTAAAACATTGTTATTTCTCACGGTTGTGAAACAAATCTTTGTATGTTAGATGTATCGATATCGATTCTGCTTCAAAGATCTGTTGTCACATTCCTTGTGTGGAGTGAGCTTAAAAACCTAGTGGGTTGACAATCCAAGTGATGGTATTCTAATTTTGATGAGAGCTAGTGTCCCGACTGTCATATGGAGTGACAATGGTTCTACCTGGCTTTTTGATAAAAAAAATAGATAAATAAACGAATGAATAAATGAATGAATGAATAAGTAAATAAATGAACGAATGAATAAGTAAATAAATGGAAGAATGAACGAACGAACGAATGAATGAATGAATGAATGAATGAATGAATGAATGAATGAATGAATGAATGAATGAATGAATGAATGAATGAATGAATGAATGAATGAATGAATGAATGCATGCATGAATGAATGAATGAATGAATGAATGAATGAATGAATGAATGAATGAATAAATGAATGAATGAATAAATGAATGAATGAATGAATGAATGAATGAATAAATGAATGAATGAATGAATAAGTAAATAAATGAATGAACGAACGAACGAATGAATGAATGAATGAATGAATGAATGAATTAATGAATGAATTAATGAACGAACGAACGAATAAATGAATGAATGAATGAATGAATAAATGAATGAATGAATGAATAAGTAAATAAATGAATGAATGAATGAATAAGTAAATAAATGAATGAATGAAAGAACGAATGAATGAATGAATGAATGAATGAATGAATGAATGAACGAACGAACGAACGAACGAATAAATGGATGAATTAATGAATGAATGAATGAATGAATGAATGAATGAATGAATGAATGAATGAATGAATGAATGAATGAATGAATAAGTAAATAAATGAATGAACGAATGAATGAATGAATGAATATGAATGAATGAATGAATGAATAAATGAACGATCGAACGAATAAATGAATGAATGAATGAATGAATGAATAAATGAATGAATGAATGAATGAATGAATTAATGAATGAATGAATGAATGAATGAATGAATGAATGAATGAATGAATGAATGAATGAATGAATAAGTAAATGAATGAATGAATGAATGAATGAATGAATGAATGAATGAATGAATGAATGAATGAATGAATGAATGAATGAGTGAGTGAATGAATGAATGAATGAATGAATGAATGAATGAATGAATGAATGAATGAATGAATGAATGAATGATTTAGTAGATAAGTGAATAAATGAATGAATGAATGAATGAATGAGTTAGTAGATAAATGAATGAATGAATGAATGAATGAACGAATGAATGAATGAATGAATGAATGAATGAATGAATGAATGAATGAATGAATGAATGAATGAATGAATGAATGAATGAATGAATGAATGAATGAATCGACTGACCCAAATCGAAAGAATTTTCATACAACATTTTAAAATGTGATGAAATTAGAAAATAATATTTTGATAGGGCAGAAAACGTTGTCAGAAAAGGAAAAATTGCTTGTTACGAGCAATTTCTCCTTTTCTCACAACGTTTTCCAGAGTCGTCTGCAACAAAGTGGATAAATGTCGTTATTGTTTGATAATTGGTTAAGTCAACACCTCGTATTTCTCGTATCCATGTTTTATTGTATTGTCTATCCGGTACCTAAGAGACCCGCCATTTCGAGAGGAGAACGTTACAAGAAGAGATAGAAAAAACTCCATCAATTGGAAAAATCTTCTTTATTTCTTACATAACCTATTTACAAAGGAACTTTATATATAATGTTGATGTGACAAACAGGGATGATGGAATTGATTGCTATTGAAGGTGCCTTACCATAAATACAAACATACTGTCGGATTAGTTATCACAAATTATAAGATCTTTAACTCGAATTTCTAACTGTCGAACTCTTCTATACGCAAAAGTTGATACGGTGTTCTGATTTTTTCTTTTATTCTTTTTATCATATTCCAAACAACAAACTCTTCACATTGATCTCCCTTTATGAGGTTGATCACTGCCATCACAAATGTCACATGACCACATACTTAGAAACGAAAATGGCGTTGAAAGATGGCGGCGAAACTAAAAAATTGTAATCCATTTGTGCTTAATTTATAAACAAAACCAAATTTTTTTTCAACTTAACTGGTCAGAAATCAATACAACAAGATATTGTTACTAAATTAACTAGGATATCCGGTAATTTCTTAACAAACCAGCATCATTTGAATTTCATCCAAATTTGGATGAAAAATCTTGTGGTGGCAGCAGAGACATAGATAACAGAGATTGGCAACTCCGGAATTATCGCCAAACTCTCGCGTGCCGCGAGGTTCTGCGAGATAAGGAAAGTGCGTACCTGTTTATCTGTTGTCACGGGAGATGTCAAGCGAAATTGATACTTCTTTATTACAGTAAAATAGCTATGTTTTGGTTATCTGAAACAACTTCTGGACATTTTGTTTTATTTTCATTTTATCAAATTGATTTTATGTTAAAAACAAAACAAAAAGTTTGAGTAGGCCTTCTTTTTCAATGATAGGCTTGATTACCATGCAATTCAGAATTGTACTAATAACGACAATATCTTTCAAGCAATGGTTTGAATAATATTTTGTAATAAATCAAGTGACTCTATTTAGTTGCAGTTAATAACCAAAGCATGAACTTTCCACTAAGACATGATAGTTTTCGTCAATACTAAAAGATTGCTTTTTCACTTCATTTCATTTATTCTGTGTCGTAAAACTGTTTACAGTGCTAATTTTGTCAAAACAAAACACATTTTTCATCATGACATTATTTCAAGCCAAATGTTTCAATTTAAGAAAATTATAAGTATTTTATGATGTTAAAATGCATGTGATGAAAATTGTTGTAAAAGTGGTTTTAGTAAACGAAAGGACACGTAAGAAAAACTGACGTGTTTTTCAATACACCTTTTACCGCAGATTCCTCTAATATTGATTGCAAATCAATAAGTACATAATTATTCTTAAACACGTAAGTGTCTGGTCTTATCATGCTGCTGACCGAAATGATTTTAGAAAAAAGAAATGTGAGCTTTTTGAATATTAAACCAAAACAAATAGTGTGTCTTGCACCTTCGTTTTTATTATCATTTCTCAACGAGAAATTAAGTCAAAGCACACTATTTCTAAAACCAGACAGACGCTTTAAACAGAACAAATCCTCCCTATTTTGTTTTCGGGATCTTTAGGTCATTAAATTTGAATGAGGTGTCAGAGAGTGGACACAGGGTTAGCGCCACACACTTCTTGTGTAATCGCCCTAGCATCAAAAGGTTTTATGACATCAAACTACATATTTTATGGGGTGGCAATTTATAATCATATCCTGTATTGTCCACTACCGTGATTGACTCTATCACCCTTCGTTCTTCAAATGACACATTTCACTTGACATATTTGCAAGTGATCGGAATTAAGAAGAAGTATGACGAAAAAGGAAATATCGTGGTATTTCTGATTAAGAAGATCTATCCATTCTCTTTTGTCCATTAATTGAATGGATTTTTCTTCTTCTTGTATAGGAATAACACTTTGAAAATACGGGAAACTATAAAACTTAGTCATCATTTAATACGGGATCAATTCAAACTCATTCAGACGTTTTCAGTAATAACACGTTTGATAAAATCCAAGTCACACAGTTTAAGTTTTAATTGATGCAAAAATGAAAGATTTTGATTGAAAATAAAATGGCTGAAATCATGATTATGCTTGTGTGGTAAAGCAAACCTGGTATAACTTCGTTATAAACAAAGCAATCACCATAAAAAGCCGGTAATTATAAAACAAAAATAACACTTCAGGAAAATGTCAAGTATGATATGATCCAGTGCAGTGTTTTTTAGTTTTACTTGCTACAACTTTGTTACATTTTGGTTGGAAATCAAGATGGCTGAACTCATTAAGGTAGTAAATGGGACATATTTAGTACGCAAAAACTTCTAAATGACAAAGAATATCAGACTGAAAATTTGGAAATCAACAAAATCATATTATCCCATTAAAGTGGACATAAATCAGAAATGTTTGAATAATCTTCTGTTAAAACAGTTTACTTTGTACAAGTACGAAATATTTTGGTTGAACCCATTCAGGTGGTAAATGGGGAATATTGAGTACGCAATAACTTCTAAATGACAAAAAATATCAAACTGAAAATTTGGAAATCGACAAAATCATATTATCCGATAAAATGGACATTAATCAGAAATGTTTGAATAAACCTCCATTAAAACATTTTACTTTGTACAATTATGAAATATTTTGGTTGAAAATAAAATGGCCGAAATCACGATCATGCTTGTGTGGTTAAGTAAACCTGGTATAACTTCGTTATGGAGGCGAAGATTACTTTAAAAATGCGGGCAACCATAAAACAAATATAACACTTCAGGAAAATGTCAAGTATGATATGATCCAGTTAATAGTTTTTTAGTTTTACTGTGCACAACTTTGTTAATATTTGATTGGAAATCAAGATGGCTGAACTCATTAAGGTAGTAAATGGGATATATTTAGTACGCAATAACTTCTAAATGACAAAGAATATCAAACTGAAAATTTGGAAACCGACAAAATCATATTAACCCATTAAAATGGACAAAAATTAGAAATGTTTGAATAAACCTCCATTAAAACATTTTACTTTGTACAAGTATGAAATATTTGGGTTGAAAATAAAATGGCCGAAATCACGATCATGCTTGTGTGGTTAAGTAAACCTGGCATAACTTTGTTATGGAAGCGAAGATTACTATAAAAATGCGGGCAACCATAAAACAAAAATAACACTTCAGGAAAATGTCAAGTATGATATGATCCAGTTCATAGTTTTTTAGTTTTACTGTGCACAACTTTGTTTATTTTTGCTTGTAAATCAAGATGGTTAAACTCATTAGGGTCGTAAAATGGACATATTCAGTACTGAATAACTTCTAAATGACAAGGAATATCAAACTGAAAATTTGGAAATGTAGAAAAACAAACCCATTCTTTAAAATGGACTTGAATTGGAAATGTTTGAAAAACCCTCCTTTAGAACAGTTTGAATCTAAAACTACTCAATTATCACGTTTATCGCACCAAACCACGAAATTGCGAACAATTCAATCAAGTTTGTCGCAGTTTGCCATGTTTATTTCTTTGATAATCGCTTGCTGATCGGTCTTGTTGGATGGAGAAACTTTCTAACAATAACAATATAGTAACTTCGGTAAGAAAATAATTTAATTATGACTTAAAACACGCTTAAATGTGTGTTGCCTTTTTCGCGTTTAGTTGAAAATTGCGTCGATAGACAGATCTCGAAAGGTCTCGCTAAATAACGCGTCATGCGAGATATCGCAGAAACCGGCTATAGGTAAAGAAGGAGTTGCCAATCTCTGTTATCTATGTCTCTGGTGGCAGTGATCGATGCAGCGTAGCAAGGGGAGATTACTGTGAGGAGTTTGTCCAAAAATCTGTATGTCGAACTTTCTCTATTACGTACATTTTCATGGCGTTCCTTGAACCTCGAAGTAAAGAGATTTTACTGTATATAGGTTTATTTAGAAACATGACGTAGATTATCGTCTTAGTTGGATCTTTATGCTTCATTAAACCAGACTTACATCAACAATTTCAATCGTGAATTTCATATCATGAATATGTTGAATTCAAAGTTAGTCTTCTTCCTCTATTTTGGAAGATGCGCGTCGAATTGTGGTCAGCCCTTTTTAACCCTTTCCCAAACAATAACGGCATTTGAACACTTTGTTGCAGACGACTTTAGAAAACGTTGTGGGAAAAGGACAAATTGCCCGTAACGAGCAATTTTTCCTTTCCCCACAATGTTGTTTGCCCTTTTAGAAGAATATTTTACAATTTCATGACATTTTGAAACTCTTTCAATTTGGGACAGTCGAACATTTGTTGTTTGGGAAAGGATTAAACCTATAGCAATTTGGGACGGGTTAAAATTGATAGCAAATGCAGACGACAATTAGTTATACACAGAAAATGTTTATTACATGTTCTTAATGGTATTTACAAAAGTCATTTTGAAAAAGGATACATGGCCTACTATGAATAATGTATCCATTTTCTCAGTAGTTTCTAAAGCTTTTTGCAGCGGGTGACGTCAGGTTGACCACGCCTTGCACAGGATTCGGCTAGTTAAACACTTCAAGCAGACGAGAATCATATTAAATAACGTGTTTTCGTCGTGGAATTGAATAGAAACATGAATCATGACAAAATCATAAATTATGATAATTATTTTTTTCTTCTTTAGTTTCTGATGTATTTCATTTTAAACTTGTAAAGATTAATTAATTAATATGAAGCAAGGGGTTAAGAGATCCCTAGTCAGATCGATTTTCTACACTGACATTGTGTTCGGGTCTAGATACATGTTGTGGTTTACATCTCCCGAGAAGCAATTTCTCTCCGATGGTATCGGGAAGGCAGGTGAAAAGGTCGAAATTCAATGAATTATGAAAGATAGAATGCAAAGCTGTTGTTTTGCCTTTTATTTTGTAAAGAACGAATTACAGTCTTACACCAAACCTTCGATATTCATTTGATCAAAGATACTATTTTCCCAAGGTAGCGTTTTACTTAACATTTTACACTAAAAAGTTCAAAACAACATGCCATCTTATGTCAATATTGAGATAGCCAATATGGCAAAGTGACACACCATTTGAATCGTCTCTCCGAGACGCTTCAAATGACGTGTCACATTGCAATAATGTACATTTTCTATAGGATAATATGTCTATCAGTTTTGACTTACGCAAAATATTTGTCCGAAAACGATTCGTAAAACAGTACCCAGATGAGTAAATGCTGCAGCTTTCTTCTTTTGCGACATTCTGAGTACATGTATACGATTCACATCATACATCAACAGTCCTGCATTGTATATATATATACTCTTTCGCGATTATGAACAGGCAAAACCCCCAACTATGATAACTTACGCACTAAAATACGCGTCTTAAAGCATATTCCCATACCCTGCAATGGAAACGGATACCTTTTACAAGGGAACATAAGTATGTTATTTGCTAGACACAAGAAGGTAAACCCTATGACAAGAATCAATACAATATGACATATGTTTTTCTTGTTGGTATGCTCTCGTTTATTCGTACTATTTGCTTTTATCTCATTTGTTATCTATTCAAGGTCTTTCCCATTGAGAGTTAAATGTAAACGATTATATCTGATCTTCGGGTGCGGTCACACTATCTTTTAACAGGTTATAAATCGTAACAAAGTATCAAGACAATGCTACTATCCATATTTGTGAACGCGGTCTAGATATATGTTAAACAAAATCCATATAGAATCGGGACAAAAACTCTCCACAGGGACCAACATTGAAAATCATAAGGTAAACCTCCTGTGGGTCGTCATTTCTACACTACAAACCCGTGTCTAGTTTAGATGCAGGGTACACCTTCTGTGAATAGTTATTCGGGTGTCGTGCCCCATTATTCTTAGCATGTATCGGAACTTTGACGGCGCCGAAATGATCAATCGGTCCAGGCTCTCCAGACTGGAGGCGTATGTATTTGGCTTGCGCGACGGCCGCATGGGGCCTGGCAACATTGTTCGGTACGACACACTCCTCGCCGGAAGTCGTCGACTCCTCGCTACTGTTGCGACAGAGGGATGTGTGCCGACGCTTTGTGCGCGGATGAAAATGCTGCACACGAACTATCGGGCAGAGGTCGAGCGGGACCTTTGACCCTGTCTGACTGTTGACTTCAAGCTGATGGGGTCGAAGGTCAATGTCACTTTCAAAGTCATCCTGAGTGGCTAAGGGAGCGTAGTCCCCCCTGTTTATGTTGTTGTTGTTGTTGTTTTTGTTGTAGTTATTCTTCTTGAACCGCTTTATTGAGACACTATTATCCGCGCACCTTCTGTCGTTTGCATAGGTATACAAAAAACTCGTCTGTTCGATAAGCAAAGGCAGGCTTTTGTTTCGATTTGATATGTTAACGAATTCAGCGGTCTCACAGTAGTCCGTCACAGAATGGAACTGGCTGCGAACCTTGGCGTTATGTGAGACGAGATCGGGCGGGATCTTGAGAATGAGCCCGTTCAGCTGTCGCTCCTTCGGATCCATGTCCTTGACATTCTGTATCCAGTGGGCGGTCGCCAGGGTGATGTCCTCCTCCGTCTCCGGAAGTCTCAGCGTCAGCGCCTCACTGTCTATATCAATCGCGATATGTTCTACCTCGTCCTCCCCATCATGCTGATTAAACCCATCGCCCGCTGGCCCCGTCCGATCGTCAGCCTGCTGTCTAATCGGCGCCCGCTCCTCGTCGGGTACCAAACAAGCCGGATTCTCCGCGTCGTTGGCGAGTTTGCTCCTCTCCTGCCATATCATCTTGGCGCTCTCGCTCAGCCACTCGGACTCCTCGGCGCTGAATGGCTCACGTGACTTCTTGATAGAGCCTCGTTCTGATGGGGGCGGGAACTCGTCGGGGAAGTATTTCATGGTGCACTGTTGCATCACTGCCAGTATCTTCGTCCTGCACTTCGTGCGATACACGACATAAATCACGAGTACTAGCAGTATTCCTCCGAGAACAGTTGCGGTGTTGACTCCGACAGCGGGGTCATACGAGCTGAAAAACTTACTCCCTGCGTTACTTGACCCGTTTGTGCCTCGGTAAAGCTGTTCACTGTCACGTTGTATTCTAGGCGACAGGGCGGAAGTCGATGCTGACGAAGCTGTCGTTGAATTCGATGATGCTGTTGCGGGCGATTGAGACACGTGGGATGGATACGAGCTGCTGATTGGCTGTCGGTGTGTGAACACGCCCCACTCGGTCACTGGAGTCTCTTGCGCTGTTGTAGCCAACTCATCTCTTTTCATGTCGCCTCATTGGACTTGAAAAATAATAAAAGAAGAATACGAGATTAGGTCAATAGCTGTATGCATTCAGGGCAGTTTCAAATCCCTCGTAATCTATACATTTGTATTGTTAGAAAAAGGTATGGTAAGTAAATAAATAAGATTTTCTGATGCATATTTACCTGTACATGTATGGCGAAAATAAAAGATATAAAATCCCACAAATGTGTCGATCGATACATGACAATCTCATTAGCACCTTTCATTGTACTTTGTATTTTCTCTTCAATGCGTTAACCCTTTCCCAAACAATAACGACATTTTACCACTTTGTTGCAGACGACTTTAGAAAATATTGAGGGAAAAGGAGAAATTGATCGTGACGAGCCATTTCTCCTTTTCCCACAATGTGTTCTGGCCTATCAGAAGATTATTTTCCAATTTCATCACATTTTGAAATGTAGTCTGCAAACTCTTTCAATTTGGGACAGTCGAAAAATGTGTTGTTTGGGAAAGGGTTATTGTTCCAACTAGGGCCATTTCTTCAAATGAAACGTTCTAGATCAGCGTTGTGTGAAATACACACCATGGCGGATATATTACATAAATGTCGTTAGAAGGTGCTGGCCCGGTGTTGACTCACTTCCGGGTCGTTGTAGCCTGGAAGGCAGTTCATTGAAATACCGAAAGTGCCATTTCCATGATGTTTCCAAAGTAGAGAGTTTTGTTCAGATTATAGCTTTTGGTACTGTGTAAATTTTTTGTCTTCTTTTGCATGTTTTAAATTTGTTGTTCTTGGTATTTTATAGGATTATATCTCTATACGGTTAAAACCAAATATGTCAGTAATTAGCCTCGACCATTTGAATTGACATGTCCCCTCTCTGGAAATCAGCCAATAGAAAAAAAACGGCCATGAGGCGCTGTTAACACCCCCTACAATCCCAATAATTTGTGTTAGGATGGTGTTCACAAACACGAAAAAGTACGGCATGGGAGCAGTAACTGCTCAAACGGGTGATATTTAACATGGCGGAGATGGGTGGAAATTGCACCGGTCCAAGTCCAGAAGTTATTCGCCATTACACTGATAAACACTGATTTCAATCTGGTTGGAACAAGGAATCAAGTTAAGAGTCGTGATACATTTGTGTGCATGCAGTTTTCCAAATATTAACCCATATAGTGCTGAAACCGATTTCACGCATATGCAACCAGGTTAGATCCAGGCCAGCCGCTAAGCCAATTGGCGACTGGCCTATGATCTAACCTGTTTGCAACTCTGAGTATCTTTCCTCAACAAAGTTAAGCAGATAATTAATGTTCGGGAAAGCAGTCGTAATAAAATTCTTTTTTTAGAAAATTACCCAGCATTCTAAGGGTTAACAGTTAATTTTGTCGGCATTCAAAGATTCATCGTGTACTCGCGCATTGCTGCTTTGGAATGAAGCGTTTGACACTCTAGTGTTGCTATGTGGTGGCCCTTTTTAAACAATGATATATCAATCGTTTATGGTTTTCACTTTGCTCTTATAACACAGAGCGACCAGAATGATTTGGTTCTCATCAAAATCGTTCTGAAAAGATATATACTTGCAAAGTGTAGCTTTTAAGCTAGATGTTTGAAACTCTCGATTTCCATGGGCGCAGCCAGCTTGAAAATGCAAAAACGATCGCTAGACGTTTAAATTTTGTTATTATAAAATTAATGAGCTCCCAGAATCATTTGGAATTCTATACCAGCCTTGTCAGTGGTGATCAATCTGATCACATCTGCTTTATCCAATGAAAACGCTTTTGAGATAACAGGTATGCCGCCATATCGTTCCTCGTGAGACTTACGTCACTTTACTTTCGTTTCCAAATATAGATTTTGATGTGAAATCTTAAACGTCGTTTATTTTCATTTAGTAAACAGTTAAGTATATCACAAATTATTTCCCATGCGCTATCTATATAGAACAATTTAAAAGGATGTCCATCAATTCCATATGTACTTAAATACTTAACGTGGACGCTTAGAGGAAATGCCGGGGACGATTAACCCGAAATACTGCAGCAACCCTACACTTTACCCGAGATGTATTTCTCAGCTCACGGAAATACCCGAGTAGTTCCGATTGAGTGGTTACGTGCTGTTAGGTTCAGGAGGGACCATCTGATTGGAAGGTGTTGCATATGTTCCAACCAATCAAACTGATCCTAGCGCTCCCTTGAGACTCTAGGCCGATTCTTGCTCGCGTTCGACTTTCTCAGTTTACTTCGATTTCCCATTGATTTATAACTCACTAATGACAATATCTAATAATCTTGTCCAGGTTTAAAGGGGTTGCTAGGCAACACATAGGTGTTCGTCATAGCTTTAAGGATTTGCGGTCGAATTAGCATGGCCTACATGCTATTACTATTTGTGTTTAACGATCGAAGATCATTCTATCGATAGTCCATGCGTACGTCTATTGATTCCACTACTCTAAACAACCTCAATAGCCGCATCTACGGCAATAGCTCCGAGCACCCACGTTGACAAAAGGATTTGTAATACCGAATGAGTATGCTATCCGTGTGTCACATGCGTTTCTAGTTTAGTTTAGTTTAGATATATTTTATTCATCATTTCATATATATTTGTACATAGATTTACACTCATAAATAAACAGATGAAAAGGATTCGATCGAAAGCTAAGCTTACAAAGATCGTCGCCTATATATCCGCTAGACAAAGAAATATATTTGAATTTAAACTGTTTCTAAATATTCAACAATAAAACATGCGTTTCTAAAGAATATTATAGAGGAGTTATATATTGTCAGATTGTCCTGGCGTCTGCTGTTGCTTTTGATTAAAACAAAATCACACATATCCTGATCCCCTCGCATGGGATATGGTTACATAGGCAATCTAAAAGACTCCTGAAGAAAATGATTCTGCTCAAAATGGTAGAAAACTTTGTAACAGAGAAAATAATTAGCACCAAGCAATACATGTGTTTATCCCATAAATACCTGCTGTTGAAAGAGGGCTTCATATTAAGTTAACCTTTAAAATGCCGGGTAACTTTCTTAAAATAGGTTTTTGTGTCGTCTTCTTTCATAAACCCTAAATATCTGCTTGATTTTGTTCAGGAAAGATAATCAGAGTAGCAAACAGGTTAGATCACAGGCAAATCGCCAATTTACTTGGCGGTTGGCTTTGGGCTAACCTGTTTGGATAAAAATGAAGTCGGTTCCAGCAGGGTTAATATGAAGCTAGCCGATTTCAAAACAATGCATGTTTCTAGATGTCAAAAGAATGTGGATGGGAAACCTAATAAAAAGAAAGGGTGTTTTGATAGAGCTCTGACGTAGTTTACAGCACCAGATGACCTCTTAGCCACTTTCAATAAATGCGTTTCTTCCAGATGTTCCTTTGCCGGGACTCTGTCTTAACGTCTGGCTAGAACGTGTTAAGTAGTTCAATGTATTAAATCATTTTTATCGGTAACTCATAAGAAATGGCGAAATGATAAGTAATGACATATGAAGTTGTGTCTGTAATCAAATTAAACGACATTTTAGATTTCACATTTAATATCTGTTTTTAAAACAAAAGTAAAGTGACGTCATTCTCGCGGGAAGCATTATGGCGTCATCCCTACTATTTCAGAGGATAAACCCGATGTGTTCAGATTGGGTTTGACTTAAAACGACATACCAGTGATCAAGCGTTCAAGAGATGCGTTTCTTCCTGGTGTTTGGTTACCTGTACCCAGTCTCAGCAGAGTTTGGCAAAACAATGAACTTGGTGGCCAGTGAAAAAGCGTTCAAGGGATGCATTTCATCCTGGTGTTTGTTTACCGGTACCCTGACTCAAAGTATGGCGAGGCGGTGAGCCGGGCTACCACTTATCAAGCGCCTAAGGAATATGCGTTTCATCCAGAAGTTCGGAAAAAATTAACTTGATCAATTCCTTTCAGTTCCATAGCATTCGGAACTACCCGTGAGCTAAGAAATACACCTTGGATATAAGTGAAGGGTTACAATATTTTGGGTAAATCGTCCCGGCTTGTAACACATTTCCTATACGCGTCCACGTTAAGTAGTTAAATGTATATAGAAGTGTTCAAGAACATTTTAAAACATTTTTTTTTCGGTAACTCATGCGTAATAGTGAAATAAGAGTTGTGCTATATATAACCATTTCCTCGATCACAGTAAATAACTATATAGATTTTACATTTAAGATCTATATTTGGAAACGAAAGTACAATGACGTAAGTCTTGCAAGAAACAATGTGGCGGCATACCTATTATTTCAGAGGCGTTTTCAATGGATAAACCCGATTTGTTGAGATTGGTTCCATATCAGTACTCGTTATTGCAATATTCGAAGTTGGCGTGAGAACTGGTTTAGTATCGAGGAATCAGTCATCTAGAGTGAAATCAAAGAGCTTCAAGCGTCCGTCACAATCAACGGAAATAAATAAGTTTTAACTAAACAATATATCTACCCATAATGGACAAATTCTCCTTTCATTACACTATTTTCATTGTTGACGGATGCAAAAACGATATTCATTTTTGACTTTGACATAGATTAAAACGTTATATAAAGAGAAAAACTACCCCAAAATATAACACATTTTACCTTATATATGAAGGACGTCCATTTGTTAAACGCATTGATGCCTTCGGAAACAATTGTTGGTTAAATCCTCGATCTTTCAATTGGTCTGAAAATATAAACAAAAAACGAAAAATAAGTTGATGTAGTGTTTGGATTAAATTGAATTGTAACACCGTTCTGGACAGATGTTTTGGTATATTCCAATGAGCTGCCTGCCTGCCTGCCTGCCTGCCTGCCTGCCTGCCTGCCTGCCTGCCTGCCTGCCTGCCTGCCTGCCTGCCTGCCTGCCTGCCTGCCTGCCGGCCTGCCTGCCTGCCTGCCTGCCTGCCTGCCTGCCTGCCTGCCTGCCTGCCTGCCTGCCTGCCTGCCTGCCTGCCTGCCTGCCTGCCTGCCTGCCTGCCTGCCTGCCTGCCTGCCTGCCTGCCTGCCTGCCTGCCTGCCTGCCTGCCCTGCCTGCCTGCCTGCCTGCCTGCCTGCCTGCCTGCCTGCCGCCGCCTGCCTGCCTGCCTGCCTGCCTGCCTGCCTGCCTGCCTGCCTGCCTGCCTGCCTGCCTGCCTGCCTGCCTGCCTGCCTGCCTGCCTGCCTGCCTGCCTGCCTGCCTGCCTGCCTGCCTGCCTGCCTGCCTGCCTGCCTGCCTGCCTGCCTGCCTGCCTGCCTGCCTGCCTGCCTGCCTGCCTGCCTGCCTGCCTGCCTGCCTGCCTGCCTGCCTGCCTGCCTGCCTGCCTGCCTGCCTGCCTGCCTGCCTGCCTGCCTGCCTGCCTGCCTGCCTGCCTGCCTGCCTGCCTGCCTGCCTGCCTGCCTGCCTGCCTGCCTGCCTGCCTGCCTGCCTGCCTGCCTGCCTGCCTGCCTGCCTGCCTGCTGCCTGCCTGCCTGCCTGCCTGCCTGCCTGCCTGCCTGCCTGCCTGCCTGCCTGCCTGCCTGCCTGCCTGCCTGCCTGCCTGCCTGCCTGCCTGCCTGCCTGCCTGTCTGTCTGCCTGCCTGCCTGTCTGTCTGTCTGTCTGTCTGTCTGTCTGTCTGTCTGTCTGTCTGTCTGTCTGTCTGTCTGTCTGTCTGTCTGTCTGTCTGTGTCTGTCTGTCTGTCTGTCTGTCTGTCTGTCTGTCTGTCTGTCTGTCTGTCTGTCTGTCTGTCTGTCTGTCTGTCTGTCTGTCTGTGTCTGTCTGTCTGTCTGTCTGTCTGTCTGTCTGTCTGTCTGTCTGTCTGTCTGTCTGTCTGTCTGTCTCTGTCTGTCTGTCTGTCTGTCTGTCTGTCTGTCTGTCTGTCTGTCTGTCTGTCTGTCTGTCTGTCTGTCTGTCTGTCTGTCTGTCTGTCTGTCTGTCTGTCTGTCTGTCTGTCTGTGTCCTTAAAAATGCTCTTTAAGAGAGAGTTCTATAATGGTCACTGGTTTTCGAAATATCTATGTAAGCATATCTAAATAAACACTTAAGAGCTTTCATGCACGAGTTATCTTTTCATATAAACTCAAATGCATATCTAGTTGAAAAAGATGCCCATTTTATGGCCCATTATTGTTGATAATTAGGTCATATTTACCTTATTGAAATATACACAAAATGCATACAAACCCTTAAAGAAATTCCATATAATCAAAAACATAAATACTAGTTGTATCAATGAAAATATGCTCATCACACGTCAGTTTAAACACAGGTTTTGTCAAGGACATACTTAAGTTATACACCGAACATGTTTGAATTGTTTGATTATATCCGATTCCTCGAATTCTGAAGAGATAATTGTTGATGTATGAATGCAACACCGAGCTTTTTGTAGTCAAACGTTAAGGCCGACTTATTGCGATAATTTCAACATAGTCCGTTGCCTGGCGACCTAGGTATGGTCATATATTGTTTAACCCTTTCCCAAACAATAACGACATTTGACCACTTTGTTGCAGACGACTTTAGAAAACATTGCGGGAAAAGGAGAAATTGCTCGTAACGAGCAATTTTTTCCTTTTCTCTCAATGTTTTCTGCCCTATCAGAAGATTATTTTCCAATTTCATCACATTTTGAAATGTCGTCTGCAAACTCGTTAAATTTGGGACAGTCGAAGATTTGTTGTTTGGTAAATGGTTAACGTCTCTTCGTAGGGGAAGGCAACATTGTACAAGTACTCAATAATACAACTGCTGTATACGGTATTTTCGTTACTAAAACTTACATTTACCACGTCGTGATGCGCGCTAACATTCGGAACACCTAGGCCATTTCTTGAGATAACCTCGGAGGTAGTAGGTAGCCATTTTGAAAGTAGTCCCGCAACATGGCAGCAACGAATGGCATGTCTGTTTTCAATCCCATCTGCTCGGCAGTTCCCGGCACGAGCCGGAGATTGTCTAATAGATGCGATTTGAAAAAAATTAAACACAAATGTGTTGATATGATAAGCTTCAATAAAATAAGTAAAAGAAACCAATTTTCAATTGTAATATTTAACCAATGTGTGCGTATTTACATTAATATTTAGTCCCTGGGTGTAACATTGTAATGAAATGTGTTATCCGGCAAAAAACAGCCCAATTTCCCCAAGATTTCTGGTGTATTTTTCTATATTACTTCATGTGTGTTTTCATTGGTGTGTTCATTTGATAAACCTATTGAGTTAAGAATGCCATTGTATATGTGAATTGCTTCCTTTAGCATTCCGGACATTTAACATCTCAGAACCTTTTCGGACACCTCTGTCAACTTCATCAACGTTTTCCACAATGGTGTGAGGTCTATCATACATGTTCTACCGTAGAAAAGAACTGGTCCCTTTATTGTTATTGACTTTATATAATGGCTATGAACAACAGCCAGTAGGCTATTAGTAGACGATAGTAGATGGTACTGTGCAAAAATAAAGAAATATTTCTATTATGCAACGATTCTGTGCTTGATTGCAATAACATGTTTTAAATAGTTTGTTAAGACATACTTTGAAAGCAGATCTGTTCTGCAAGATCCTCATTTTAACAGGAAATCAGTACAACTATCATGCTTTCCAAATACATTCTATCATTCATTTAGCAACGTTTACCAGGAACGTTTCCCTGGTATTTAGAAGACGCCACTCATCCAAAAGGAGACGTTACGAACGTTTCATTTAAGTTCACAACACAGGCCTATACCAACTATTGTAAGCGCACGAAAAGGAGGATATTCACTTGAATGTATAAACTGAATGATGTAAAGGGGTCACGCAGATACATAGATGGTTTGATATTCCTCCTGAGCTTTATAAAGGAGTGAATAATTCCAGATCTCACATAATGTAACGCATGGGGATTTACTGAATCGTGCCATAATAGCACCTGGTGTTAAAATCCAGTCTTACTCAACCCTTTGGGTGGCATCCGATCTTTGAAAATATCAATCGATTCGAAACGTGTATATAACTCTGAATCAGAACCAGAATGGTGTAAATGACAAAAACAAATTCAGGACATCGTCGTTACAAAGTATGCACTTTGTTTACAAAATGTAACAAAATTAACTTTGCGTTATCACGGGCTTCTAGCCTGGAACACCCCAACTCTACGACAATAGGTCATATTCGCACAGCTTGGGCCAAGCTTTACTAAACATATTAAGCTAAAAATGTGTATAAGTTGAAAAAATGACCCTTCTTCTTTCTATATAGAGTTAGGCAATGATACAAAGTATCCCTTCATTGCAATCGTCTGTCCGAGACGATTCAAATGACAGTTACATTACAATATTTTACTTTTACTTGACATACTATCCATGTATATCAGTTTAGACTAAATCAAGTACTTTTCTTTAGTATATTAGTAAAACAGTACATTGGGTCCGAATCGTACTTAAGTATGATATCTTAATTAGACTAAATATAATTATTCAACTTAAATACGAGCTTATTTTACTTCCAATTGTTATACTTCAGTATGTCTCATACAACAGTACAGCTGCTTTAAAGTTTTAAAGATATCACATTTTAACATCTGTCTTTCCTCATATCTGTGACAATCAACTTGAATCACAAGGTCGTCATTTTGGATAGCACGGGACCAGTTCCCTTTTAAGCCATTACCAAACAATAACGACATTTGACCAGTTTGTTGCAGACGACTCTGGAAAACATTGTGGGGAAAGGAGCAATTTCTCCTTTTCCCACATTGTTTTCTGTCCTATCAGAAGACAATATTTCAATATCATTGCATTTTGAAATGTCGTCTGCAAACTGTTTCAATTTGGGACAGTAAAAAAGTTCACGTTTGGTTGAGAGTTAACACAAACCAGTGGATATTCGTCTATCGACTTTTTCTGATTAGAGGGGAGATTATATATACCTAATGAGTTACGGGGAAGTTGTGTGACAGCAATGGGTGTCTATGGTTACAAAGTAGAAACCCGGGGGGGGGGGGAATCAAAAGAGTGCCATGTGGTTACGAAAATACCCCCCACCGATGGCGTTGTATAAAGGTCGTCCTATTATCATTTACTCAAAGGGGCTTTTTCACAGAATAAAGAATTTGGAAATTCAAAATTATTTTCTTTAAATCTACACACCATCTGTACTATTATATGATACATACTGAAGAAAAGTCATTGACATCGAAATCAGATCGTTTTTAATTCTTCAAAGTGTGTATACGGTGAAATAACATGTGTTTTGATTA
Organism: Cerastoderma edule; assembly: GCA_947846245.1. Classification (NCBI taxonomy): domain Eukaryota; kingdom Metazoa; phylum Mollusca; class Bivalvia; order Cardiida; family Cardiidae; genus Cerastoderma; species Cerastoderma edule. The sequence goes on from OX401408.1 coordinate 25,095,280, forward strand.
TAAAAATGCGACATTGCTTTTGAGATCTATCAAATATAAAGTGTACAAAGTAAGATAATTTGACGATTTCTGAATCAATTATGCTTTCAATCGCTACTTTTAATTGTACATCAAACAACAATACAAAAACTTCATTGTTTTAGCGATATTTTCTTTTGACTTTCCAATTTCCCGTTCCGTGAACAAGGACCTTTAAGTGTGACATAAAGCAAAGCGGTTTGAGTGCTCGGCATATAACACCAGAATGCGACTTCCTGTGTAGGTTCGAATCCTAGTACTGGAAGATATAGACTTTCGTCAATCTGAATTCAGCTGGTCAATCCATTGAAAGCACCTATAGCACCTCTATCGCAAATGGAATCCACAACATTGCTTTTTTCCGGACTACTTTTGTAATGTTCCTCTGTTTTTAAAAGTAGCTGTCAAGTGCAGTATCAAGATAGTCATTTAATTTGATTAAAAAAAACCCGGGTATACCATCACGTATAGTTACGCCTTAAATATTGAGTTTCAAAGTTACTGAAATAGTTTAAACTTATTTAATTTACATCGATTGTGAAACAAGTTCTTCCCGGTTCTGCTTCATGGATCGTAACCAGTACTCACACCAAATGTGGTTTATTAAAAGGTCGCAATGAGGAACCTGCTTCTCAAGGAATTCGAACCCACGATGCACGTGTCCGGAAGCCAGCCCTGTACCTCTTGACCACTGTCCTCAACTGAGATAAATAATGATGTAAAATGATGTTCAACACCCATGTACATATTGAACTACCTAGAGTGACGTTAACAGAAAACGGGCCATAATCCGGGACGCATAGAGCAACATGTGTAACCCTACACTTACGTACGAGGTCACGGAAATGCCCGAGTAGTTGCGAGTGGACTTTCATCAGAGGCATTCCCCCGGCTTACTTAAATAATGATGGTGGTTGGCTTAAATGTGCGGGAGGGGTCTTCTTTTCTCGGTTACGAAAGTGCATTTTGAAATATCTGAATAACGTTAACGCGATGTATCAACCCTATCAAAGAGAATTGACCCGTGTTGGATGTACTCACTTCGGATACATTCACTTATTCCAATAAGAAAACATCTCACACTAGTTTTCACGAAACCATAACCCTTTACCGAACGCCAAATTGTCGACCGTCCAACATTGAAAGTGTTTGCAGACGACATTTCAAAATGTTATGAAATTGGGATGTAATCTTCTTGTATAGTAGAAAACACTGTGGGAAAAGGAGAAATTACCCAATATTGACAATTTCTCCTTTTCCCACAGTGTTTACCAGAGTTGTCTGCACCAAAGTGGTCAAAAGTCGTTATTGTTTGGTAATGGGTTAAATGAAAGTATGACAGTGTGTGTATATGAAATAAACAAACTGTCACTCTTTCAATGGTGGCCGCAAAAAGGCAATGATGAGCTGTCTTCTGTAAATTGATGGGTTAGTTCATGAAACTATGCTGTTTTCAATCGTTTTCGTATTGATATGATACGGTGCGAGTTGTACCCAAACGATAGAAAAATCTTCTAATTGAAACGAAGCACGCCTTTGTGGCAACTCGGCGGCATTACCGATGAGGCTTTTCAAGTGGAAACTCTTATCCGATCATTAGCTTCCCTATTAATTAGTATTTAAAACATAATCGATATAGAATCTTGCATGCAATTATACCAAGGTTGACCGCTCAAATTCTAAATGTTCAAAAGGGCAAAATTATCTGCATCAGTGTTATCTTTTAACTAATGATGAAAGCGAGAAGATAAACAAATAGTGTTCGATTAAATAGTTTGGCTACTCGAATAACCCCAAGTGCGCTAATTACGCATAAAAGAATTCATATCTTTTTATGTGGCTTGATTTTACGTAGAAAGGGGCCCCGCGAATCTGAGTAAAGTTATATTTCACATAAGCAAAGAAAGTTATTATGTTCTAAATCAGATACCAAGTGATCTTTTTTAATCTACGTACGTATACCGCCTTAACTCCAAGCCCTTAAATCAAAATAGAGAGGGCAAACCAATAGAAAATGGAACTCAGCCTTGATTACATTCAAGTTACAAAATAAGCATACTCTTTGGTTTCTATTATTGGATTATTTCTATAACTTACAGATAGACACATTTCAGGGCCGACATGTAACGTTATCACATTACTGGCAGATGGGCGAGATGACTTTAGGGTGATCACAGAATAACTACTTGACTCATTAAATATTAAACGAGTCCCTGCTAATATTCTAATTAACGCTGCCGACAATGTAATGGTTAATCAATCACATGTTTCCTATGTGTTTGTTTATTGGTGTGGCGGGGGGGGGGGGTATCTCGTCAGCAATTTGTGAGGAAACCTCCTTACTAAACTGTCCAATATGGTTGCTCACGACGGATAAAACAATACAAATAAAAAATCTTTAAAATTGAACATGAATGGATAAAATGCCATTGCGTTCAAAACTATCGACCTCTGCCTTGTTTGGGGAATTAAGAACTATCAACCATTGTACTTTTCGATTGCTTGAAATTTCATAATAGCTTTTTGTTATTTGATTACATATGCAGGACATTATTTTTTCTTACAGACATGGGTAAAACATTGTTATCGGATATGGAAAATGGGTATTGACCAGGGTCAACCAATTTTGCAAATTCGGATCAAGTCATGGGCAGTGTATCTGTAATAGGTGACATATACCACTACATAATTGCGTCATGATTAGTAGAATTGTAAAATATTACAAATTTCTTATATTAAGAAATTTATTAGAAAAAGAATAAAAATTTATTTATCAAATAGTTCTACATGTTTTACACTGGTTGCTTCCGGAACTACAAAGACATACGTTATTTTTCATACCTTTTGATTGTCGTCTGAAGTTGCCTTTGCTTTTGCTTTTGAATGACCACCGATTCCCCTATGTTGGAAAAGGGTTATGCAAACGAATTAGCGATCCCCATCTACTTATCACAAGACACACAAAAGACGAATGGAATGCTTAGACATTACTGCAATATTGAAATATGTATTCCACTGAGATACCACGTCAGTTCAGGCACACGTTTGGTAGGAAGGGATCCTTCATTGACGTTTTTGCACGGTTAACACTGCAAACAATCACGGTTTAAAAAGTATATCAAAATCAGACGGACCATTGGTAAACTAGAGATTCCGAGAGACTGCAATCGCATTGATTGCCAGAACGTCAACGCTGCTGAGTCATTATCTTCACGAATATCCTTTTATTTCGAACGTATTGCGTGAAAGTGATAACAAGGGTTAAACTGTATGTCTCATATGGATTATTACGTATTCAAAATTACATTGAAAAACTACCGTTTACGACAAGTCCTCTGATCCGTACAATTTCCTTTTTATTTCAAACTGGTTTACTTGCACTATTGTATCTAACACCAACATATACTTGTATGCACATAGTCCTTTTGAGCAGGTGACAATACGGCTGTTAAATAACGGTGAATATTACCAGTGCATTATCATCGTTCCAATTGTTAGCACGAGTGGGGAAAACCACGAACACAGTCTGTTGACAAGCCGCTTCTGTCCATTAAATCGATGATTCGGATAGCTTCCCCGATTAACGCTTTCCCCTTATCAGCGCGGACAACCTACCTTGGACGACATCGAATGAACCCTTTCTATAACAAAAGAATGCCGAAACTGTATCAAATTCGAAGAAACGCTGATTTTGAGTTTTACGTTGATTTCAACAGATATCTAAAGACACAAGCATTCCCTAGCTTACACGCTCCCAGCCGTGTTTTGGGAGGTCGGCTCGAATTAAAACGATGGTGGCAGACGACAAGAATAACGATATGAAGGGTATTATTTTGTTTATTGTATATGGTAAGAATCATAGCGATAAAGGAATCATCTCTCGTTGCAGAGAACAAATAAATTGATAATTAAAATAATGAATAAATAGATATTCAAATAAATATTCAAATGAATATTCAAATGAATATTCAAATAAATATCCAAATAAATATTCAAATGCATATTCAAATACATATTCAAATAAATATTCAAATACGTATCCAAATAAATACTCAAATAAATATTATAATAGATATTCAAATAAATTTTCAAATAAATATCCAAATTAATATTCAAATGAATATTCAAATAAGTATTCAAATACATATTCAAATAAATAAATAGATAAATGTATGAAGGAGTAGTTAAATACTTAGATTAACGAATAAATAAATGAAAATAATTGGGATAATTGAAAATTTTCCCAAAGTGGTAAACTTGTTTGATACGATTCCTCAAATTTCAGCGCTCTATGCAAATATTCCTTGAATTGCTTTCAACAGTATCGGTCGTTGAATTAGTCATAGGGGAATGCGTTAATTGCGTGAATAATGGGTTACGGTAATTAACGACGATTACTTTAAACGTCTCGCAAATTCAGCACTCAATCAACTAATAAACCCTAATTGAAGAACCGCAGTTAAACGAAGCTATATTATGCAATAAAATTCATGACTTTAAACAGAACTTTATACTATAGTATATATATAATCTTTATTAATGTCTCATCCATATGCATATATATTTCTATACATATAAAAACATATACATAGCCTAAAAACATTAAAATATATGCATATGGCCATTCAATTTTGAATAGTATGGTCAAACTTGTTTGTTCAGCATGATTTGAGGCGGTTTAGAAAACAACAACAAAAAAGCTGAAAATTTGGTTTTTGTTGTCATTATCCGCAGAAACAGGCATTAAGATGTCTTTTTTTTCGTTGTACTGTCGCCTGCTGTAGAATACAGACAGCTTGTTCTCTAAGTTCAACATATCAATAGTGCGTTTCTTCTGAAGACGTGTTTCTTCTCAAAATATATTTGGTAAGGAAAAAAATGACAATACGCGTTTTCTCGTTTATTTTCTTAATAAAATAAAAACGCTTATTCCAAACAAATTTCACACAGAAATAAAATGATATATCATACAATCTTGGCAAGAGTACTAATTGTCGTCTGCAAGCCTTTCAGAATTTGGGATTGGTTCTGTTTTTACCGTTTCGTAGAGATCTCGAGAGAGAGAATAAGGACAGGCGTTTGACAATTCAAGACGCCTGGAGTGCATCCTACCTGCATAAAGGAGCGGGCTTTAAGCGGTGCTTTCAGAAAATCGTGATAAATGCAAGTCAATATTTCTATGGTTACCAGGAGAGTCAGCAATTTCACCGGTAATGGATGCTCCTTTCTTTCAACCAACGACCGGCAGATAGAGCGCTAATGTTATCCTTAGAATGCTGGGTAGATATCTAAAAATAGATTTGTGTGTCCTCTGCTTTCAAAAACCTAAATATCTGCTTATTTTGGATGTGGAAAGATAATCAGAGTAGCAAACAGGTAAGATCACGGGCCAAGAAAAAATGGCGGCTGGCCTGGATCAAACCTGTTTGCATAAGCATGAAGTCATTTCCAGCACTTTAAGGGTTAAGTAAGAGGGATTGAAATGCATATTTCATATTTTCTTTTAATGATGACAACGGGTTTCAGCACACATGAAATAAAGCAATTGTAAATGGCCATTTGAGAATTGTTAAGACCATCTTTTATTTCATATGTGTTACTCATAAACACAACATGTGAGATTGTCCCTTTAGATAGACACAATTCTTTCAAACTGCACAACAGCCGTTCTGGTTTATGGTACGCACTAGTGAATAGTCATTTGAACCAAAGCTAGATTGCATTTTATTCTTTAAAGCGTGACATCGCTTTAAGATGTACAGCATATAAACAATATATACATTGTACTGAGATAAATTGACGCTTCTAAGCTTTAGATTTTACAAAACTGTTTTTTTTTAAAACTAAATCTTATTTGGCTTTATGTGAACAAGCACTTTTAAAACCTGCATTTGTGAGTGTATGTCGAATGGATCAGATGAGATCCCGGAAACAAATGTTTAAAAGCAAGATATGTATTATATGTAATGTCGGTTTTCAATGAAGTGTTTTAAACCCAAAGTCTCTTTCGTATGGAGTATCAAATATGTGCTGCATTTTAAATATTAATCTGTTTAATGCATACATAGGCCTACATACATACATTATATTCATTGCATTTTAAACATATCATGTTATACAGTGATAACGATTGGGGCAACAGAACTATTGCTTAATTAATGTGAAAATTCGTAGCTTGGTTGTAAGAATTGTAAAAATGAGATTTAATTGTAGAACGTGACCAAGTGAAGGGTAAAAATCAATTCTGTAAAGGAATTGGATCCATGACTTATAATACATTTTATAGCGCTTTAATAGAAATCTTAGGCCGGTACATCAACACCAAATTACTTCGATATACCATTAGGTTTGTAATCCTGTTTTGTATGCGACGGGGGAAAATAAATATTTTTTTCCTAAGAGTATCCAGTGAAGTCTCTTTAATCCGGACATAATCGTGGATGTATCGCGATCCGGACGAGATCCGGACGAAATTGCAAGAGAACGGAATTATTGTGCAGTAATTTGTCCCGTCAAGTCCGGAGTTACAAGATCAGGATCCAGACTTCAATGAAGTGTATTAAACACAAAGTCTCCTTCGTATGGAGTATTAATTATAGGACCAAATCTAAATATAGATCTGTTTTATACGGCTTGTGGCAAAACGAAAACATTCTCTATTGATGTGAGAATTCGTAGCTTGGTTGTAAGAATTGTAAAAATGAGATTTGATTGTAGAACGTGATCAAGTGAAGGGTAAAATCAATTCTGTAAAGGAATTGGATCCACAACTTATATATACATTTTATAGCGCGTTACACCTTTCCCAAACAATAACGACATTTGACCGTTTTGTTACAGACGAATTTAGAAAACATTGAGGGAAAAGGAGAAATTGCTCGTGGCGAGCAATTTTTCCTTTTCCCACAACGTTTCTGGCCCATCAGAAGATTATGTTTCAATTTCATCACATTTTGAAATATCGTCTGCAAACTCTTTCAATTTGGGACAGTCGAAAATCTGTTGTTTGGGAAAGCGTTAATAGAAATCTCAGGCCGGTACATCACCACCAAATTACTTCGATATACCATTAGGTTTGTAATCCTGTTTTGTATGCGACGGGAGAAAATAGGTATTTTCCCCCCTAAGTGTATACATCGAAGTCTCTTTAACCCGGACACAATCGTGGATGCATCGCGATCTGGACGAAATTGCAAGAGAACGGAATTATTGTGCAGTAATTTGCCCCGTCAAGTCAGGAATCACACGTTCCGGATCCGGCCTTTAAGGTACCAGTCTATGCTTTACCTGTATTTGTGACTTGTTAACCGACATCAGAAAACGATTGGTCGAGCCGGCGTCGGTTCAAGCCCTCGGCTCACCCAATAGTTTTCTTTTTATGTTAAATGAAGTTACTGAGACGAAGATAACTCGTCCCTCACCACTGGACAACTATGTTGTTGTAGGAAGGGAGAAATGTGTTTCGAAAGATATTTTTAGTTCAGACTAGGAAAAACAGGTTCACGGATAGATACCATGACACCATTATACATGCAGAATAATTTGAAAAACAACACAAACCCCCATTCCTTTACATACAATAGAAACTCATTGAATAAGCACAAGCAACACTCGTCTTACCGAATTTAAGGGGCCTCCGTGACCTATTGGTTAGAGTTCAAAACATAAATTCACATGGCTCCTCTCCGAGTGTGTTCAAATCCCGGTGTTGTCATTTGAATATACATGAGGTGCAATCCACCGACTGACTTACTGAGTGCAGATGGTTCTACCCGGCTTTACCAGCCCTTATGTAGTTAAGTATTGGGGTCTTTCTTCATCATTGATAATCGTGCATCGTAGTATGACTTAATTGATGTCAACGCGATGCAAAACTCGATATGAATTAAAAGATAGATATTAACGGATTTGGGAGAGTCCATGTTAAAACTATGCAGGAGATAGACGGCCAATTCCCGCGGGAAATCACGGCTAACGTATGGCGTGTTGAAAAAAGACAACTCATTTGAGACCCCCTCTTTAATTCGCTGAATCAAATTCTCCACAGGCATCCGAGCGGTTTGTGTCATCTCAAAAGCATAAAGCTCTTAGAAAAAGGACACTTATAAAACATGACGTTTCCTACATGATTTATATCCATTAACCCGCTATTATCTGGGAATGAAAAAGTGCGAAAAAGGATCATGAAAAAGTGGGAAAATGGTAATGAAAAAGTGGGGGAAAGATAATGATAAAGTGGGTAAAAAGGATAATGAAAGGTGGAAACAGAACTAGAGTTTTATTTGAACAGTACACGATACAAAACTAAGTTCGCATACAATTTTAACATTATTGATCTTCTTTAGTCTTGGACAACACAATTCATACATTGCTTTAAAGGCGCTTGTTAAAAGAAGAGTAAATTTTAAAGTCAAAATAAATAGTCGTTGTAACTATACATTTTTTGTTGTTGTTGTTGTTTGATATATAATTGAAAGAAGCTATTGAAAGCATACCTAATTCCAGAAGAGTCAGTTATGTACAATTTATATGCAGTAGATTTCAAAAGCGATGTAACGCTTTTGGATTAAAATTCATGTTTCTTTTCTGTTTACACACTTTAAAGAATTAAAAACGATATAATTTTGCTTCCATTGATTATTCTTCAGTACACATCTAATGACAATACAGCTCTTGTGCAGTTTGAAAGAATTCGTTTTATTTTCCTAATCTCCGCAATCTATGGACATGCACCTTTAAACCTAAAGGTCGCAACTGACATGAGGAATTATGTGTCGAAACTGACGACTCTTTTAGCCAGACATGTTGGTTATTTCAAGATCACTTAATTCTTATAAGTCACCGGACGCTGGGAAAGAGATAACTAGCAGAACAGACGGCAACCCTTAGAATGCTGGGTAATTTTCTAAAAATAGATTTTTGTCTCGTCTGCTTTCAAAAACTCTAAATATCTGCTTAATTTGGACGAAGAACGATACCCAGAGAAGCAAACAGGTTAGATCACAGGCCAGCCGCCAATTTACTGGCCTGGATCTTACCTGTTTGCACGAGCATGAATTCGGTTCCAGCACCATAAGGGTTAAAATTGTATTAGCAGAACAAATACCGACTGCAGGCAATCGGTTTCTCTCGTTTAACAAATTGATTGCTAAAGTAATCGCTTTACGCTTCAAACCCGTTTAACTCTCGTCGAAACTCTCGTTCCGATCTGGAAGTCTCAAATCAATCACACAGCAACCTTGCTGTATTGTATCTGTTTCAACTCCTTTGTCCTTTACCAGTATAATTAGGTTTTTATAGGAAGTAATGTATATTTCCCGGGCGAGAAACGGAATGCCGGTGGTTTCTACCCAACTTGACTCAACTTGACTCTCTACCCTTATGCATAGCCAGGGGTTCCGGCACATCCTTATACCCCTCATCTTTATAGCTTTATTTTCTTTTATTACCATACTTTATACATTTGCATTAAGGCTCAACATGTTAACACTAAATACAGGAGAATCAAATGATTGCTCATCTTCCATTAAAACCATCTTATATACTTTTTCAAAATAGACTATTAAATTGTTTACTTGTATATATGTATATATCTTGATGTACTTGATGTTATTGTAAAATATCTATAAGACTAGAAACTGTAAACTTTACGGCAATAAAATTATCCATCTATCCATCTGTCTATCCAAATTTATATTATATGTAATTGTACTTTGATTATTGACCAGTATGTATTGTATGTCTATATGTTTGTGATGTAAAATTGACGATACACATATGTGGTGGTAAATTAGAAGACATCTATCTATCTTTTATACCAATGCAGGATATAGGCATGGACCGGGACCCCACGCCACCATTATGTACAGATAAGCTTGAATTCTTCTTCTATTAATCATTAGAAATTCATCGCAATATAATGGATCACTGCTGTCGTCTTGTGACATTCGAATACGAATACGAATATTTTATTGAGACGTAAACTTACAAAGTTTCTTGTCAGTACAATACCATTCAAATTATACAAACAAATCAAGGCCACATAGAAAAAGGAAGTGGAATGCAGAACTGGAGTTAGCATTTACATCGCATTCGTATTGGTATGTGAAAATCAAACAATACAACTACAATGTATTCGACCATGTCTTATCGGAACCTCGACAACTTAGTCTGTAGAATATAGAATCAACATCGAATGGCTAGGAAAAATCTAGCCGTATTTGTATGGATATTACAGGATTTATGCACGTTCCCATGGGTTATGACTGAACTTATAAGGAAAGATGTGTAAAATTTCAATCAAAAGCAACCCTATCCTTTAGCAAACAAACAATTACTCATAAAACTGGACGGGTTTGCCTGAAGTGTAATTGTTATGGTAATGTCCAAATAAGTTCATGCATTATTATTTAAGAAGTTGACCCTTTACCAAACGCCAAATTTTCGACTGTCCCACATTGAAAGAGTTTTAAGATGACATTCTAAAATGTGATGAAATTGAAAAATAATCCTTTGATGGGGCAGAAAACATTGTGGGAAAAGCGGAAATTGCTCGTAAAGAGCAACCTTTCCTTTTCCCACAATATTTTCCAAAATCGTCTGCGATAAACTGGCAAAATTGTTTGGTAATGGGTTAAAGACGTGTTCTTCACAGATCAATCTGAGGCAACATTTTATGTGACCTTCCAATTTTCAATAAAACCTTTATATAGCACTCACCTCTAGGACTTTACGTCTTAAACACACCATATTATAGTATAATTTTCATTTAAGTGACTTATATGCTTATTGCGCAGGGTGCGATTCTTTTATTTACGTGTGTATGCATTTGAATTCTGTTTAACCCTTTACCAAACGCCAACTTTCATGAATTTGCAGACGACATTCCGAAATGAGATGAAATCGACATATAACCCTCTGATAGGGCTGGAAACATTATGGGTAGAGGATAATTCCTCGTCAAGAGCAATGTCTCCTGTACTCACACGGTTTTCCAACGTCGTCTGCTATAAACTGGTCAAATGTCGTTGTGGTTTGGTAATATGTTAAAAATGTTAGTTAGATAATGAAAATACCTCATTTTATGCGTATCATAATAAAATCGCTTTGTTTAATATGACAATCTTACATAAAGGAATATAAGATGTAACCAACATTTGATGTGGGTTTAATTTTACACTGCTTCAAAAAATAGTTCAGATGCTTTTGCTATTTACAGATCAAAGGTGAATGAAGAAAAGCTGATCTCATGAAATTGACTGATTCTTGGTAGAACCAGACGGAAGATGCTTTCTCCACGGCTTGAGAACGTTCTACCGCACCACCATGGTGCTGACGACGAAATCAGTTAGTGTTGTTAGTGTAGATTTTGTCTTTTTTTCTGCATTTTCAGACAAGACATCAAACTTTTAAAACAAGACTCCGTCCTTATTATTTCAGTTTTTATCTCGTGGGATTAGCTGAGATTTCGTAACTTTTCGGTAGAGCGTTCACCAGCCGCGTGCTCATAAAAATCAGATATTTTAGAGTTTAGAGATAGTCTAAACGAAAGGCAATGTTTGAAAGTCTGGTAAATTTAAGGGGGAAAAGACAAAGAAGATAAAATAGCGACTCCACGCTTTGTTTGGATAATGGTTTTATGACATGAATACCTTACATTGCAGCTATACAAAAAAAAAACAAGTATAGGGAAGACGTAGCTTCATCCGAAAAAAAAAACTATACAGTGAACCCTCGTTTATCCGGACACCGATTATCCGGATGTCTCGCAATCCGAACAAAATTGTAAGGGAACGGAATTATTGGACCAGTTTATTGCAGACGATTTTTGAAAACATTGTGGGTAAAGGAGAAATTGCTCGTGACGAGCAATTTCTCCTTTACCCACAATGTTTTCTGCCATATCAGAAGATTATCTTTGAATTTCATCACGTTTTGATATGTCTTCTGCAAACTCTTTCAATTTGGGACGGACGACAATTTGAACATGCTCTGCTTCATTAGTCCGGATTATTCGGTAAACCGGACATTTTGTTGGGAACGGACGTGTTCGGATAAACGAGGGTTCACTGTATTCTAACCGGTATAGCGGCATCAACGGAACGTCTCTAGAGTTTCCGTTAACATATATATGGATGACAATGACAATGCCAATGTTTTATTCAATGCATAATCTATACAGTTTATTGTCATAATATAAAAAAAATGAACAATAACATAAAGTAAATATATATACATGCAACGTCGCCTATCCGCTAAGGGTGCTGGAAAAGAACCTAATGAGCTTTTGCTTTCGTTCTTATCCATCACATCTGTGTTGTATAACTTGATATTTATGTATATTGTGTATATTTCGACGAATAAACTATGTTTAGACTAAAGTACATGTGATATAAAAAAAGAAAGAAAATGCTATCGTATTCCCTTTTGAACTATCAAAACAGTTTTTAAACCTATACATGTATATGGAGGGGTGGAGCATCGCTTTCGTGATACTGATGTCATAGCTTCAAATCGCGAAGGTATTAGGGTCCACTTAGCGGCATTCAATTAGATCACATTCGACACGAGCACTGGTCATGTATCCAGGAAACCGAACTAAGAGATCAACAATCGACTTAGAATAGTTCGCAAAGTCGGCGCAAATACTACAGGCGTTCATAGTCTACATTTCGTACCATTTTTAGGTAAAAAAATGATCCAGTATAAAGCATATCCAGTCCGAATGATCCAGACGTAGATATTCCATCTTTTAACAGTTACAGATTGGATCAACTGAGTTGAGAGCCAGCCTTAAATATTGACGTTGGTATTCATCCAAAATAAAACATATCTCAACAAATGACAACTATCTATTAGCAAGGACAACAATAGACCGATCTGGAAGATCTCCGTGTACGTGTAAATAATAGGGTCCACTTAGCGATATTCAATTAAATCACACGTACTGGTCATGTATCCAGGAATGACGTAGAGTCATTTTGAAAGTCGGCACAAATACAATATACGTTAACAGTCTCCATCATGTACCATTCTTAAGTAAAAGTATATCCAGTATAGAGCAAACCAAGTCCGAATGATCAAGACGTATATATTTTAGACAATTTTACCTTTGTCTTAAAAAGGAAATAAACTTATTTATGCATTCGAAATGGTGTTTGACTACAATAGCTGTATTCTAGGATTTTCAATAAAGTCTGGTCGAAAATGTTTTGGTTTTTGGGTAACGAATCAATACCAAAGGAAGTCTTCATATGTGGGGACCCATTTTCTGCCGAAGAAAGAATCCGCAAGTTGATTAACTTACACGCACATTTAATTCAATCATAATCGAAGTTAGACGGCACATTCATAATTCATCGCTTGAAGAAAACTCGATATTCAATTTTCTCCTACAAACTCACAACACCCTTAGCTCCTATAATATTTCACTTTGAGATGGTGGCCATATCTAATGGTGGGAGAATTTGTGGCCAGACCCTTTTGTAATTAGTTGTTTATTTTGTACTTTTTGAAACTGTAAGAATCTTAACAATAAAATGTGTTTAACCCAAATAGTACTAGAACCGACTTCATTCTTATGCAAACAGATTTGATCCAGGCCAGCCGCCAAGTAAATTTGCGGCTTGGCAGTGATCTAAGATGTTTGATGCTTTGAGTATCTTTCCTCAACACCATTGAGCAGATCTTTGAGGTTTTAGATAGCCTTAAATCTATTCTTTTTAGAAATTCACGCAGCATTCTAAGGGTAAGAAATAAAAGAGAAATCTGCTGTAAAGTATTTGAAAAACCATTGTGGCAAAACGGATAATTTGCCCCATGTTAACTATTTATCAATCCGTCAAAATGTATCTACCCGACGAATCAAAGACACTATATGGTTGTTAATGCTATGTAATGCTATTTTCCATCGTATGCCTTTGAATAGAATGAATAGAATAGAATGCTATTTTGTAGACAAAGGCCTCAGGCCTATAATACAATATACATATTAAAAAAGTGTGTTCATGAGTTGTGTCTGAAATATACAGTACGCATGAAATCTATATCAACCCATGACCAAACAATAACGTCGTATAACTATTGCGATACAGAAGACTTTAAAAAATATTGCGAGAACAGGAGAAAACGCTCATAATGTCAAAGGACTTCTACCCTTTAGCTAGTTATGTATAGCTAGTTATGTATAGCTAGTTATGTATAGCTAGTTATGTATAGCTAGTTATGTATTGCTAGTTATGTACAGCTAGTTATGTATAGCTAGTTATGTATAGCTAGTTATGTATTGTAAAGTACCATTATTATATACATGTATATGTTATACTTGGGCTAAAATAAAGTTCTGTTTCGTTCTGTTCTGTTCTGCAGTTTCTTAATAGTGTACAGTCGAAATGTTCCGTTTGACGATGGCTAGAATAGTTCCCCATGTTCCCGTATGGGGAAGTGGGCCAAGGAGGGGGTGAAGAGGAACGGTACAAAAACTAGCAAATTGAGTGTGGAGTATGATAGATTGCGCAACTTGCGCCCGGAAAGGTCCATAAATCAATTGTGAATAAATTCCTTGTGAATGGAAGCGGGTCCTAGAACCGAGTTGAAATCAATTACGTTTTCCCCCCTCGATGAAAAATTCAAAACGTGTCAAGAAGACTTAACCCTTTACCAAACGCCAACATTTTTGACTGTCCCAAATTGAAAGAGTTTGCAGACGACATTTCAAAATGTGATGAAATTGGAAAGCAATCTTCTGATAGTGGAGCAATCATTGTAGGAAAAGGAGAAATTGCTCGTTACGAGCAATTTCTCTTTTTCCCACAATGACTTCCAGAGTCGTTTGCAACGAAGTAGTTCAATGTCGTTTTGATTCGGTAATGGGTTAAAGGTGCTTGTTCACATATGAGGTGATTTGAGATTAAAGAAAGGATGACGTTAAAATAAAGCAGAGTTTGCATTGCAGCTTAATATTTGAAAGAAAGCAGCTACTTATTCCAAAATTAGTTCATTACGTGTCAACATTTCTAAGTATGAACATACATGATGTGATAGATTGTAACGCTTCTGGGCATAAATACATATTTATTCATTCTAGACAGGCTTTAAACACTTAAATTCGAGATTATCTTACTCCCAATAGCTATTCTCCAATATGTCGCATAAAAAGGAAACAGTTCCTATACAAACTTAAAGAAAGGAAAATTAACTTAATCAACTTATAAAGTTCATTCTACCGAATTACCCCAAACAGACTACAATTATCTTTAATCAAAATTTGTCTATTGCTGGATGCGGGTGAGACGATCTTACCTTCTGCAACTACACATGTTTGTGATGAGGCCCTCGACTTAAAGCTGTTTTTCTTCATTTCAATACTTTCAGCTCTGTTATTTATTACAAGATGCAGCTGCTAATTAATTATTTTTCGATCTGATCAAATAGGATATTCGATTTTTTAAGATATGATTGAGTAATGCACGATAGTGCCTATATGCAACCCTCGCTTCTTATCCATCTAGAACTGTTTTAACCTTGCTTTACAAAAGAATTAGCAACTCAACCTTATTTTATTGCAAGTATGATTAATTTGTAAAGTATCTATTATTGATACTAACTGTGATAATAACTGTGACTCTTATAATTAAATAATGAATTGCCATAGGTACATATTCAATGTTAAATTCTTTTTTATAATTTGTAAATGTTTTAATATATATAAAATTATATATGTATATGGATGTGACTTATTTAAAGAATAAATATAAACTTAATTGCAGCTCTATATGACACTCTCTATTGTCACAACTAACTGTTTTGATAACGGTGCCTTTAAAAGCGAACAAAACATTTGCATTGATCGGTTATGGGAACCCAAGACCCCGTTTGTCAATTAAAAGACAACCCTGATATCCATTCCGTCAAGTGCAAATCCGGATCAGAATCATTATACCTTAACACTATGATCCTGAACGGCACATTCCTATCTGGAAGGTTAACAAAACCATGGGATAAGAGTAAATCGCGAATGAAAGGTTTCGATCCTGAGTAGAAACCTTTGAGAGTGCATGCTCATCCTGAGCGGTGCTTCACTTGACGACGGCACACCAATACGATTGTCTTTGGCTTGGCGACTGACGGTAGCTTGTATCCACCCGCACAAAACAAAGCATGACGTCATAGGCTTAATTTAGCTTAATTGCGCACAGTGCATCGACGGATTGCGTGCAATTATATTGGTTTGTCGTCGAGTTTGTGCTTCAGGCCATTACCAGTAACTGTTTCATTGTTTGCTGAACCGAGCCTTGCATGTACATAATTGTTGTATTAAAACATCGCTTCAAAACAAACACTTCTTATCTCTTTGATTAGAATTTACGAGATACACCCATCAACAATGTTTCTTTTCTTGTGAAGGTTTCCTCGTCCACCAGTTTTGATTCAAAGTCAAAAGCTACGACATTGGCATAAAACAAAAAGATGGCCGAACAATCACACATTCAAAAACCTAATATGAAAACAAAAACAAAACATGTGAAAAATAGGAATGAGCTTAAGATTGGAAAAACATATTTGCTACCTTAAAATCCGCCTGCTTGAAAAGCGTTAGAAGTAGTGGGGTTTTCGAGACAGGGCTGTTTGGTTGAGAAGTATCGATTCGCTCGTATGTCAACACTTATGAGACCGATGTTCCTTATTTATACCAATGTTGCTCGTTTTGTAAACCAACTAATCGGTGTTAAGGTAGAGTACCCATATTCTGCCATTTTGAAGCTTATTTTCTTCATCGGATTACTTCGGTCGTTCCCGGTATAAAGCGATTCCTCCGCCGAGTGTTTAACGTAACGCCATTACAATTCATGGGTTAACAATGATAACTCATTATACACCACCAGAACCAGAAAGTTGATGGTCAACTCATACAGGGTGCACAATGTGACTATCATTTGCATAAGTAAGTGAACAAAACAAAAATACCTCTTCCGTCATGGGGGCGGCCATCTTTTTCGGACACAAGATCGTTAACATTGGTCACGTGATTCCCCGCCTGGACCTAGTAACCTCACAAGATATAAATATAGATTTCTTTTGTGGTAGAATATTCCGCTTGGTATCTTTAAGAGATGTCTATGTCTTTTCTTCTATCAGATGAACGACAAATTCTCTTTCTTTAATAGACGAACCTACACCTCTCTGAAAAAGGGACTTTAAAAGGAATTACAACGCTCTATTTCTTCTTGTCTGAATTCGTTCAGTCTCATTTGACAGTTACGTGATCTTCTTGGTCCCTGTCCTTCTTTTGTCACCATAAACATTTTTCCGATACAGTCAGCATAAAAGATGTAAAAAATAAAAGAAAGAAGAAAACAAGAAAAGAATCTCACGTGGGTTAATGTATTAATGCCACAAGGTTGGCTGTGGCTGTGGTTTTATGGTTCGTTTATGAGTCGACGCATGACGCTATTTCTTTAATATGTGCGTAAACATGTTAAGGGAGTTTATATCATTAGATTTTATAGGCATTAAATCGCAGACTGGCTTTCTGAAAAACCCTGTAAGAAAAGGAGCATTTGACAAAAGGAGCAGATAACGATTATTCCGTGTGTTACGTTTTAATCTGCATATTAATAGTAAGGGCATTCTATCTTTATTTATTTTTTCAAGTCTTCTAGAAGCAATTATTAAATCGTCTATTGCAACGTTTCTCACAAAAGAGGGACTCGTGTTGTGTAATGCTATATTGTCTGCATCTACCCTATACATGCGTATATGTAGAGGAACTGATTTTGAGATTTTGACAATAAAAAAGGCGGAAACAATGAAAATATCAGTTATAAAAAGACGACGAAGAAGAAATAAGAAAAAAAAAATAAAGAGAAGGAGTAGTCATAGAAAACAAGAGATGTAAATACCAATTTAAGACGATTGGTTTGTGTATATGTATGTAATTTGATGTTCATTACAAACCATTGTGTATGATCGAGAAATTGCGTATCGAAAATCCTCTAGGCATATGTTTTTTCTGAGTTTTTTATCAGTTGCCACTTGTAAACTTGACCAATATGAGAAAGATAAGATTTTAACCAATGGGTTATAAGGAATTTTGATGCTGGGTATTGTAGCCCCCGGCTCTTCTTTATTTGCATTCTAAACATGTACCATATTCATGTAATATGGTTACATATTGTCATATTTCTCATTTTATACAGTGTTAATGTCAATGGTAAAGTATTGCCGATATGCCTATAATTGAGTTAAATTTGAAATAAGTATAAATCAAAATCTTCTCTTCGAGATTGTACCCACAAATCTATTCTGTTTGAACCGAAAACTGACCGTTATATTTGTAGAAGGGAATGTTTTTAACAGATTAACTTTCATGAGTCATACTCTTGCTTTATTGATAAGAAAATAATTTTATTTCTCTTTTAAGCATATACTTTTGCAGAGCATGACAAGGGTTCAATGCAAGACTACAGAAAGTGTTTAACAAACATGAACCACTCACTTCAGTCTTGCACTGAACCCTCGATGTAGTTTGCTAATATTGCTAATCGTGTATCAGCCGCGAAACTGTGTGGTGGGGTAAGGATCTAAGACACTTTTTATGAAAAAGAGGTTCGATTATCTATTATAATACCTGTAATAAACGTCATTTGAATGCGTTAATGGGTCCTTTATTGGCTTTTCAAAGGATCTATGAAACAGCTGAGAATGAACACATGTGCAATGGTTAAAGGTGCTTGTTCACATAAGATAAAAATTTAGTCCAAATAAAATGTTGAAACAACATAACTTTTGTTTTGCTGTTAGAAATACAATAAAAAGTAGCTACTGGAAGCATAATTGATTATGAAGTCTTCAATTTATCTAAGTATGTACAGTTTACATGCAGTAGCACTCAAAATCGATGCCACGCTTTTGAGTTAAACCCATGTTAATTCACTGTTTACACACAGCAAAGTACATTAAAAACGATATAATTTTGCTTCCAACGTCTATTCTTTAGTGCATATCATACAACAATACAGCAGTTGTGCAAGTTTAAAGAAATTGAATTCTAACTCCAAAATGTCCTCACATCTGTGAACAAGACCCTTTAACGACTTATAACAGGCTTGCTAGTTTATATGGATCAATAAGACCTTGAAATCTGAGCTGTTTCCTTGGATGATAGTTTCATGCCATTCACAACATATTTCAGATGTCTATTCACGGTTGTTACGCATGTTATCACGCTCATACTTTAGTTCTGGGTATCGTTTTACTTAACAACTTAAGGAGACTATATGCGTAAGTCAAAACTGATAAACGTGGATAATATCTCAAATGAAATTATAATATTGCAATGCAACACGTCATTGGAAGCGTCTCAGAGAGACGCTTCCAATGACGTGTTACTTTTCAATAATGCTCAGACCGAAATTGAAATAAAAGGGAAGTTGTTTTGAACTTACGCAAATTATAAATAATTTTTGCATAAAATGTTTAGTAAAACGGTACCTTGGTACTCAATAGCCCAGCCGGTTGTGTGTCCGACTTGAAATACGGAAGCCTGGGTTCGAGATTAGATAGGGCCAACATTCTTTTTGACATTAATCGTAGTCAATGCGGTTTGTGCTTATAAGTCTCTCACCGTTGGTACTGGAAGCATCATTAAAACTTGAAGCTTCCATTTATCTAAGTGTGTACTGTTTATATGCTGTAGAATTCAAAATCGGGATGCAGTCAACGCAATCGAAAGCAGCCAGCGGCTTTGAAAGGCTCTCATGCATTAATATTAAGGAAATAAGAGAGCGTAGATATATGCATTGACCGCCAAATATGATTCACACACCGATGAAAATGGCTTCAAACCGAATCAAATCAAACTTAGTACTTGTATGTCCCTAAGTTACATTCTGCTTTCAAGTTAAACATATAATTATCTTTTATTTTCGTTTATAAGTGATATAGAAATACATCATGCTGCATATGTCTTTGCTCCGTACACTTAAACAGTATAACTGCATACTTTGTTCATATAAATTGGAACTCTCTGCTTACTTACGTGAATATGACCTTGCGTTGATGACTGACTGGTCATTCATGTCTTTCCGCATATTGACAATGCAGATGTACTATTTCCAGTCATAAGGAATCATTTCAGAGATAGCTATGATACATGAAACCAGTTGTAGTAACTGATTTGTGACGGGAAAAGTTTTTATACCTTGTCCAAAACAGCAGTTTAAGGCATTCTTTGGGTAAGGGACTATCTAGTATCCCATCAGTATAAGGTTACTGAAAATGCTTGAATGGGTGAAGTATAGAATTGCGTTGTGTAGTTACTAAATGATTAAATTGAAGGAACTAGTGCAAAGATGGGTCAATTGATCAAGGTAATGATGTTTATAAGAATTATGCTATAAAATTATCAGACAATTATCAGCCCATTTAACATTGAATCATAAAATATTGGCTTTCAGGAGAATCTGTGAATGATTGTATATACATAACAATCAGTCAATTGAGTTATCAAATTATCAACCAATCAACAATGCAATATATCATCTATCATTTTAGATGCCACATTTGCGAAGTATCCAAATTCATATGACCGTAGTCGGAAATCGTACCTTCGTGTCATAACTTACTTCCAGTACAATGTCATAGAACGTAATGGTAGAAAACATAAACATCAATGGGGATATCATGTGGTCAGATTTGAGAAAAAATGGCCGCCGAACCCTCGAATCGGGTTTTCAAAGAGGTACATCTTCCTTATTACTTACTTGTTTTTCACCGGATAACACATTTCCACGTTAAGTAGTTCTACGTATATGTAAGTGTTGAGCATCATTTAAAAAAAATATTTATAGGAAACTCAAACATAATGATGACATTATAAGTTGTGATTTTTATAACTGTTTCCTTCATCAAAATAAATGATTATTTAGATTTCAAATATAAGACCTAAGTTTGGAAACGAAAGTACAATGACGTAAATCTCGCGAAAAAAAATAATGGACATCCCTATATCTCGCCAGCATTTTCATTGGATAAACCTGATGTGTTCAGATTGGTTCAGGACTTCCAAACCCGAATTGAGGGACCGGAGGCCATTTTTTCTCAAATCCGACCACGTGACCCCATTGAAGAGCAATCTCTAACCATGGCACCAAAATCATTAAAAATCTTCTCTTTGAACGTGAAATAAACACTAGTACTGATGAAGTAATGGTTTCGATTAATATAACACACTTTATGATAAAATTCCCCTGGGTTTTCAGGGAGTTTTGTAATGAAATTCAGGATGTCAGAGTCGTTATGCTAACCAAGGACAGAATTTATCGTCTTCATTTACATCACGCGATCCTCTAGGGGGCGCATGCAAAACTCTCGTTGGATGAATAGTCCGAGATTTGTCGGCGAGACTTCATCTTTTGCAGCGGGAGATTTGTTTTCACCACAACCTCGACCCTCAAGGGAATTTGTGATGTTTTCAGGGTCGTATGCAGCTGAACGCTTTAACGCTTTAACAACCGAGGCGTATACACGGCAAGCAACATGCTTCTGGATGATCTAGATTGGAATATACTGTCATGCACCTGTTACTTTTAATATCTTGAAATTTTGTTGACTCTAATGTTAAATCCCGTATTTTCAAGACTCTTCAAAGGAGTCAAGAATATTGCTTTCGGCCCTTAGCTAGATTGTAAGGCATCAAGTTGATCCATTAACACTTAACAAAAACTCTCAGTCGTCTTATTATTTTTCTATGGGCAAAGTGTACTTGTACCGTCCGAAAATCAGTACACAAGCTGTCAAATCTGGCCGAGGTACCGACATTTGTGTTTATAAATAAAAAAAGAATAGACTTGTAATAGCCGATCAAGTCAAATTTTAATCGAAAAATCATTGTAATATTATAGTAGGTCATATACACAAGCGAATCATTTGAACATGTCCTGCACTTAATATACCTTTATTCAAAGCCACGAAAACAAAACAAAACAAAAACAAGAAATGCACAGTGCCAGCCAACGTTTGCACGGATCGGAATGTCACTCCATATTTATAGTCTTGTAGCTGAATCACACAGGTTAGTGAAAAATCACCATGCCCCTCGTTCATCGTATTGCTTTCTAACCTTAGATGCATCTGTTGCAAAATTGCGTCAGACATCACTTTGACAAAAGGATTAACTGCTCATTTATCATTAACATTTTATCCTCTTATCACGATGGCTTCTATCAGTCCTAACAAACACATTATTTTGTTCTACTATTTTATACCGCCTTTCATTGTCTTAAATTTGGATCAGTCAGACCCTCTTATTATCATTTGAGGAAATAAACCAGCAATAATTCATATATACTTTCCTTAGCAAAGAACATTTGATGTTTTGATGGTGTGCCATTAAGAAACGCAATCTCTTGATGTGACAGTCAGAAGAGCTATTCAATGACTTTGCAAGATTAAAGACATAATACTCGCATTTCCTGAGCCGGTGGTTCCCTATACTGTCTACGTAAAGATCTCAATCCGCGGTCATTAACGAAAATCGTCTTTCTATTCTGAGACATCTATCGTTTCATATTTCTTCATGTCACGTCATATTCAAACATTTCAAAGCACAATTGGTCGGGATTCGTTGCCTAATTGGGTAGCGTATTTGATTTACCGCTGTAGATTAATCAGGCTATAGTAGATGTAAGGTATCTTTTACTAATCTGAACGCAAATATAAACTCATGATTCATTCTCTGTTATTCTTTTCTTTTTCAAAATTGAGAAGCGAAGGGGGAACAACGTGTTCAAGACAGATACTGGATAGATCCGATAAAATTACGTTTTCACAAAAGAAGCAAATACGATAGATGTCTTGGAAGGGAAGTGAGTGAAGAAAAGAGAAACGAATGGTTCATATCTTATTAAGCAGCAGTTTGAAGAAAATTGGAAAACTAAGATTAAAAATGAAAACAAATGAAAAGGCTAATGTCTTTATGCTTGTAGATAGCTACAGTCTAAAGACATCGGAAAACTAAGACAAAGGAATATTGAATAAATGAAAAAGTTAAGTTGCATCAACGTCTTTATGAATTTATTAAGCAAACAATAATTAGGAAATCTAAAACCAAAATTGCAAAAAACTTAGTTGCAACAACGTCTTTAAGACACATGTTAAATATTTGTGATCAAATTACGATTTTTCAAAAGCCATCAATCAAATGCATGTCTAGTCACTACTAGAAGCATGACTGGATATGGCCACAATGTATTTAGCAGTCTTATAGATCGTTATGCAGGATGCTCTAAATGCAATCCATATCATACTACACATTTAGCAACGTCAGAAAACCGAGAGAGATAATTATAAGCGAAGTCCCAACAACTTCTTGAAGACGAATTTTGAATCTATTAGATCATATTACGGTTTCCAGAAAGAAACAAATCCAATAAACGTTTAGTCATTACTGCTTAAGTTTCAGGCTCTTAGAAAGGGGAGTAAGAAACATGAATGAGTGGAATTATATCGTATTTAGTAAGCAGACATGTCATAAAACATCCCATAGCCTACTTAACATTGAGTAACATGAGACAACAGTGAGCTATCATGATAAACGGACGGCATGAAGAATCATAAAAATATATGAACAAACGTTCTTGATTTCAAAGGAAAGCCAATCCACCGAATGTCTTAGCAACATTTGTTCGTTTTCCGGGGATAATAAACATTAATGAATGATAAAACACTGCATCACATAACGTCACAAGAAAGAATACAGGGCACAAACATGCCGATCTGAGGTCTACTTTCCTGAATCAACAATAGCAATCAAAGAATTGCGTGCACAATACGTCACGATTTTGGTTGAATGTTAAAACGGTATTGCATCGAATTTGCATGCATCAACATTTCATTAAAAAATAGTCTGATCAAGGACAAAGCGGACACATACCAATATTTAGAACTTGATTTATAAACTATTCTATATCAATAGCCGAATCCATAGTCTTCCTCTCAAACGTGTGCTTTTCCGACATGTCCTTAATTACATTTAGACCACTCACAACAGCCGAAGAGTTTGTGTAAGTCTTTACGCCATTTATAATACTGATTCTGTAATTCCACAGAAATGGTTCCCTTGGTTCAAACCAGTTGTTTCATTTCGTGGGTAGAACCTCAATCTTATCACAGTTACCCAAAATTTGAGCACAGCCGTCCCTTTTACATTGTAAGACTCTTGTGAAACACTTGGGTACCGCAAACAAACATTTTGTACCTTGTAGAGATGCCAACAGCCCAAGACTGTGAACCATGTCTTTGCAATCCTGTTCATTGAGATGAGAGTCGATGTTTACTACAGGCTGCAATTGGAAGAAGAAGCAAACGGATATAGTTTGATGTATATACAGTGATGTCTCGTTAATCAGAACACGTCCGTCCCCAACAAATTTCGTTTAGAAATGTCGTCTGCAAACTCTTTCAATTCGGGACGGTCGACAATTTGGCGTTTGCTAAAGGGTTATAAGTATACACGTGCATACTGACCGTTTATGTCTTAATGTGTATAAGAACATTTTCTGCTTCATAAGTCCGGATGATTCGGTAATCCGGACATTTTGTTAAGAACGGACGTGTTCGGATTAACGAGACATCACTGTAGTTAGATGTATATATGAACTGTTGGTATTCTATCAACACATTGGACGTTGCAAACCTATTTATTCAGATAAGAGTCGATGTTTACAACAAGACGGTATTGGTAGCATAAGCAAACGCATCTAGTTAGATTTATATATCGGTATTAGATTCTTCAATATTGAGCCAGTAACATTTAGCTTCTTGGAGTCTGATTGGTCCATTATCGAACAATACGAAACCAAGATGAGCTAACACTGTAGGGTGCTTTCGAGATTTCAAGCCATGTTAGTTTATCTCATTTTATTATGAAGCATCGAGGTTAGACTTGCGAAAATCTATTAGCGGTGGTTCGACCCCGCTGGCACTCGATCAATTCATCTTTGTCGCATGGACATTTGCGTCGTTTATAGTCGTGTGAAATAGCTGACATAAATTCAATAGTCGTGATTAGCAAGGTGCGCAGTTAATGACGTAAAACCACCATTAACTCTCAGAATGCTTGGTAATTTTCTAAAAAAAATAGATTGTTGTATCGTCTGCTTTCAAAAACCTTATACCGCTCTCTCAGAGCGCGAAGCGCCCGGAGAGCGGATAACGGTAACATACGTACGAGAAACAAGTTATGTTAACACCGGTTATACCATTAGCAAAAGAACAGGTGGCTTCCGGTTTACCTAAAGGAGAAACTCGGGTTTGCTTCGGGTGTTTCCGGCTTTACGGAATGGACTGGTTCTATCTAAATTTATTTTCAAGCACTACCTTTATCTACCAATATATCTACCAATAGTGAACCATTCCTTGTAAAGAGAAAACTCGGGTTTGCTTCGGGTGTTTCCGGCTTTATGGAATGGACTGGTTTTACATAAATTCATTGCCGCTCATTGAGTTTATTTCCGCCAATCATGAATGAACCATAAACCATTCTATCGAAAAACAAAACACGAACAACAGGATCGGCGCCACCGCTTCAAACTTTAAATTGGACACAGTTTTCAACTCCTTGAAAGGACAACGTATCGCCGGTTGTAGGTAAGAGAACTTTTTGTACTCTTTCATTTCGTTATAAAACAGTATAGCTAAATAGACCATTTTCACCGAAATTCGTCATTGAAAAATCGAGAAGGCGAGCCCTCGTCACGCCTCGCCGAAGATGCTTCCTCTAAACAAACATCCATCTGAAAAAAACTTCTCCCTTTTCAGTAGAACTACAGCATTCATTTTTTAGTATTACAGTACATGTTCCCTTCAGTACTAGGCTAGAAAGTGTGTGTTGCCCACAACACTCCACGGTGAAATAAGTGTTCACCTTCTATCGATTCGGTGATTACACCCTGCAGTTTGGCATAATCTAATGTTTATGTAGACGGTCTATGTCATTTTCGCGGTGTGTAAGGAAAGCATTAGGTACACATCGTGTTGTATATGGAATACACTATTATGCTGACCAATAAAGCAACGATGTCAACTCGTCAGTTGCTGACATGGATTATTTGTTATTGTTGGAGCTTTTAAATTGAGTACAAGGTACCGTCTTGACAATTTGATAGCGTTATGGGCCGATAGTTTAAATAACGATGACAGCGTGAATTTCCTTTTCAAAAAATGAAATACCCTGTAAAGTAGTTGGTTATATATGTCACCTTATTTTAGTTTACTTGATTCAAGTGATACTATTATTTCCAAACATTGAATTATTCTTGCAATTGATAATTTTGGCCCAAAGGTTTGATCCTTAAGTTGATTCTTCTTTATTTCACAGATTGCATGATGGTTGGGAATATGACAATTTCAAACAAGATTCAAAAGAAAAGATGATGCAGACCTGCATAAACATTGACTCTGTTTTATAATACAAGTAAGTACATAGTCTTTCTCATGCCCCTTTGAACTTTACAAACATAAGCCTCATAACCATAGAAGATAACTTTTGAAAGCAATAAATGTTGATGAATTTGTTGTTGCTCAAAATGTGTAATTGACTTTTTCTTTTCTTCTTTCTTTTTTCGAAAATCTTCATGAGAATGAAACCAAAATAAGTCAAAACAGGTTGAAATATAGATTTTTATCAACAATCAGTTCTTTTTCTTCCTGTCAGATAACTGCTTCAATTGACTACCATAGGGATAGAATTATTTCCAAAATGTTACCAATTAAGAATAATCAGTCAGTTAAAGTGTAGCCAGAATTTACGGTGGCATAGAGGTGACAGGTATGCAATTTTTTTTTCTGATTTGGTAAGTCGAAATAACGAGAAAATTAAGTCGTTATTTCAATTTATTAACTCGAAAATAACGAGATAGTTAAGTCATTATTTCGACTTACTAACTCAAAATAACGAGATAATAAAATCATTTTTTTGACTAACTAAGTTGAAATAAGGAGATAATTAAGTCATTATTTCGACTTACTTACTCAAAATAATGAGATGATTAAGTTTTTATTTCGACTTACTAACATGAAATAATGAGATAGTTAAGTCATTATTTCGACTTACCAACTTGATATAATGAGATAATTAAGTCGTTATTTCGACTTACTAACTCGCAATAATGAGATAGTTAACTCATTATTACAAGTAAGTTGACCAATCAGATCCATTCAATCTTTAACTTAAAGTATAATGTGGTTAACATTGCGTTACACTGTACGTCATTTCACATGAATTTGCTGAATACAACGAACCATCTGATTGGTCAACAAACTTGTTATATCGAATTAACCATCTCGTTATTTCGAGTTAGTGAGTCGAAATAACTACTTAATTATCTCGCTATTTTGAAGTTCGTAAGTCTGAATAATGACTTTACTAACTCAAAATAACGACTTAATTATGTCATTATTTCGAGTGAGTAAGTCAAAATTACGACTTAACTATCTCGTTATTTCGACTTACTTACTTGAAATAACGACTTAGTTATCTCATTCTTTGAGTTAGTAAGTTGAAATAATGACTTAATTATCTCGTTATTTAGACTTACTAACTCAGAAAAAACAAAAATAAAATTGCATACATGTCACCTCTATGCCACCATAAGTATTGCCAAAAGATTGATACTTTTTATTTTTCTCTTTCAACAGCCAAAACGGATGACTTACTGGTAGAGTAAGGAAGAGATAACAACATCAAAATATGCTGGAGGATCACACAGACTCGGTACAATAAAAAACAGATGAAGATTTACATGGACGCCCGAATACCATTAAATCTATAGATATGTTTTTACTCATGAACTGTTTCAAAACTTAGTTTTCTCCTCAAAAGACTATTTCAAGGATAGTGTTTAGTGTTATTTGGTACTGATAACATCAAATGACAATAATATAGAAAAACTCTGATGGACTATGGAATATTCTATTATGATAACAATGTCACATATGTCTTATGGTACTCATTTTCTTTTCTCTTTTTCAAGAAGCCTTCAAAAATTCAGATTAATGAGACAAAAAGCATGCCCATGCTCTATTTACACAGCTTAGTAAGCCTACAGCAGACCAGTGGAAGACAGAAACTTGAGTCATAACTTGAAATTCTTTTCTTACAATTGCTTGTGTATGATATTTTTCAATGAAACAAAGATCAGAGTTGAATTTAAATTTTATGCATGCATCAATGTAAAGTTATTACTTTTCCTTCAGTTTCCATGGTAAACCCCTTAACTTTCAACATAATTTTTTAACCAATTATGGCAAAGGGAAATTGGCTCAGAGAGCACATTTGCCTTGTCACAATGCTTCTTTTCATTGGTTAAAGAAAATTTTAATTATATCTGCTATTGCTTTAAATTTGAAACAATATTTTGGAAAAATTGGATAAAAGTCTTAAGGATGTATGTCATAGAATATTTGTTGATTATTTTTTTTGGAAAATCTAAAGGTGATCATACATATTTCTGCCATATTCTTCCAACTTTCAGGAGTTTTTTTTAAACTATGAAGACAAGGGAACTGATGGCATCAAGAATGAAAATAATGTCCCAAGATCAAGCAGTGATTTCATTAGATAAAATTATCTATCAATGTGTTAGAGCAAAGATTTTGAAAACATGAACAAATACTGTCTGCTGATTTTCATGCATGTCTTTTAACTACATTTTATTAATAGTTTATTGCATATCATTTATTGCATATTTTGTTTTTTAAGTTCTTTGATATATAAACACATATAAAAAAGCAGTGTTTTATGTGTAAAAAAAGGTAAATAAAATACTAATAGAAATTTATGGAATCTTTTACTTTTATTTTAAAGTTCAACAAAAAACCAATTGGCTACAACAAAGCTATTTGTTGTTTTTGAATGATCTTTTGGAGATCTGCAAAGCAATTTATGTGGTATTTCCTTATCTCAATTGAACAGTAATGAAAAATTCAAGCAAAGACCTGATTGGCTTTCTATATGATTTAGTTAGTCCCTAAGAATGTACAAGCAGATGAGTATGTTGTTTGATATTGTCTGATACTTTTAACCAAAATGATCCTTCTTCATCACCAAATGACATGTTGTTTGTTCTCATGATGATTTAAAGCAGTACCTACAACACATGATTTTGTGAAGAAAAATCTATGATTTCATGCAGAGACAGACTTGTGATTCAAATATTGTAGTTTGGTAGTTCTGACATTGCATGAGCAGTTTGTCCTTACATGATGAATGTCTCATTATTGATGAAAGGCCCTCAAACACAGCCCAAGCAAGTAAACTTATACCCATATAGAACATCTACCATCAAACAAGCTCACTAAGAGTCTGCAAGAATACTTATCCTTTTACTGAGACCTACCTAAATGTGACAAAGATGACAGCTTTGTGACAAAATGAGTATTTGCTCCCCAAAGTAAGCCGATTCTTACATTTCCACAAAGTTGTACTCTGAATTGATATTGAACCGTATATTCAGTATGCAAGTGTTTTTCACAAAACCCATGCCATTGAGTTGAGAGAGCGGTCTAGAGGCAATGCCTTAGTTCATATTATCTGCTTAATTTTGTTGAGGAAATATACTCAGAGTAGCTAATATGTTAGCTTATGGACCAGCCGCCAATTAACTTGGCGGCTAGCATGTGATCTAACCATTTTGCATAAGCATGAAAACGATTCCAGCACAATAATGGTTAACGTGGACCCTTTGATGAGGCAATGTTTTGTGAAATGGCAGCTGACGATTTGCTTTCTCGGTCTACTGGGTTTCCACAGGGCTTAGTAGGATTTCGAACCCTGACTCTTTCCGTATGTCTCCCTATGATCATCGCTGCCAATAAGACATGATTTCATTCATCTTCCATCACTGATCAAACGTTTATTCTTGTCGGATAGCATTCAACATATTGTAGAAAATAGTGTGCAGAGCTGGTAAAAAGGTACCAGGATGCTTGAGTTGTGCACTACCCACCGCGATAAACCTATTTATCCTGTCACTAGTGCCATTTTGGGACCGATGACTAGGTGCCGTATAACATTTGTGATATCCGTCACTATCCATATGACACATGCACGTGACGAATCATGACGTCATAAGAACGGCATGACGTCATGTTTACATCATCTCTACTTATTCTTTCCTTTTTTCTCCTGTTTTATTAACATCTTATTTGTTTGAAAGAATATATAAAGGTAACAGGATAAATAGAATAGAAAATTGGTGTCTTTGAATGGGAAAAGTTATCGGGCTCGGCTTCGGATTATTATCCGTTTCGCCTTCGGCTCACCGGATAATATTCCTAAGCCTTGCCCGATAATATTTCCGATTCACGACACCAACCATCTATTCTCTCTAAGCCTTGCCCGATAACATTTCCGATTCACGACACCAACCATCTATTCTTTATATAACATTAATTAAGCAGAGTATTACCTCAACCAATCAAATTACCAAGATTTAGATAATGGCGAACTGTCATATCAATGGATATTTACCCTCAGAATGCTGAGTAAATTTCTAAAAAAAAAGGTTGTTGTGCCGTCTGCTTTCCTAAAACCGTAAGTATCTGCTTAATTTTGACAAGGAAAGATACTCAGAATAGCAAAGAGGTTAGATCACAGGCCAGCTGCCAATCCACTTGGTGTCTGGTCTGGATCCAAACCGTTTGCTTAAGCATGATGTCGGTACCAGTAAAAAGTATAAAGATTAAAGCGAAGACAATCTTTGCTAGACACCATTTGGTAAAACGAATCAAAGAAAGTAGGACATTTTAAACTCACAAAGTCAATGCTATTATGACCTGTTGAACCGAGTTTGTTGTAACTCGATGCTTTATAATATGATATGTAGATATATTGTCATTAAGGCCCTACCTCTGTCTTAATATTCCTTTCTTCTAAACTCGCAAAGGCAATTCTATAAAGACTTGTTGATTCATATATTGACACTTGGCATCATGATATGGAGAAAGTAGGTCATTTCCCTTTATAACTCATAAAGGCAATTCTATAAAGACTTGTTGATTCATATATTGACACTTGGCATCATGATATGGAGGTAGTAGGTCATTTCCCTTTACAACTCATAAAGGCAATGCTATAATAACTTGTTGAATCATATTTGTTGGAACTCGACTCTTGACATTACGATATGTCATTTGTCCCATTTGTCTGTCTCAAAAATACTTTGTAAACTTACAAAGACAGTGCTATTATGACTTGTTTAACCAAGATTGTATTTCGACACTTGAAAAAATATGTAGATAGTAGGACATTTAACCCATACCTCTGTCTAAATGTCATCTTAAAACTCACAGAGGCAATGTTATGATTATTGAGTTGAGTCCTTTCTTTTTGTAACTCAACCCTTGGCAATATAATATGTAGATAAAAGACAAGGAAGCCCATACCTCTGTCTTGATGTTCCCTTTTTATACCGACAAAGCTGATGTTATAATGACTTTCTGTAAATGTACCAAGGCTATTATACCTCGACGCTGAACAAAACGAGATGAAGATAGGAAAACTTAGCCTATGGCTCTCTCTTAATGTTCCCTTTTTAAACTCTCAACGGCAGTCCAATAATGAATTGTTGAACTAAGGTTGTTGTTAATTCGATGCTTGATTAAGTCACCATGGGTTCATTAACACTCAGCCAAATTTTACAGAACAACATGATTTACCGTCCATGATTCAAAATTCATTATGCCTATATGATTTATTCGAGGTTAAGAAATACTCATTTAGTCATAACACATCCTTGTGTTTGATCATTAGGCAAGCTTTAGTTCGCAATTGCTTTACTTTGATCTGCCATGAATGACAAAGGAAGCACTATGGTGTTGAAAAATGTACACGATGGCTGGTTTACTTCTTTTAAGACGCAATGATGCATATGTGTACGTGTATCTATCTATATATGTATGTCTGTTAAGGGTCAGCTTTCTTTACCGAATGAATAATTTGAATTCAAATTATCTGTATACCTACTTTTTATTTTAAACGCCTACTTCTAATCAGCAGTCACTCTTATTGACAGGCTCTCCATTCCATTAATCATTATCAACGACTTTTGACCAGCTTGTTGCAGACAACTCTGGAAAGAAATGTGGGAAAACGAAAAATAGCTTGCCTTTTCCCACAATGTTAACTGCCCTATCAGAAGATTAATTTTCAATCACATTTTGAGATGTCGTCTGCAAACTCTTTCAATTTGGGACAGTCCAAATCTTGGCGTTTGGTAAAGGATTAACTGTCAATAAGGGCTGTACCGGTCATGGCGGGTAGAACCATCGCAATTACAGCGGTCAGTCGAGGTATTGCCTCCCATGAAAATAATTGTTTGAGAAAACGTCGTGAAACCCGTCTTTGTCATTGACTGATTTTCCATAAATAGATATCATTTAGCTGTCAAGGGAATTGATTTTTGATTGTCACTTCATAAAATAACGACGTGGGTATGGATTAATTAACGGAGAGGAGAAATCGACCAAACGGGAGCAATTAACCCTTTCCCAAACGCTAAGTTTTCGACTGTCCCAATTTGAAAGAGTTTGCAGACGACGTTTCAAAATATGATGAACTTGGAAAACAATCTTTTGATAGGACAAAAAACATTGTGGAAAAAGGAGAAATTGCTCGTCACGAGCAATTTCTCCTTTTCCCACAATGTTTTCTAAAGTTGTCTTCAACAAAATGGTCAAATGTCGTTATTGTTTGGTAATGGGTTAAAGCGACCTTAGATGGAAAACGGAATTAACATACAGGCTAGCGCAATCATTTAGCCGTACTTGGCAAAGTTTAGCTGGACGTTTTCAACGAAAAATAGTTATGTAACAGGGGTTAGGTCAATCGGAACTACTCGGGTATTTCCGTGAGCTGTGAAATACACCTCGGATATAAGCGTAGGGTTACAATTTTTCGGGTAAATCGGCATCCGCCGGTGAACACCTTTTCTAAGCATGCATGTTAAGTAGTTCAATGTGTATGGAAGTGTTGGACATCCTTTTTAATCACTTTGGATCAGTAACTCATACCAAATGGCGAACTTGTTGTTGTGACATGTATACTTGTTTCCTCAATCAAATTTAACGACTTTTTGGATTTTACGTTCAAGATCTATTTTTAGAAACGAAAGAAAGTGACGTCATTCTCGCGGGAAACAATATGGCGTCATCCCTATTATTTCAGAGGTGTTTTCTATTGGATAAACCCGACGTGTTCAGATTGGGGTTAGGTTACCCATTTAATTTGCAGGTTTACCCTTTACATTAAAAGGAAAAACTTATTGCTGAATGGTGACAGTATATTGATTACGTCAAAGGATGACTTTTCTTTAAACCCTTTACCAAACAATAACGCCATTTGACCATTTTGTTGGAGACGAATCTGGAAAACAGTCTGGGTAAAGCAGAAATTGCTCTTAATGAGCAATCTCTCCTTTTTTACTCACAATGTTTCCTGATCTATTAGAAGATTGATTTCCAATTTCATCACATGTTGAAATGTCGTCTGCAAACTCTTTCAATTTTAGACAGTCGAAAATTTGGCGTTTTGTAAAGGATTAAGGCTACGTTTGTCGAAATATGTTTCCGAAGAGTTTTGTGCCACCGATACATGCATTAAGAAAATAGCTAATCGATACCCGTAAGAATCTCGTTTTAGAGAAACTCAATTCAGCTGACATCTCCCGTGTTCAAACGGAAATAACCGGGTTTTTCTCGAAACCAGAAAATTGCATTTCACAACGGGAAGATCTTAAGAGAGATACAACGTGTACTTTTAAAGCATACCAAAATGTGTTATCCATTTTTGGGGTCTCTGTATTTTAACATTGTCTATTTTTTTCAAAGTATAGTCGAACTTGCCTTTAGCGACCATTCTTAACCATTTACCAAATGTCAAATTTTCGACTGTCCCAAATTAAAAGACTGCAGACGATATTTCAAAATGTCATAAAATTGAAAAATAATCTTTTGATAAGGGAGAAATCATTTTGGGAAAAGAAGAAATTGCTCGTTAAGAGCAATTTCATCTTTTCCAACAATGTTTTCTAGAGTCGTCTGCAAGAAACTGGTCAAATGTCGTTATTGTTTGGCATTGGGTTAAGACGGTTCCTTATGTTATAAGCAAGAGTTATAAGAGGATTCAAATAATTTCCGAAATCATTTTAGTCTAGGTTTCTGATATAACTATGACAGCATTTGTCTCCAGCTGTAAAGTCTATAGAAAGTTAAATAGAGAATAGATGGTTGGTGTCGTGAATCGGAAATGTTATCGGGCAAGGCGTAGGAATATTATCCGGTGAGCCGAAGGCGAAACGGATAATATTCCGATGCCGAGCCCGATAACTTTTCCCATTCAAAGACACCAACCATCTATTCTATTTATCCTGTTACCTTTATGTATTCTTTCAAACAAATCATATACAAATAAAACACGAGAAAGAAGGAACAAATATGTAGAGAATGATGTAAACATGACGTCATTTCGTTCTTATGACGTCATGATTTGTCGCGTGGATGTATTATATGGTTAGTGCCGGATATCACAAATGTTATACGGCACCTAGTTATCGGTCCCAAAATGACACTTGTGACAGGATAAATAGAGAATAGATGGTTGGTGTCGTGAATCGGAAATGTTATCGGGCAAGGCGTAGGAATATTATCCGGTGAGCCGAAGGCGAAACGGATAATATTCCGATGCCGAGCCCGATAACTTTTCCTATTCAAAGACACCAATCATCTATTCTATTTATCCTGTTACCTCCATGGATTATTATTAACAAACACACTGAAAACAAATTACAAAATAAAGGAAACAAAAGACAGAAAACAAGTAGAGAATGATGCACACATGACGTCATATGCCATGGCGTATATATGACGTCATTATTTTGCACGTGAATGTGTGATATATGGTTAGTGCCGGATATCACAAATGTTATACGGCACCCTGTTATCGGTCCGTTCATTGCGCTGGTGACGGGATAATAAAAAATAGTAGAATAGTAGGCGTCACGAAAATCCGAACCCAATGAGATATAGTCTTGGTTACCCTTTTCCTTCTCGTTCGCAGGCACTGTTGTTATAAATACAACCTTCGGTCTCCAATTCTAATCAGTATTAAAATGTAATGCATTGTTAAAACGTTAACCAATCATATACGAATTATTATGGTTCCGTTCAACCTAACATACTTGGACCTCCACAAGTCATAACATACCGATTGTCTTAACCTTTTACTAAACAATAACGACATTTGACCAGTTCGTTGCAGACGACTCTAGAAAACGTTTTAGGAAAAGGAGAAATTTCTCTTACCGAGCAATTTCCCCCTTTCCAACAATGTTTGTAGACCTACCAGAAGATTATTTTTTGGTATCGTCATATTTTGAAATGTCGTCTGCAAACTCTTTCAATTTTGGACAGTCGAACATTTGGCGTTTTGTAAATGAATTACCTAATATCTTACCTAATATCCTTTTGGAGAATGAGTTCCTTCTTTATATTCATTTCAAATGTATAAATTGCAACAAGTTGGGCATTGGACCTTCGTCTATTGTATTGTAATCAGGATAATCTTTTCAACTGAGACATCAGAAATATAGCACGATTCTCCAATAGCAACCTTTTAAGGAGGAAATAAAACCAATTTTCAAGTTAAAATCTAGCACTTCTGAAACATCTCATCCACCCCTGTGTCTCATCCCGCTGAAAGAAACAACAAAATGAAGCCATGAGCAAGATGAATGTATTGGGTGTGTATTGGGTGTTACAGTGAAATACAGTGAAGCCTCGTTTTTCCGGACCCCGATTATCCGGATGTCTCGCAATCCGAACGAAATTGGAAGGGAACAGAATTATTTGACCAGTTTGTTGCAGACGACTTTTGAAAACATTGTGGGTAAAGGAGAGCAATTTCTCCTTTTCCCACAATGTTTTCTGCCATATCAGAAGGTTATTTTTGAATTTCATCACGTTTTGAAATGTCTCTTTCAATTTGGGACGGTCGACAATTTGGCGTTTGCTAAAGGGTTATAAGTATACATGTGCATAAAGGCCGTTAATGTCTTAATGTGTATCAGAACATGCTCTGCGTCATTAGTCCGGATGATTTGGTAATCCGGACATTTTGTTGGGAACGGACGTGTTCGGATTAACGAGACATCACTGTAGTTGGAATTGAAAAAAAGTTTCCTTCTACATGCACCAGGTCATCGTTTGAATTAATATTTTACGCTCAAAATTGTTCGTAAGTTCAAAGCAACACTAACTCTTCTTTCGATATTGGGCTAGGAAATATTGCAGAAGTAACACATCATTGGAATTGTCTCTCTGAGATATTTCCGATGACGAGTCAAATCGCAATATTTTACTCAAAAAAATAAACCTATCCATGTTTAACAGTTTTGACCTACGTACGTATTATTAAGATGCTTACTAACACGGCACCCAGATGTACAAATTCGGAACTTTATAAGAACTGTCGCAATTACATCCATCTGCCGTCTAGGATTGCTTTTTAAAAAGGCTACCAAACCCTCCACACTCTATGGGAAAAACGTGATTGGTTCAACAAATCTGGCTTGGTGCGATGGAATCGAGAACCAATCTAGATTCGGGCAACCGATACTACTAACATTTATTCCAGCGCGGTGTAATTGAACCAGACAGATAGAAGCGAAACGAAACATGTACGAGATGAAAGCAATAAATCCCCCAAATGGGTCGCCGTACGAATTGAATTAATGTAGCTTTACCAAATAACGCCGCGAAATTAGGTCTAACACCGTCCAGATTCCCGGCAACACATGTAAGGGATACTAGGTTGGGCTCTTGGGAAAAGAAGGCTAAGTCAAAAACACCCTTTACATAGAATAGGTGTTCGGTCGACCCTTTGGCAAACCTGAAGTTAGACCTGGGTACCGTTTTACTAAACAACTTAGGGGAAATATTTGCGCAAGTCATAACGGATACATATGGATAGTATCTTCAATGAAAGTCCAATGTTGCAATGTGACACATCATTGGAAGCGTTTCCAATAATGTGTTACTTTGCAATATTGCTTCGCCCAATATCGAAATAAGAGGAGTTGTTGTTTTAGACTTACGCAATCTTAAGCGTAAACTGTTTAGTGAAACGGTACCCTGGACTTTTAGATTGAAGAGTTTCTCGGTCGTTTGGGAAAAAGAAGGCTTAGTCAAAACACCCTTAACACGGAAATAGTGTTCGGTCGTCCCATTGGAAAAACAGGACTTAGTTCCGTATTCCCATCACCAGGAAGAGTTTCACGGTCGTTTCCATGGGGAAATGCGGCTAAGGCCGTGTTGTTTTGTGACCTTTTGCATAAATGGGTTGCTTAGTCGTATCCTTGAGAAAAAATGCTTAGTCTGTTTAACAATTCGAGAATGGTGACTTGTCAATATGAAAAAACAACAACAACAACAACAATACAAAGACAGCATATTATTAATTGAACGTTTGGTAAAACGTACGTTCTACTAAACTAAATAGATTAAAGTAACTAGTGAAACATAGGGAACCGTTAGTACAGAATAGCTCTGTGATTTTCTGTGAACAAACACCTTTAAAACATTACCCTGATTTGGTCGAATTAGACTGTCCATGTACAAAACTTATCTTGAACATTGGTGATTCTAAGCTTTGTTAAGATGGAAGATAACCAAAACTAGTGTATAAGTCGGTATATAAGTAAGTAGGGTATTCCAACCTACTTTTAATAGGTCATTGTTCACAAAAGAGAACCTTTGAAAGCCATAATAAAATGTCGTTGAAAAATACACTTTTTTAATTGTTATTTGATATACAATTAAAATTATCTATTGAAGGCAAATTTCATAACTGAAACGTCAATCTATATAAGTATGTACAGTTTATATGTGGTAGGCCTAAAAATCTTAGATCTATCACCGTTTTAGACTACAGAACATGTTCACTGTACACACACTTTAAACAATTCAAACCGAACTAATTTTGCCTCCCATTACTTTTTCCTCATTGCATATCAAAGAACAGTACAGCTGATGTGCAGTTTTACATCTGTGAACAAGCGCCTTTAAAACACAGTTTATAGAATGACACAAACCAGTCGGTCAAGCCTACACTTGCCATTCTGTGTTCCAACAATAAAGTCGGTTAACTATGTGTCGCCTGCACTAAAAAAGGTAGAAAACGCGCTATAAAACGGGACATCACGTTGGATGACTAGCGGATGAATAGCAGACGACAGTAAAACACTGTGAACAAAAGGGTGCTAATCAACCTTTACGTTAGGTATAAAGTATAGACCAAGATTGGTCTGTGTGAATAGCATATATATAAACATCACTGAAATCTTTCTTAAATCCCTGCTTCTAAACTAAACATGCAAGAAATCACGAAAATTTAGGAAAGCCAATCAACATCTATGTTAAGTAAAGCACACTGTTGGTCTATGTAACTAGCATTTATATAAATATCACTGGAATAACTGCGTGCTCTTATACTCCAGCTTCAAAACTAGAAACTCAAGAAATTTCAAAATTAATCTAAAGAAATAAGCATGCGGAAATACTTGTCCCTGATTGGGCGGTACACGTCTTGATCTAAAAATGACTTCATATCACACGGATGCGATGTTACGTTTTTGTCACCCTTGGCCGAAGCTTCATCGTACACTATATCTATCATATGTTGTCCTTAGGTTGAAACTTAGGCAGAGTTAGTGGCGACTGAATATTGATGTCTCTATGGGAATGCAATTAATGAAATCGGTTTAAAACCTAGTCCTCTTTAGTTAAATTATCCCGACTTAATCGCCAGTTTCTTGAGATGGCGCCCTGCCTATTCGTCTGACAACGCTGTTATTGAAGTCAGTATCTGTTGAACCTCGGGAAAAAAAATAACCCTTTACCAAACGCAAGAGTTTCGACTGTCCCAATTTGAAAGAGTTTGCAGACGACATTTCAAATTGTGATGAAATTAAAAACATTTTCTTCTGATATGGCTGAAAACATTGTGGGAAAAAGGAGAAATTGCAATTTCTCCTTTTCCCACAATGTTTTCCAGACATATTTGCAACAAACTGGTCAAATGGTGTTATTGTTTGGTAATGGGTTTTTAACACGGCATATCGGTTAATCGACGATCAAAACATCTATATC
The DNA here is from genome assembly GCA_947846245.1 of Cerastoderma edule. Taxonomy (NCBI): domain Eukaryota; kingdom Metazoa; phylum Mollusca; class Bivalvia; order Cardiida; family Cardiidae; genus Cerastoderma; species Cerastoderma edule. Next base: position 25,134,499 of record OX401408.1, read on the forward strand.
GTTGTTACTTAAACGAATCTTCCTATCAAACGAGATGATCTAGAGAGTACCATCGACACAAGAGACGGTTCGAGTTAGCGTGTTCGTTTCCAGAAGAACCACTGTCTATGTGATATTCACCCCACTTATCTGGACCCAAAGAGGTGCGGTTCGATGCTGAGATTCTATCTTCATAATGCGTCTTTTATGACCCAGGGGCGGCTTTGACATTTTGCCCCCTTCTCCAGAACGAAATACACGACGGCCCGACGCTATTCAAACACCCAGACATATTAAACCCGGTGATTTATCCTCGAGCGATATCTCCGCACAACACTATCCAACACAGAATAACTGTGTAACAGTAGAAACATTAACCATTATTCATCTACGACGCCAAACAACTTTGCCAGCGTTTATGCTACTTTTGACGCGCTATTTATCCCGAAACAGTCGACCGATCCGAAAGAGTGAAGCGCTATCTTGGCTAGAATTGCGAAGTGAATTGGACATTAATTGGTAATTACAGGCGGTTCCTTCCGAAACCCTATTTACGTATGCAAGGTATATTGCGGTATTAGGACATATAATTGCCCCCCTCCCGAAGAGATGACGACGGTCATAGCAACGTATTACCGACCCTTTACGTGTGGGGGACAGTGATCTAGGGGTACCGTTTTACTAAACACTTAAGATAAAAACTGCTAGAGGAAGGTTTTCCTCTTCCTCTGTTGTCAATTAAAGAAACAAAATAATGGAATAATAATTTCCCTCTTGGTCGCCCAGTTTAATCGCAAACAAATAAATCAAACGAAAAAAACCCTTCCAGGAAGGTTCTCTGTTGTCAATTATAGAAACAAAATAATGGAATAATATTTTCCCTCAATGACCATGTACGTAATGGATCCAACATTACTACTGGCAAAACAACTTCCGGGTCACACTATGGCAACAGAGTTTTGGATCCTGGGTCAAAGGCCACGCAGACAGTCGCCGTAATGTATTGGTAAGTCATAGGCAAAGTCGTTAAATTCATAATAGATTAATATAAAGTCGTATATAGGAATAGTAAAGTTAGGAAACACATTTGTGTAAGTCAAAACTGATTAACATTGCTAGTATCTATAATAATCAAATTACAATATTGCAATGTGACACATCATTGGAAGCGTCTCAGAGAGATACCTTGGTACCGTTTTACTAAACCAGTTAAGGAATCTATTTGCGTTAAGTCAAAACTGACTAACATGGATAGTATCTTAAAACAAATGGCAATATTGCAATGCTACACACCATTGGAAGCGTCTCAGAGAGACGATTCCAATGGTGTGTTGCATTGCAATATTGTCAATTCCAAGATTGAAATAAGAGGGAATGTTATATATACTAACGCTTATTTTTAGCATAGACATTCCTAGTTAAACAATACCCTGGGACGTATCTCAATATCTCAAAAAGGGTTCGCACGATAGAATTTTGTCATAATCGTCAATACACAGGATTAAAGGAGTACCTCAGAAAAGTATTAACCCTTAGAATGCTGGGTAATTTTGAAGAAATAGATTAGAGTTTCGTCTGCTTTTCAAACCGTAAAAATGTGCTTTATTTTGACGAGGAAAGATACTTTAAGTAACAAACAGGTAAGATCACAAGCCAGCCGCCAATTTACTTGGCGGCTGGCCTGGATCCAACTTATTTGCATAAGCATGAATTTGGTTCCAGCACTTTAAGGGTTAACTGAGACGAAAATGGAGCATAAGTTCTGTGAAATCTTTATCGTACTTTTAAACAAAGGTCCAATGTTCGTTAACAAAAACAATTATACCTTTGAGATTAAAAGTTTAAAGGTTCAGGGTAACGACAAGTTTGTAAACGCAGATGTAAAGTTACACATCTTTGTAAGACAGTCCCCTGCTCTATATGGAAGTAACTTCGCGATATAATAATTGCACGGAGCAATATAAAAGATAAAGCAAATCTATATTGAGAGCTCTCGGTGTTCTACAATGTGCAGGGTTACGACAAGTTTGAAAACGCAGATGTAAAGTTACCCATCTTTGTAAGACAGTCCCCCGCTCTTTATGGAAGTGACTTTGCGATATAATAATTACACGGAGCACTATAAAAGATAAAGCCAATCCATATAAAGAGCTATCGGCGTTCCACAAAGTTCAGGGTAACGACAAGTTTGTAAACGCAGATGTAAATTTACACATCTTTGTAAGTCTCTCACTCTATATGGAAGTGACTTCGCGATATAATTATTGCACGAAGCACCATTAAAAATAAAGCAAATCTATATTGAGAACTCTCGGTGTTCTACAAAGTTCAGGATAACGACAAGTTTGTAAACGCAGATGTAAATTTACACATCTTTGTAAGACAGTCCCTCACTCTATATGGTGGTTATTTTGCGAAACAATAATTGCACAGAGCACTATAAAAGATAAAGCCAATCCATATAGACAGCTATCGGCGTTCCACAAGGCAATGCATCGATGGCCGCATAGTCTATTAATATTCATATTCCAAGACAAAAATGGCCATCCTGTCCACTTTAGGGTCATCGATCAGAAATTGTTGTCTTCACCCTTAGAATGCTGGGTAATTTTCTAAAAATAGATTTGTGTGGCGTCTGCTTTCCTAAACCTTAACTATCTGCTTAAATCTTGTTGAGTGAGGATATTTAGAGTAGCAAATAGGTTAGATCACAGGCCATCCGTCAATTAACTTGGCGACTGGCCTGGGTCTAACCTGTATGCATAAGGATGAAGTCGGTTTCAGCACTGTAAGGGTTACGGTTCAGTGAGAATAGCAGGAAATGGAGGGCGTTTGGGTTTCCTAGTATACGGAAGGTTCATATTTCTTCCTATGGACGCCAACTGTGGGATTCCGAACGTAATGAAATCTGATCGATCCTTTACGTATAGCATGCTTTAAAGGGCTTGTTCACACATGAGGCAATTTGCAAGTTCAAGTGAAATCTCGTTGAAACAAGGTAGTCCTGTATTGTATTGTATTGTATTGTATTTATTGGAAAAAAAGCTTCTGATCGCATACATGATTCATTTATTTGAAGTAAAAACGGTAAATACAGATGAAATGCAATGAAAAACGATGAATTTCAAACCCGTTGCAACGCTCCGGAAACTGGATGCAAACTCATTCATTGTATACTGACCATTGCTACTTAAAATAGAACTTCCAATGGCCATTCTCTAGTATGTTTCATTCAAAGTTTAGCTGCTATAAATATATATTTAAATATGGAAAGACATTTTTAACATCCAAGTTTCCTCACATCTGAAAAATCAAGCAGTTTTGATAGATCTTTCCAGCTAATACAGATGTTAGAATGTGTAGGTGTTTGGCCGAACATTGCTGGTAAATTTAGCTTTCAACATTATGCAGTGTTACTTCTATTACTTAGTATTGGTACACTTGGAAGGCAGCCGCTATTTTCGAACATAAAACACGCCTTTATCGAGTATTTCAAACACTTAGTATTGGTACACTTGGAAGGCAGCCGCTATTTTCGAACATAAAACACGCCTTTGTCGAGTATTTCAAACACTTAGTATTGGTACACTTGGAAGGCAGCCGCTATTTTCGAACATAAAACACGCCTTTATCGAGTATTTCAAACACTTAGTATTGGTACACTTGGAAGGCAGCCGCTATTTTCGAACATAAAACACGCCTTTGTCGAGTATTTCAAACACTTAGTATTGGTACACTTGGAAGGCAGCCGCTATTTTCGAACATAAAACACGCCTTTATCGAGTATTTCAAACACTTAGTATTGGTGCACTTGGAAGGCAGCCGCTATTTTCGAACATAAAACACGCCTTTATCGAGTATTTCAAACATAGATTATTCGTTGCACTCAATTCAGCTTAGATTAATTTACTGATATTTTCAGATAATACATCATGAATCGTGAAATGTTATTTGATAAAATCTTAATTTCTTCCGTCAGATTGACTGTAGTTTATGAGTAGTGATGGAACTCGTGGGTTATGTAACAGTTTGACGATTGAAAGCTAAATTATGTTTCAGGCCGATTGCCGTGATCACCAATCAGGTTTATAACCACTAGTTTTGGTAAAAAGTCTTTCTCCATAATGCCAATAGAAAAACATGCAAACAGAAATGCTAACTTGTATTTTCGTACACATGGTAGTAATTCAAATAATAAACTTTATATGCGCCCTTCACAAGAGTGGTGAAATCCACAATATCTATCTGAAACGGGAAAACTTGTTCTAGGTACTAGGTACATGGATTCGATGCTATATGTAGAGTTATCAACAAATTCAAATGCAGCACATTGACGATCCAAATGGCGAAAACCCTGCATTCATTCATTACTCAATATAGATTCGTATTGGCGTAGATATATTCACTCCAATATTTGCCAAAAACTTAGGAAGACAGGAGACTAATGAATTTGTATACTGTCATATAAGAAAATAAAAAGTAAATGATGATACAAATGCTTTATGCCCGTGCGAAATGTCTGTTTCCTACAACATTCCCCAATCACTGTAGCCCCAATAACATTATTGTCAAGATAACGCCTGGCCTTTACGGGGATTCATGGTTATAAACACGGTATATTGCTGCTATAAAGTAAGCGTTAATGATTTCATATGGGCTTTAAAGGGACTATCTAACAGATCGCTCTCTATGGTTATTAATTCAATCATCATCACTAAACGAATGTCTATATTCTAATGTTGCTAAACATCTTTAACTTCATTTAGAAATGAGTAAGAACCTTAAATGCTTTTCAGTGCTTTAGTGGCAAATTCTTAATCATTTCAACGATTTTTCAATATACATAAGATACACACAAAACCATCTGTGAGGCCTACATGATGATAGTAACTAAATTACCGCTGCTTCCCTATAGGTTTTCCAACCCTTGATCGTTTTTATTTCAAAAAAATAACCGTTGAAATGGTTGTCTATATCTGCAACAAAACTGTGCTACTTCTCCAACATGCAAATAATGAACATGAGTAAAAACTGTATCAACAATGTAGTTTTTTTGTAACGCAATTGATCTGTAATGTCATTTTATATCCTGTAAAGGATGTTCGTTTCCAAAAGATCCAATTCCCTGTCGATGAGACAGTCCTTTAAAGAGTTCCATATAACTGGTGTGTGACTGAAAACTGTGACTAATTCCTTACTAACAAAAGAGGGTCAAACTCATCAGCATTTACCAAAACAAACAAAGAAATCGATTGTACATAACGAAATGGCGATAGCACTGCGTCTTGGCCCGTGCGTTTAGCCCGACCTAGCCCAAGTGTGGGGTATACACATGGTTCAGGACCCAAGCTAATATGAATCGGCTAAACAAGACAGGAAGCTTTCGTGGAACTGAAACTATGATGACTTCCGAACTACCAAAAAAAGGTCAAACTCATCAGCATTAACCAAAACAAACAACAATTCGATTGTACATACTAGTTACGATATAGCGCTAGGTCTTGGCCCGTGCGTGTACCCCAAACTATTCCCAATTGCGGATTATACGCACAGGTCAGGACCCAAGCTAAACAAGACAAGAAGATTTCGTGTGACTGAAACTGTGATGAATTTCAAACTACCAAAAGAAAGGTCAGACTCAACAACATTAACCTAAATAAACAAACACATCGATTGTACATAAGGATATGGCGCTCGCTCTTGGCCCGTGTGTATACCCCGCACTATGCTTCAGGACCAAAGCAACTAATTAACAGGCAGCATAACACATCAAAATACGATTGTACATAACGATATAGCATTGGGTCTTGGCTCGTGCGTATACCAAGCATTAGGCCTAGTCCGGCGTATACATTTACCAACGGGTCAGGACCCATGCTAGTATGAATCGGCTAAATTAGACAGGAAGCACCTCTTTCCCCCGCCCCCGGGACGCAGCCCTGGGTCTGCCCTAAATAAATCCGCGTGTAATTAATCCGGGACAATTGTGGTCCGAGACACGATTGGACGTATTCCGGGGACGTGACATGTCGTTTATAGCCAATTAATCATTCTTCACGTTGTTTACACGGCGCCGTGATCAAACACGCTTCTCAATGATCCAATACTCCGCTCGGCCGTCATTTTGTACGGGCCGGGACGCCTTGTAGAAGTCCATTGACATAGAAATATGGCTAGACGTGGGGAATGTTAAATTTTTGTTCGTGCAATGTTGTACGTGAGAAAATCGTTTTTGTGTCTGGCTTAATGTTAGCTGTCGAATCGAATCAGCCTAAACAACTGACATAAGCCCGGTCTGTGACGAGACATTTATGTTCGAAATATCTTTGAGCATTTCTAGAAAAAAAAAAGTCCTGAAAGCGTAAATATGTAAATTGATTGAAAACAAAACCGAAACATAAATCACTGTAACAAAAGGAGACTTACATGGATGTACTTTAATTGTGGTCTGTGTTTGCAAGTGAATTTGACCATCTCCGATAAAGGAATAAGTTCCCAAACGAATGCTTTGCTGAAACTGGTCGGGTTTCAATGTACAATAGGGGGTATTCATGATATAACGAAGTTCCGAATTCTATGGAACTTAGCATGGTAGCCATATACGGATCGAACACAAAGTAAATCCCTACCTGTATTAAATGTTCTCTTTAATGTCCAAGGAAAATGTCCGTCGATGCGTTTAAGTTGTCTCGTACTGCGTACAGATTATCTCGGATGTTCCAAGCTGTAATGGTGGTACACCTTCGACTGTATAATTCAGACTACATGCAGACCTGAAAATATGGTAAAAAAGAGGGTTGACTGTATATACAAGAATTTAATCATGTTTCAAAATTCTATAGAAAATTCTCCTCACCATTCTCCTCATACAAACGATCTTGCAGTAGGTGATATTCGATGATACATGATAGATGATAAAAGTGTAGAAAAAAGAGCATGTGATAGTGATAGGACGTTTCAAAACATAAAAGTAGATTTTTTTGTTCTTAGAGGGATTATTAGAGTTCTATAGTAAGTGCTTCATGTTTATGAAGTGCTTACCATAGTCTTGTATTTGGCACTCGACTTCACAATGATGCAAATTTGTCAAATCGAACAAATATTTCGACAAGATGAGTTTTATCTTCGATTAAATTATTTTTTGTCTTAATCTTATAGTAAAGGTAGTTATTTGAATTTTCTCCTTGTGAGAACGGCAAAGAATAACCGTTTGTTAACATTCAAAAGGTTTTCTGTTAAAATGAATGTTGTTCGATAGATTTAAGTGCGATGTTCTCAATAGTTTATCGTCCCAACGTGCCAAAACGACAGGCTAAACTAAATATTTTACAACTATCTTGATAAATGAGCTTTGTAATTTGAGTAGAACAATGCAATAAAGCATCTGTGAAGATCATCGCCCTAGTTAGTTTGGGACGATGGGTAAACATAAGCAGTCGGGCACCTTTCTAAACAGTTAACTCGAAATCAAGAACTGTATGTTAGTTAGTAAATCTTTCATTACATTGACATGTGCACCACTTTTATTAAAATGATTATCATAACATAGTTCGTTACACCCGGTCCCATGGGCTTATAAGTCACTTTGTATGATTAGAGTCACAAAAATACATATAAACAGTCGGGGTTAATAGCAGTGTGTTTGTATTCATTTATCTATATATGGACTATTTCCTTCATACTAATGTACCAATGTCTTGCTAAAGTAATTTTGCATTCCATTCGTTTAGTAATAGAGATATGCTGTCTTTGGTGAACAACGAGAGAACATTTCGACAAAAGCTGCATCCATCATAACTTTTAATTTTTGCAGGTTGAAATAGCACCAACAGCAATTTGTCAATTATTTTTTTAAAGGCACACCTCGTCCCATTTGTCTAATTAGTTATGTTACAATTGCGATAAATCAAGAAATATAAGTGTATACGCAAACTTCGCTTAGCGAAATGGCAGTCAGTTATGTCGCCTGGTGCATTCATTTGTATAGGGTTTAACACCGTGCCAATATCATTTCAGTTATATTACAGCCTTGTGAACACTCATCAGTGCTAGGCTATAGATCTGTATTGCCTTGCCAAAGGACCCTCACATGAAACAAGCGGTTTTTGTGGAACTCAAACCCGAGATCCCTATGTAACATGCCCACTATATTGACAACACTACACCCCTCCCTCGTCAATTACTAAGAGACTTATTAAGAACTGTGTCGAAAACTAACCAATCCAAACCAAAATGATTGGTCGAGCTCAAAAGACCAAGAGACGAAGAGCTGCAGTCATTCTTCAGTGAGAGAGCTCCTGTTATCCCTAGAAACAATAAAGTAAGCATTCAGTTTGAAATAAAAAGGAAACTATACGGCACACAGGGGTCTTGTCGTTAACTGTAGTTTTTCAATAATTAGTTTGAATAAGTATTAGGCTAAATTTAAATGCAATTTAAACTTTGTTTTTTACACATTACGTTCGAAATAAAAGGCTATTTATGAAGATAATGACAAAGCAGTTTTGCGATTAGTCTATTTGCGGGATCGGCAGATGCTGTAATCGCAACCTTTCGGCACCTCTGAATTAACAATTTGCACTACTGTGTAGTCTGATTCCGTTTTATTATGTTGAACTTGTGGTTGTTTCTTGTGTTACTTTTATATCTTTCTAGTTTGCTCATGAAACTAAATGACCAACTTAACAGAATTTTAAATAGCTGATATCACATGAGGAAAAAGCAAAAGAAAATCTCAAAAAGAGTATATCATCTAATATAAGATTATATAACATGACACCCACCAACTTTTATTATATCAAATATAACTACTATAAAAAAAATATGGAATGTTTTCATAATGACAATCTTCTTCGTAATTCGAGTACGTTGTTTGAAAGTTTTACATTTTCTTTTCACTTAACCCTTTACCAAACATCAAATTTTCGACTGTCCAAAATTGAAAGAGTTCGCGGACGACATTCTAAAATGTGATGAAATTGAAAAAAAAAATCTTCTAATAGGACAGAAAACATTGTGGGAAAAGGAGAAATTGCTTGTAACGAGCAATTTCTCCTTTCCCAACAATGTTTTTCCGAGTCGACTGAGGAATGAGTTTCCCAAAGATTACTTCGCTGGAATTGGTCGAGTAGTCACAATATTTTCAAGAGTCGTTTGCAACAAACTGGTCAAATGTCGTTATTGTTTAGTATTAGGTTAAAATACTTCTTTCAGATGCAGCACCGCAAACAGTACAGTGGATAATTATGTGGCTCGGTGTATTGTCATAAATTATACTCCGGGGAGAGGATGTGATTGTCTACTCCAACTAGCCGAGAAAAGTAATCTGCGATTCATTACCCTAGCCAGACAGGGCCAGCCACTTTAGGACGCGAGAAAACTGATTAGCAACTCAGTATAGGGTGATGATATATTCGCCATTAGAATGATAGTGTGATGGTGCTTGGGAATATCGGCTCGATTAGGGTGGTGGCTAGAAAAAGTTTCGTTTCTGAAAGATCGGCACCCAACTTGCGTGTACCCATTTTTAGCGATTGATAAACAAGAAAGATGTACCTCCTTTGTTGTGATGCACCGACTCTTATTGATGGTGGAAGATCCTACTCTTGACTGCCCATAAAGACTGGTCCAGAATCGTTTGCTACAAACTGGTGGAATGTCGTTATTGTTTGGTAATGGATAAAACCCCCCAACTCATTGGCTTTTCAGAATTAATGGGACAGTCAATATTATCTGTAACAACAGATGGCCTACGTATTATAACCGGTTTCAGCTATATTTCTTATGACAATGATTCCGTGATTCCGACACATAGTTTACGATACAGTTAAATCTGATACAGGATCGTTATTTTTAGGTTGTCTGATATACTGTTTGAGAAAAAGTCTAATCTTAACTTAACAACCCGTTCATTCATTAAGTATGCAGTAAATTCGACGCATCTGGGGTTGAAAACAAAACCAGCAACTGTAACAAAAGGAGAAATAGCTCTTGACGAGCAAGTGATCCTTTGGCCACAATGATGTCATTCCGATGTCCCACCAAAGCGGTTCTGCTTTGTTTTAATATTGCCGGCTTCTTACTAAATGCCAAGTGGAAAAGTCTTAATGATTTATATAAAGTGGCGAGAAAATGATGCCAAACACAAGGAAAAAATGTATGCTTAAGACATTTCAAGTTACCGGCTTGTTTATTTTACCAAACGAAAGATCCCTGCTCGTCATTGGGTATATCAGCTAATCCGAATCCAATTGACCGAGAAAATGATCTATAAGTCGAACCCCAATAGTATATGATAGAGAGGACAGGGTGGCAAGATCTAAATTTGATTTATTTGTCCGTAAACGCCGAATTTTAAGCTGCTGCACTTGTTCGTACAATGGTATAATAAATATTCAGCAAGAATCTCTTGTCCGTTCAGACTTTTGGACAAGCTGGGCAATACGGACAATTGATTTTGCCATACCTCCCTGGATACGACCTTTGTTAAAACCTTGTTAAAATGAATTTTGCACATGAAAATAAAGACCAATATTTCCTCTTTTACTTAAGGCATGTTTGCTTCTTTCGAGCCTTATTTCCAGGAAAAGTGATTGAAATAATGACTTCCATCAAAATGTTGTTTGTAAACTTTACCAGGACCAGAAGAAAATATAGCCAAAAGGCATCCATACGCAATGTCATCTATGCCATTCTGCGTAGTTTGCATGGGATTTTATAAGACGATACTTTCCGTCTACAACCTAATTCATGCTAGAAAAAATACTCCAATATAACATCGCAATCTATCTGAAATCAATTGTGTTGATTGTAGTACACTGTATGCAAATGCCGTTGTATTATATTGCGGACAAAACTATGTCGTTGCATTGTGTGTATTAGTATCGTCAAATTTAAGAGCATACTACACAATGATGCAATGTCAAGCAAAAACAAAACATGTTTGCGGGTCATTTGATTCTCTCAGTGTGAACGTTTGGACAATCCGGAAGAAATATGCGGGAGAGCAGGAAAATTGAAACGATGTTGATTGGCTTCATCTTTTGTAATAGTATTCCAGCTCCTTTGTCGAATAAATAGGATCAAAACCGTGTAAGCCTGACTCAGAAATAAACTTATGATATGATATAGTCTGTAAAATCCCATTGACCCTTTCCTATACGCCAAATGTTCGACTCTCCCAAATTGAAAGAATTTGCAGACGACATTTCAAAATATGTTGAAATTGGAAAGTAGTCTTCTGATAGGGCAGAAAATATTGTGGGAAAAGGAGAAATTGCTCGTTATGATCAATTTATCCTTTTCCCACAATGTTTTCCAAATTTGTCTGCAACAAACTGGTCAAATGTACTTATTAATCACTTTACTCAGATAGAGGTTTAGTAACACGTTAAAGCGGTCCAATTATCAACGTAGGCTGTATTGATCTATCGAGAACTTGATACCCAATTAACAATTTGACTCTTGGTATCAAATTAACTCTTTACTCTTGGTATCCCATACTGTTTTTCTTGCTGTCCAAGATAAACATATTACTATATGAAACATTTTTACTAGTTTCAAGTGTTGGAAGTCTGCAAAAGCTTAGTGTTTTTTCTCTTGTATAGTTCGTTTAAGTTATTTGAATAATATTTTAATTGTACTGGTGTTATGACCTAATACTTTTTGTCAGGAATAAAACATAGTTGCTTCTTTCCACTACTTCAAAATTTTATACTTATACCATTATTCTCGGCTTATCTTGCTTTAACAGATGTGATAAAATATGGAAGTTAAGAATCGATTTCTTCAAAACTGTACAACAGCTGTGCTGTTTCATTATACGCACTGAAGAATGATATTTTGAAGCAAATCAAGATCGTATTCAATGCCTCATATTGCGTCTACAATGAATTAACATATGTTTTAATCCCAAAGCGTAAAATCGCTTTTGAGATCTATCGCATATAATGTACATAATACGATAAATTGACGCTTCAAGAATTGATTATGCTATAAAGGGTTTCTTTACAAACCAAAAACTGATTGGTTTCCGCCATATTTTATTTTAACCTTCGAATGTTCTGTTCTTTGAACAAGAACCTTTTATTCGAACGAGTAATACAATCTTGTTCTTCAAAATTGGCAAATACAGACCCCTTAAAGGAAATAACTCAGATTTATGGGAGAAATGCAATTTGATATGTACAATCACTGCCACCAAACCATAGGCTATTTCCAATTTGTTTACTTCGTAAATAACGTAAAGTGAGCCATCAAGCCTGTCAGTGCTTTTATGGGAAAACCGGTTTATAAATAAACGCAGAAAAGTCCTTCTCGCGCACCTTACTAACGTCACGTGACAAGAGCGGTAAAAAGTTTCCCAACACCCACGTGACGATGGTTTATAAAACAGCATCCCTTATTCTAACTTTAGCTCGTTTTTCATGAAATAAACGGTTTGCAATATCTTCACTACAAATGATTTATATCTTTTATGTACGATTATAAACGTGGCTGGAAAGCTGTCAATAATCTAGTTTGGTGTTACTTAAGAAACCAAAGTTGCAATTTTATCGGTAAAAGACAATTTGATTAAAAAAAAATTAAATTCCAAATCTACGAGATAGTTCTTTTAAAAGCTTTATATTACAGTTGCATGATCTGCCTGTATCGATCCTTGTGTTGGACAGGGGGTTCGTTACCAAGGATTCAAAGGAGCTTCGATGCCCAACTAATTGGAAGTTAAACCAGCGCATCATTATTATAGCGGGATTCAGGTCCAGCGACTCTGAGGATGAATTAATGACAACACTTTAATGACCGCCAGCTAGACGCAGAAATTGATTAAATGCCATCGTGCGGCCGGGCTAACTCATTCAACCGAAAAAGCGTCTCTTTTTTCAGAAGATTGAGAAAAAGGCTGATGGCGTATACTGAATTAGAAATACGTTTCTACAGGCTAAATGTCTGTGATTGCCGGGCGATTCTCACATGAAACACGAAGCTTGGAGTTTATTTACATAATCACATCATGTTAATACGCCAAATAGGTTAAATCAATCTAAAGAACTGAATACGAGATGTAATACATGAAATCATAATTATGATGCCAAAATGACGATCTACATTGAAAAAGAAAAAATATAAAGAATACGAGAAATCGCATCATCCAATGAACAAACTCAAAGATGCTCTCAAATGATGGTTGAGTGGTCCATCTGCGATCTTAGATCATAGCATGTGATAATGGTATTCACATATTAACGAGCTATAGATTTTAGCAAACAACAACATCTTTGAACAAAACTAGATACGTTGAATATGATTCGGACATTTTCCGAAGGTCACAATGTTTCCATTTGTCATTTTAATTTGAAGAAGGTCATATGAAAACAACTAATGTAGTTTATCGTATAGAAGTATTAAGTATAAACTATGCATGTACATGTCTAAACGGCAAATACGTATAAAGTAATTGTTGATCACTGTGAGTGTTAATGAATGTTTCAGGTCCAACCGAAAACCGAAAATTCCTTTTCTTAAGAAGGAAGAAAAAGAGTATTCTCCATTGTATAATAACTATGATCGCTCGCATTGATGTAAATTAAAGCATTCAATTATTTAGTACTATCAAATTGAGGATAAAATAAACGCATATGAGCACAGCAAGATATAAAGTTAGATTTTGGCAGTTTTTGGCTTGACCCAGCTGACTTACATTGAACCGTTGTAGTGCCGGAACCGACTTTATGCTTATGTAAACAAGTTGGATGCAGACATGCCATTGGCGGCTGGCCTGTGATCTAACCTGTTTGCTTCTATTAGTATCATTCCTCGTCAAAATCAAGCATATATCTAAGAATTTCGGAAAGCAGACGACACAAAAATCTATTTTTAGAAAATTACCAAGCATTCTTAGGGTTAAACAACTAATACAGTGCAAATATATCATGCCAGAATAACAATCTTCCCATTATTCTAATGGGCACTCGGCCAGAAAGACTTATTTCTCGTTGTAGGTCACTGTTTAGAGGTTATTTGCGTTAACCTTTCGTGCGTTTTGAGCTTAATTGACGAATGACAGTGTGCTGTTTGGCAGATGGCGTTGGTTTATTAAAACTGATAGGAATTCCCTAGAGACAATAAATAGGTCATCTTTCTCGCACACTTGGGCTCATATTCATATTGTTTTGGGCTTATATGTTCATTTAACCCATTACCAAACAATGACGATATTGGACCAGTTCTTTACAGACGACTCTGGAAAACATTGTGGGAAAAGGAGAAATTACTCTTAACGAGCAATTTCTCCTTTATCCACACTGTTTTCAGCCTTATCAGAAAATTAATTTTCATTATCATCACATTTTTAAATGTCGTCTGCAAACTCTTCCAATTTGGGACAGTCGAAAATGTGGTGTTTGGTAAAGGGTTAAAGCAAACAGACATTAAATGTTCTTGTTCACAGAAGAGATAATTTGAAAATCAAATTAAAATGTCTTTGAATCAATACAGGCTTTGTACTGATACATGTTGTTTGATATACAAGTAAAGTAGCTAGTGAAAACATAATGATTTCCAGAAGCCTCACTTTATCTAAGCATTTTCAGTTTATACTAGAAGGATATTAAAAAACATGTTAATTTACTCGATACACACTTTATAGAGTTAAAAACGATCTATTTTGCCTCCAATGTCTAGTGCAGTTTTAAAGCGATGTATTTTAACTTCCAAATTTCCTCACATCCGTGAGTAAGCACCTTTAAGTAATCGCAACGAGCAATTTCTTTTTTTGTCACAAATGTTTCTATTTTTTTTTTTCAGCTGAAGAAGTGTGAAAATGAGTTCCCAATGAAAGAATGCAGTGAAGTTGATTTTCCAAGAACGCGGTATCCAAATATCATGTTAGGATCAGTAGAATTGGGAGACGTGATTTGATTAAAACTTTCGCCGTTGTTTATTTGCAGTTTTATTGACGTTTGCAATCAAACATGGTTAGCACAGTGCCTGAAAATGGTTTTGCCTTTTTGTGCATGAGGTCTTAAGGAAGGGATCCTACATTGAAGAAAAACTCAAGTCAATTTCCTAAAACTGTGTGACCGGCCAAAATTAAAAGCATTCCCTGAAGACAATCAACAATTTCGTTATGGTTTTGAAATACATCATTATGACACACGTAAACTATCTGAAAAGATAAAAAGGCATTCAACCTTGCTAGTGCTGGAACCGACTTCATGCTTATGCAAACATGTAAGAACACAGGCCAATCGCCATTTAAATTGGCGGCTTGCCTGTGATCTGATTTGTTTGCTACTCTGAGCATCTTTCCTCATCAAAATTCAGCAGATCTTTAAGGCTTTGGAAAGCAGACGACATAAAAATCCTTTTTTAGAAAATTACCCAGCATTCTAAGGATTGAGCTTATTTTAAATACTTATAGTGCCCAGATTTTAACCGTTCACGATGAGGAGGGAAAAGTATTTCGTTTCCCATTCTATACGTAACGTACACGTCTACAAACATAATTAAAAATCCGTGTCTCATCAATAATTTATGGCACTATTTTTCTCTTAATTCGGAAATGATTTATGTGTCTACGAATGTAACTTTCTGTCACGATTTAGACGTTAACAGTTTTGTTATGAAGGGCGCTTGTACTTTGTACGATATCCCAAACCTGCTTGTGAAAATAATTGACTTTTCGAAATAAAAACAACAGAAATTGACATATACATGAACAGAAATCATAGAAACCATTGAGATAAAAGGATGAATTGCTCTAAAGACCTACCGAACTATATACTGCTTGTAGAAATAATTGACTTTTCGAAATTGAAAAAAGAAAACCATTATGACCGATATACCATAAAAAAAAACGTAAAAACCACTGAGACAAAAGGATAAATTGCTCGTTACGAACAATTCATTTCTATGTTGAAGGTTTACACAGACCTCCCTATCAGATTCGTGCAAGTTAGGGATTATGCTGTTATAGTGTAAACATAATGAACCAAAAATGTTCACCTATGAGACAACTACACAAGCGCCTTCTCAGACAGGATTTCATTTAGATATCGAAGAGTTTTAAGTGTCTTCTCGTCTATAGAATTGACGTGTGACTAATGTAACTAACAAGATTAAACAAACTCTTGAAGCTAGACGATTATTTTGTCACATGCACAGACTTTAATTAATTTGTCTTATCAACCGTCCAAGAATATATATGCCTATTAACTCGTGGAGAACACTGTTCCGGAGTTAATGCTTTGACTTCTGGCCATCAGATTATGGGTTCGAATCCCGTGAGTAGCGGGATCTGCCTTGCAACCTTCATCGAACTTACGCTCAACGTAAGATCATTGTTCTTAATAATACAATTAACTGCATAACAATGAAAATAGTGTGATTTCATATATACAATTCAACTTAACAAAAGGCATTGTCCTGAAAAAGAAATCCACTTCTGAGTTACTTCTATTAGTCGCTTGGCCTGCTTGCAAATCACAACGCACCACGGGTATTTGATCAGGGATAAACCGACTAGCACGTCTAACTTGGGATGTAATCATGCACGTCGTAAAAGTATACAAATGTCAAAAGAATCCATTATAACAAACACGCCCCGCATGTGAATTATTGTACGTAGTTTTGTTTGGTAATTGTATTCATTTGGTTTTCGAATTCTCAGACGTGTCTGTTATTCTTGATTCTGATTGGATCAATTAACGACAAAGTCGACTGGATTTGGTCTGGTTTAAAAGAAGATTATGAAAATGAGTGTTCCTTGAGGTTCAACACCCCCAGCGCCCTAGTAGCGTTCGTTGACCGAGCGATAGCGTGCGCGGTGTCGTTTGAACACACATCACGATGTTGAAGCGAGAATACGAAGGCAGCTAATCCGCTTTGTACCATCCATTTGTTCGAGCCCGATTCTCATTGCAAGAATCAATAAAACAAGCGCGCCCATTTGTTACTCGTTCGATTAGAATCAGTGATACTTCCTGCTAAAAGGCTGCTCTTTGTGTATCGCTTAACCCATTACCAAACAATGACGGCATTTGGCCACTCCGTTGCAGACGACTCTTGAAAACATGGTGGAAAAGGAGAAATTGTTCTTAATGAGCAATTTCTCCTTTTCCCACTATGTTTTCTGCCATATCAGAAGATTATTTTTCAATTTCATCTCATTTTGAATTGTGCAAACTTTTTCAATTTGGGACAGTTGAAAATTCGGCGTTTACAGAACATAGGCAATAGTTGTTACAATAGACAGGCTTGGAGTGAAACGATATGTTGTTTTAACTATGTCCCAGTTTTATAACGACAGTCAGTGTTTCTATCAATGCTTATTTCGTTTCTCATCATAACTGTGAATAAAAAAGTTCAAAGACATTGCTTGCTTTTCCTTATGAACGCAGACTGGAATCGACCACTATTGATAGCCCAAATAATATGCAAAGAAAGCATTTGATGTTCCTTTATTTTTGAATTCATACAGGTAAAAGATGTAAAGAATCTTCAATCTATACTCTTATCAATTATGATAAACCAAGGTGTCATGTCACCCGCTAATCGTAACTACTTGGATATTTTCGTGTTCATGTTAAGTAGTTCAATATAAATGGAAGTGATGGAAACCATTTTAATTCATTATTTTTGATCGGTAACTCATACATAAAAGTGAAATTATAAGTTGTCATAAATTTATAAGACTGTTTCCTTAACCTGAATAAATGACTATGTAGATTCCACATTCAAGATCTTAATTTTAATACGAAAGTATAATAGAAGAGGTCTCGCGTGAGACAATATGGCGGCTTCCATATTACTTCAGAGGTGTTTTCATTGGATAAACCTGATGAGCTCAGATTGGTCACCCGCTTTAAGACTGACATGTTTTTTTAGTAATGGACCATCGCATTCGGAACATCTCGGCCATTTCTTAAAATAACCTCGGAGGTAATGGGGAGCCATTTTTGAAAGTAGGTCAGCAACGAAGGGCATGTCCGTTTGCAACCGTATCTACTCGGAAATCCACGGCAAAAGCCGAGGATTGCCGAAAAGAGCCGATTGACAAAATATGAAACAAAGATGTGTTGATATGATCATCTTTAATGGAAAGGGTAAAAAAAACATTCAATTGTGATATGTAACCAATTTGTGTGTATTCAAATACATATTTAGTGCCTGTGTGTATTTTGCGTTATCCGCCGGAAATAAGGCGAATTACCCCAGGATTTCTGGTGTATTCATGTACCGCTTACGAGGTATATCTACCGACTTGTTACGGGAATTGCCGAGTAGATACGATTGGGACCATCGATCTACAAAGACCCTTTGTAATACGATAAAGCATCTAGATTATACAGATGTGATCGTAGATCAAAGCGCTTTAAGTATCGTATTATGCCGCTTAGATAGTAATTCCATCCGCCGGATAATTATAAAGCAGCAACGAGGCATGTGAAAAGTACACATATACCATGGTCGGATGTTGTCTTTTGACCCAATTACTCACACAATAAAGCACATTTTTTGAAACTACTTATCGTTTATGAAAGCTGTACAGTGGGAAGAAAGCTGCTCTTGAAAAGAAAATATTTTTCCACAAAGGTGTATATAGATTATATTGAAAGCATTGCGTTCGAAAATAACGAAATACACCAATGATACTACTTACTTAGAAAATAAAACGAGTGGAGGAAAACATCACTGCAAAATGAGAAATAGACACAAAAACGTCTCGAAAGTTATGATCTTCATGTCTATAAGTGTACAATACAGCCAAGTTTTGAAAGAAATGTTTTTTTAAAGTACGTTTGATGAAATCCATTGTTTGTAGAATTTATACAGTTGTACCTTGTTCGACGTCTACAGTATGTCAACTCTGATTCAGTCATTTTGTAAATGTGGGATTAACCCTTAGAATGCTGGGTAATTTAAAAATATAGATTTTGTTTTGTGTGGCTTGCTTTGTTAAACCTTAACTATCTGCTTAATTCTGAAAAATACTCAGAGTAGCAAACCGGTTTGATCACAGGCCAGCCGACAATTTACTTGTCGGCTGGCCTGGATCTAACCTGTTTGCATAAGCATGAAGTCGGATCCAGCACTATAAAAATAAACACTCACCGTGATATACATAGGTATTCAACAGTGCAGGAGGAGTTGAATATTGATTCTTTAATGGATTAATAATATTCTTCGTAAATGTCAAATTACATGAAATCAGTCGCCTCAACAGTACAAACCTGGGAGCTTTACGAGCCATGGAGAGAGTGTCTGCTTCTAATTTGAAGGGTTGCAGATTCGAACCTGTACCGGGTCATACATGTACAAGGCTTATCTACATCTATAACTGCTAGTCGAATGCCACCACTGAGAAGTTGATTATACTGTCTTCTTACTAATGGTGTGTGTGTGCAAACCAACATAACAAATATGAATCTAACAATTTGTGCTCTTTACATTTTCTGTGTTGGTTAAAAGATGGCACCGATGGACTTTTACAAAAGTAATTGAGCATTGAATGATTCTAGGTTCAACGCATCCCCATGTTCATAGCACATGGGGTCTATAGTTATCCTTGGACCAATTCTATGTAATATACTATACAGTATATAACATTGTTTTGACCCCAGGATAACAAGATCAAGAATTCTTTATTGACTTACTCCGTATTTAGAATAACAGCAATGACAAAAGATGAAAAATCAAACTCTATATACAAAGGACCATGTGATGCATATAGACCCCTGTGCTTTTGAGCGGCACATCAATCATGTTCCCGCATTGTGCTTGATAGAATGATTGGGTCCTGGTTTCGTCTCGGCAGCCAGGCGTATCGGGTCTTACGTCCATGACAATCTTTCAAATGGGACTTGTAGTTCGGCTTGGTAGGAAGTGGTGCCACGTCAATAATTAGAAGTTCAGGTTTGCGCCAATGATCGATAATATGCGACCTGTCACTGCTATATACAGTAGTTTAAATGGTTGTAACAACATGTTATTTATCACATACAAATACGAATCAAATATAACGTAGAGAAGGGCTGTTTCGAAACAATGAAGACAATTCGTTAATCTTGTCTGTACGTGACACCGACTATAAGACACGGTCTATTGCTTTGCGAATCTTGTGTTTGTCTTGTCAAGTTAATGATAAATCTATGCTAATTATGTGATGTATTTGTTTTGGGGTACAAGCGTACAGACTGCATCCTCTACACTTGTAGGGTGATTTCAGTCCAATACGAATATCCGAAATGCTTACCCATTCCCGCCATACGTTAGCTCGCACCTTAAGAAGAGCGAATCGACAGGAAAAAGGACAACTACATTTGTTACATTTGAGTTGCGTATAAAAAATCGTGAAAAAAGAAGAAATTACTCGCTCAGAGTAATTTCTTTTTTTTCCACGATGGTTTCTTTGAAACTTCTGTTACAGGTTCATTGATGGAGTTCGTGAAGTATAACGCAAAGAGAAAGCTTGCTGTAATGCTCCAGTCTAGTGTATATATTACCATACGCTCTGCATTCCATTCTTGAAGGCTCGAAAGACAAATAAATTGTGTCACTATAACAACGGTATCCTACTGCGGATCCAATCTAAACACATCGGGTTTATCCAATGAAAACACCTCTGAAAAAATAGGGATGATGCCATATTGTTTCCCGCGAGAATGACGTCACTTTACTTTCGTTTTTAAAAATAGATCTTAAATGTGAAATGTAAAAAGTCGTTATATTTGATTGAGGAAACAACTTTACATGTCACAACAACAATTTCGCCATTTGGTATGAGTTACTGATGAAAAAAGTGATTTAAAAGGATGTCCATCACTTCCATAAACATTGAACTTCTTAACGTGCACGCTTAGAAAATGCGTTCATTGCCGGATGCCGATTTACCCAAAAAATGGTAACCCTTCACTTATATCCGAGGTGTATTTCACAGCTCACGGAAATACCCGAGTAGTTCCAATTGCTGTGGATCATGCAAAGTGTGATCCGAGTGCGTTTAAACCTTAGAATGCTGGGTAATTTTCTAAAGATAGATGTGTGTGTCGTCTGCTTTCCAACATCTGAAATTCTGCTTAACTTTGATGAGGAATGATATTCAGAGTATCAAACAGGTTAGATCACAGGCCAGGAGCCAATTAACTTTGCGGTTGGCCTGGATATAACTTGTTGGCATATAAGCATGAAGTCGGTTCTAGCACTGATTGTTTTGTTCGTAGGTCCATCAACGTTTTTGACGTGTATGATATCACCCTAGCATTTTTTTAAATGTAGGGAGCTTTCTTTCGTTCTAGAAATGCATCTATGTTAACATTGAACCCACTAGTATAAACAAAAAAGACGGGTTTTAAGCCTTTGCATCACCAATGTAGTGGCAAGTAGATGATGGCAACACTGAATTAGGAATTAAACTTGCCTTGCCTTGGGCCACCTTCTCAATGTTAACATATCCGCGCCATAGCGTGAGGGAGGATGTTAAATACGACCACATGCGTATGAGCCATCCATTTCAAAATTAGATACGTTCATAATTCACGAAATGACTGTGTACTTAAGAGTAATTACTTTATAAAGCAATGCTATAAATCATGCATGGATTTTGAAATAGCCAATTAAAAGCTTAGTATCCAGTTAAAATCGCGTGCATACGGGCTACAAAAAGATTTTCCTTGACACATGTTTGGTTTTTTTTCCAACGAATTTGCAGTTGACGGTATCTGAAAACATTGGTACAATAAAGAAACTTTGCTCACCATGCGCACATATATTTATTGGTGGACTGGTTTCAATGGCTGGTGATAGACTACATGTAATGAAGACTTTCAAGACCAGCGTGTCTCCCTTTGACACACGACTTGATTAGTCAAGCTTCTCAAACAAGGCATTCGGTCATTCAACTGTTTTAAGATCTTTGGATATTTGCAGAAAAAAACACGATTGATCCATTCTAAGTAACACTGTCGCTTTAAAAAGATATCCGAGACAAAGTCGGTACTACACCAAGAAACTAATATAACACAAACTAACAAACGCTATCATAAATAAGCCATATTAAAGTATTTCTACACCCTGAATGTAATTCAGAAAACTACAATGTTGCAAAATCTTTGAATCTTTGAAGAGAGGGAAAAAAAGAAATCCCGATAAATCCATTTTAAAGTAACTATGTCGCTGCAAGCATGGCGGTCGTCTTCCCGTCGCCAAGGATGCCTTGATACCATAGCAACGTTTGAATTTCACGGACGACGCAGGCTAGTCACTCAGTATCGTTTGAAAATCGATTTCGAGGCCCTAAAGTAATGTTGCAGCGATAACAGTGGCAGACCAGAAATAGTGCTGAGTGCTATAACAATTGCCTTAACCCATTACCAAACGATAATGTCGTTTGACCAGTTTGTTGCAGACGACTTTGAGAAATATTGTGGGAAAAGGAGAAATTGCTCTTAACGAGCAATTTCTCCTTTTCCCACAATGTTTTCTGCCCTATCAGAGGATTATTTTTTCCATTTCATCACATTTTGAAATGTCGTCTGCAAACTCTTTCAATTTGGAACGGTCGAAAACCTGGCGTTTGGTAAAGGATTAACCCATTCCGCCTTTTTACGAAACCATGTGACTGATCCAAATTGAAAGTAACGGCAGATGAAAAGAAATTGAAAGAAAACATATCCTTTTTTCAAGATTTTGGGTTGAAACCATTGTGATAAACGGTTTACTTGTTCTCCATTAGCGATATCATTATTGTCGCAGTGTTTTCTTTTAAATTCTCTTCATCAGATGAGGTAGATTTCGGGCATTTTGGAGTTTAAGGTTGACCTGTTATCAAGCTAACAAGTCACATTTTGAACTCCTCAGGTTTATCCAATGAAAAGCCTCTGACATAATTGGAGAGCCGCCATATTGATACTTGCATTACCACTTTCCTTTTACTTTCTTTTGTCTTTAATTGCGCTTTTTTAGATATTGGAGTTATTTGTTACAATCATGTAAAACAGATTATATTGTTGAAGATGGCAGTAGACCAAACTCAACATACATTCTTGTGTTTCTGACATTACTAGCTGATTTGCGAAATCATGTCCCCCCTTTTATGTAATATTCGTTCTATTTATTTTATAAACAATATCAAAAAGCGTCCATGAAGTAATCTAACACATTAGCTCATTTTGAGATGAAGTTTAATCAATTCCGACAGAAATTGATAACATTTGGCGAGAACTCGAAACTAAATAGTTTTATTTGTTTGCAGGAATTCTTTGAATTGTTTACACAGACATGCAAATTTTCCTTTTTGGGTGTCGTATTTTCGCAGGAATTTTCTACATCTTCAGTTGAAGATGCATTGGAATAGGTCCATAGAAATGCTTCAGTCGTTACTTAACCCTTATAGTGCTGAAACCGACTTCCTGCTTAAGCAAACAGGTTAGATACACACCATTTTACTTGGCGCCTGGCCTGTTATCTAATATGTCTGCTACTCTGAGTATCTTTCCTCAACAACATTAACAGATATTTAATGATTTGGAAAAAAGGCGACACAAAAATCTATTTTTAGAAAATTACCCAGCATTCCAGGGTTAAAGTTGGGACTTTGTGAATATGAGATCCAAAATCAAACCACCACTATCTAATAGAAAATGACATGGAAAGAAAACAACCCATTCCTTTCTTAAATGTGGAAAATTCGAAAACATGTCTTGACAAAAGGATAAATTGTTCCTCATGAGCAATTCACCCTTTTGTCAATGAGATTCCTAAAATCCTCTGCAGCAGATGTGGTTGAAAATGATTCTATGGTGTGCGGATCTTAACAAACATGCGTTCCAAAACGGCAAGGAACTAAGTCATTTTGTGCTTGACACAATCAAGACCAGCTTACCAGCAAAGCAATAATCAACAATCAAACTTGAGCAGAACTCTAAGATTTTGAAAAGCAGACGGCACAAAAACGTATATTTAGAAAGTTAACCATCATTCTAAATGTTAAGTGTGTATAACCTTTCGGTCATATATAAGTACCAACAAAAATAAACATAACCTTTCCAAGAAAACTCTAGTAACGTTAGAAAATTCTCATCAATGGAATTGTGGGCCCGATATCACGTACTACATAGCAATCAATCTCCTGGGCTGGTTCCGAAATACTAGCTAACTGGATCCAGATGCATTAACAATTATGATGCTGGGTAATTTTCTAAAAATAGAATTTTGTGCCGTCTGCTTTTGAAAACCTAAATTATCTGCTTAATCTTGATTACGATAGATACTCAGAGTAACAAACGGGTAAGACCACAGGCCAGCCGCAAATTTACTTGGCGGCTGGCTTGTGATCCAATCTGTTTGCATAAGCATGAAGTGTGTTCCAGCACTCTAAGGGTTAAGTGCGCGACTAACACATTAGAAAATGCCAATTCCCTTTTTAGTCCAGGATTGGGATACCCTCAGACAAATCGTTCAATTAACACGGCGGGCAGTCATTGACGTCAATTGCAAACTGTTAAACGTAAAACTGCACGTACAGTCACGTACTCAACTGTTGAGACTATTGCCCAATCGGATAAAATATTTAATTGTAGAATATATCCACCGGCTGACGGTCGTAAAATACATGAAAGGGTACCGGTTGTTAACCCTTAGAATGCTGCGTATTTTCTGATAAAAGGTTTTTGTTTCGACTGCTTTCCAAACACCTTGAATATCTGCTTAACTAGGATGAGGAAAGGTACTCAGAGAAGCAAACAAGTTAGATCACAGGTCAGCCGCCAATTTAATTGTCGGCTGGCCTGGATCTTACCTGTTTGCATAAGCATGAAGGTGATTCCAGCACTGTAAGGGTTAAATACATAACACAGTTACAATTTTAGCATACATATGGAAGCGTAACAGCGGTTTAACCCTTTACCAAACAATAACGACATTTGACCACTTTGTTGCAGACGACTTTGGTAAACACTGTGGGAAAAGGAGAAATTGCTCATGATGAGCAATTTCTCCTTTTCCCACAATGTTTTCTACTCTATCAGAAGATCACGTTTCAATTTCATCACATGAAATGTCGTCTGCAAACACTTTCATTTTGGGTCAGTCGAAAATTTGGCGTTTGGGAAAGGGTTAATACATGAGATTGGACTACACTTTAAAAAGGCCAATCTTCATTTCTATTTGGTCCATCAAATATTGTCCTATCAGAATGCTGCTACATTGTTTATTTATTGATCATGTCAAATTCGAGCCAAATAAATGTTCAAATGACCACCAATCAAAAAGGATAGTCGTTGGTATTTTATCCTCTTAATCATGCTCCAAATAGAGTTTTTTCACATTCCTGTGCGCATGCGCAAAAGAGGGTAAAAATGATCTGCAATCTAAACGATTTTAAATGATGGTGTAAAGGTACTTCCGGTTTTGACTCCATGTAATCCTTCGATATACTTATCGTTAGGTTATGGTTAATCGATCGTTTTTAGGCATTATTCCCAGATATGGTAGAGCAAAATACAAATTAATGAGCTCTTGATCTTTCTGTGTCGATTGAATCGAGATCCATTTTGACACTTGGTAGTATAGCCGGTCGATTACATTTCCTCATCGAGTAACAACCTAATTATTACACCTTATCTTTATTCTCTATGACAAATACTTCAGAATCATAGGAAACGGACTGATCAACACTTTTCCCTATTTATGTCAATGTTAAAATATCATTGAAGGAGACAATGCGTCTAAACAATCTTTAACGCATGGGCGTTGACAAAACAATCAACTTAATATATCATCAAAATGAATTCGATTGTCGTTTTCAGATAAATAGATGAGTAGCTTGGAAAAACGTTAGGAACACTTGGCAATTGCAAAGTTACGCCTTTTGTTGTTTATTGCTGCGGGACAAAGACAAGGATTATTGCGGTGCCACCAGGCGTTTCTGTGTTGCCAAGGAAACAGTGTATACCCCTCGTTAGAGTAAATAAGATACAACGTTTTGGAACTACACAGACCGTCTTTCAGTAAGCAAGGCACTCCTTCGGTCATGATCTTCCAATCGGAATGAGTTAGTTGACAAACACGATTGTTGACATAACAGCATGACCCATCGGTGAATCATTTACACGTACATGTTTGCTCATTTGATCGCCATTAACGCACGAAAAAAACAATTGGATGCCTCTGAATGCCCTGACATATTCCAATCGACATCCAGTCTGACTCTTGGTATAGCCGGTCGATTTCATTTCCTCTTCCAGTCACAGCCTAAATATGGATAACTATCTTCAATGAAAGTACAATATTGCAATGTGACACGTCATTGGAAGCTCTCGGATGGCGATTCCATGATGTGTTACTTTGCAATATTGCTTTGCCAAATATTGAAATAAAAGGACTTGTTGTTTTAGACTTACGTCAATCTTAAGCGTAAACTGTTTAGTAAAACGGCCCCCCAGTCTGACTCTTGGTATAGCCGGTCGATTTCATTTCCTCTTCCAGTCACAGCCTAAATATTGCATCTTATCTTTATTATCTGAGACAAATACTTCATGATAATAGGAAACGGACTGATCAACACTTTTTACTATTCATGTCAATATAAAAATATCATTGAAGGAGACAATACGTCTACACAATCTATAATGTATGGGCGTTGTGAAAACAATCGACTTAATATATCGTCAAACTGAATTTGATTGTCGTTTTAAAATAAATTGATTATGATATTAGAAAAACGTTGGGCATTTTTGATAATTGCAAAGTCACACCGTTTGTTGTCTATTGCTGGGACATGGACAAGGATTATGGCGGTGCCACCAGGCGTTTCTGTGTTGCCAAGGAAACATTGTATACCCCTCGTCAGAGTGAATGAGATACAGCGTTTTGGAACTACATAGACCGTCTTTCCGTTAGCAAGGCACTCCTTCGGTCACGATCTTCCAATCGGAACGAGTTAGTGGACAAACACGATTATTGACATAACAACATGACCCAGTGGTGAATCATTTACTTGTACATATTTGCTCATTTGCTCGCCGTAAACGCACAAAAACAACTGGGCGCCTCGGAATGCTCAGACGAATTCTAAAAGTGCTTGTTCACAAATGAGTACTTTTGAAAGTTTAAATAAAATGGCTTTGAAACTGTACAATGTTTTATGATATGTGATTAAACGTTTACTTGAATCAGGAAGCGTCGACATATCTACGTATGAACTGTCTATATTTGGTAGCTTTCAAAACCGTCGCATCACGTTTGGATTTATATAGATATCAATGCATTGTATACCAGCTCCGAACATTATTGAATAAAAAACTACTTTGCTTCCAATAGTTATCACCAGATGTATTTTGCACAATAATACAGCTGTTTAAATAAGTTCAGTTTTGATTTCCAAATTTCAACACATCTGTAAACAAGCAGCTTTATTTTACATCGATTGTAAAACAGGTTCTTACAACTTAGATAAATCATTCTCGATTCTTCTTCCTGGACATATAGCCATTACTTGCCCCGAATGTGGATGAATGAAAGATCGCAAGGCAGATCCTGTTAATCACGGGATTGTAAACCATGAGCCTCGTGTCCTGAGGCGGACACTCTACTCCTGAACCACTGTCCTCCTCTGTCAAAAGCAGCTTTAGGGGCTCAGGGTACCGTTGCACTAAACAGTTTACGCTTAAGATTTGTGTATGTCTAAAGCAACAATTCCTCTTATTTCAATATTGGGTGAAGCAATATTGCAAAGTAACACATTATTGGAATCTTCCCTTCCCTACATGTCCTAAAACAAAGTTTACGTTTAGCTTGGAATATGCATAAGTATACAAACTCGCAGCCCTCGTGCCACGAACAATGGGCAGATTTAAGATATGTAATACAGAACCAGCCATAACTTCTCGATTTCAAAATTGACATTTATTGAATAATATATGCCTTTTAACGATATATATATACCCGTTAAATCCATGTTTTCATGGAACATGTCTATATTCCTTGTACACCTTTTATCTGTCTGTATCTCCTATCTCCCTTTCTCTGTATTTCTTCTCTTGTCTTTTTGCTCTAGTGAACCAATTGTTTGTTAAGTATGTTATGTTTGTTGTGTTATATCGTGAAAGAATAGAACAATACAAAAAAAAAGATCTGTTTTACTCAGTTTCTCATCGAATCCTTTATCATTCCGGAGTATGGAGGAACACATTTGGAATTAGAATTCCAGTAATCTTTGTTATCATATATATTTTTTCTTGGAAATAGCTTGGTAACTAATCTACATGAGATATGATACAAGGAAACTCTGAATTCTTTCTTATTTAAGAGTTCGATTTAACTTTATTGAGTAGTTTCCTCAGGTTAACGAAACATCATTTACAACTGGAATCCGTTTGGTAGACGATAAGGTAGATTCGTTGTTAAAATGTTCTTGTAATCAGAAGAGATTACTTGAAAGCCAAAATGAAATGTCGTTGAAACAATACTGTTTTTGTAATGTTGTTTGCTGTTGCTATTAAAAGCATTATCAATTCAGGAAGCGTCAATCTATCAAAGTATGTACAGTTTAAATGCAGTTGATCTCAAAAGCGATGTCTCGCTTTTTGATCAAAATACTAGTTAATTCACAGTACACACGATTTAAAGAATTTAAAATGATCTAGTTTTCATTCCAAAGACTTTAACTTATTTCTGTTTCCTTACAACTTGTATATGTACGTTACAATTATTTATGTGAATGAATGTAAAATCATTGTATTACTATACTCATATGTCTGACAAATTAAGACATGAGCGAATAAAAGATATTTGAATTGAATCAAATTAAATTGACTGTTTTAGTATATATGTGTCAATTACAGTACAGCCGTTGTGCAGTTTTTAGAAATTAATGTTTAACTTCCAAATTTCTACACATTTGTGAACAAGCATCTTTAGAACTCATTTACGCCTTCGCCAAGTTTCAGGGAAGCAGCAGAGCATGCCTGTAAGCCTGAATAAAGCCCATTTGGAAATGCTTAACCGGCCGGTATGGAAATACGGATCTGGCGATGCGAGACAGTCTTCTGGAAGGCCAATGACAAGTACTTTTTTAGGAAATCGTTTGATATCTGGGGAGAGGTTATGGCGTGTTACCACGGAAGTCCGTGCCTTGAACCCGTATAACCAGCCAGGCGACGGCCACCAACCAGGGCGAAAGACAATACAGCGGACAATAAAGCCGGAATCAAGCTTGAGACAATTCAATTAGCGACTGGGGTGTGGGATTTCAGCATGCACATATGGGGTGCGCAAAAAGACGGTCTAATTCAATAGCTTAATGTCGCGGTTCCTGTACATATGATACTAAGTGGACAGAATCTGCATTTCACCCATTACTAAACGATAACGACATTTAACCACTTTGTTGCAGACGACTCTGGAAAACATTGTGGGAAAAGGAGAAATTGCTCGCTACGGTGCAATTCCTCCTTTTCCCACGATGTTTTCTGCTCTATCTGAAGAATATTTCTCAATTTCATCACATTTTGGAATGTCGTCTGCAAACTCTTTCAATTTGGGACAGTCGAAGATTTGTTGTTTGGGGAAAGGTTAATTGAATGCGGGATAAGAGATACGGAATTTATCCATTTGTTCATGCTGACTTCATTCCTTTTACTTGACGCAGAGCAGCTTAGAATTGCTGTGACAAAAGAAAGGCGATGTTTTTAATCATATAGACAAAAAGGTTAATGGGACATATTTGCTTTTATAAAATGTTGACGTGATTCACCCATGGATCTTTCTATTCGTTCGTGAAAAGATGGTGTTTGAGGGAAGAAAAATGTTTTCTAATATGGGTTTAACGCCGTATCAACAATATTTTAGCTATATTATATCTTTCCGTGATTCATCAGTAGAAAGCTTGGGTTCTGAAGGGTCTTGTCAAAGGACACCTCGACGAGACCATCGAATTCAGAGCTCTTGGATTGTTAGTCTTTTTGACATGTGACTGGCTATTCTTGAAACAATCCCTATTTGCCAGACAGTCATAGAGGGATACCATTGTTAGCGGACGCATTCATCTTACCTCTAAACATAAAAGCAACTTTGATGAGTATGACGTACCTTTGTCTTAGACCGTCACCTTAACCACTGGGGCACGTAATACCCTCTTGGTTAAATACTCGTTTTAAAAGAAAAAAGATTATATGAAAAAGAAGAAATTTGTTGTACGATACATTGTGTATTGTACGATGTAGCAAAAAATAGGGGAATGCTGTCTGGACGCATCTCGACCCTTAACCCTTTACCAAACGCAAAATGCGACTGTTCCAAATTGAAAAAGTTGGCAGACGACATTTCAAAATGTGTTCAAATTGAAAAATAACATTCTGATAGGCATAAAACCTTGGGGGAAAAGAATAAATTGCTTGTTCAGAGTTTTCCAGAGTCGTCTGCAACAAACTGGTGAAACGTCGTTATTGTTTTGTAATGGGTTAAGTGTGTTGTTTACATGGCGTTTGTTTTAAATTGTGCTTATGTAACAAAAACGTTGAAAAGCAACGCAAAATCAACAAAGCTGAAGATATACTAGATAAACAAATGCAGTTACAGACTTGGCGCCAAACGCTATCACACAGGCAGTTTTCGCTGTTTATTGTGTACTTATGTCCCCTTTGGAGATAAATGATCGGATACATTCAATTTAATTCAATTGAATATCTCTGCATTGACTTTATTTGATGTTTCAACAGAAGAAATTCCGAATGCCACTCTGACAATTGGAGCCGTTGGCCTTGTGTTATTTTATAATGCGCCGTGCCTTAATTTCTTAAATTGGGCAACTGTTGAGTCTGAAATGTCTGCCCGATCGGAATTCACTTTCCGCAAGGTAAACAACATGCTGAACTCCTCTGTTATCTTTTAATAGTCTAATATTTTAAGCAAGTGTGGTTAAAGAAATAGGCATAAGACTTAATAGATTTCCCAACATAAATTTTGTGACTGATGCAATTTGGAAGCAACACCATACGACAAAAATAGCCAGAAGTAAAACTTATCCATGATGGCAGTTGGAAGAAGCCATCGTGAAAAAAGGATTAATTGTTCCTTGGGATCAACTTTTCCAATGGTCACAATGATTTATGAAGGTTTCTACAACAGCTGCATCAAAAGTTGATCTTAGTACGTCTTTCTTACCTATAAACAAACGTTTGCTTACAAAGGTCGTGCAGTCAATGTTTTTCTAATGGTTTTTGAAATATTCGATTTATTTCTGTCCTGTTGACATCAATTTGTTCTTTCTATGTAAAGAGGATAATGTACTTTGTATACGTCTAAACAAAGCTCTGTTCTGTTCTGTGCATGCAAATTGATAACAACAAAGGAAAGGGAATGCAATGATAGATACCAATATGAGGAATTGCGAACAAACTATATAAGTTAACCCTTAGAATGTTTGGTAATATTATATCAAAAAGATTTTTGTGGCGTCTGCTTACCAAAACCTTAAATAGCTGGTTCATGATGATAAGGAATGATTCTCAGATAAGCAAACAGGTTAGATCACAGGCCAGCCGCCAATTTATTTGGCGGCAGGCCTGGATCTAACCTGTTTGCATAAGCATGAAGTCGGTTCCAGCACATTAAAGGTTAAATGCAGATGTGTCGCACAACAAGTTTTGACAACTTCCAGTTGTAATTCAAGCATAATTGTCCAAAACACCAGAGAAGGCAAAGGCAACAGAACAACACGAAAAGAAATCACATGAGGGAAATTGTGCGAACGTGCAGTTATCATGTAAACACCTAGCACACTTGTTTATAGAATCGCACTTAAATATTAGCGTAAGCTGTCAACGGACTTTGAGGAATGGAGCAATCACTTTCCAAAACAAGCACATCTGCTTCAACGAGTCTTGGTGGCCCTATGGAAATGATATGTAAAGCATGGTTATAATTCAGAGCTAAGCTCAATTAATCTCGATTCTGATTGGTCAATATCTGACTGAGGCGTATAATTACCAACAGAATCGAGATTTATTATCTTATCGACAGATGAGTAAGACTAATTTCCATTTTCATCTCATGTGATTTCTCTTGAGTACATATTATACATCAGTTTACACTGACGTGACCCCACTCATTGCGTTTGAACCACGTGATCTACGGGTTCACCATGATTTAAGACTTCTTTTCTTTAAGGAAGAATACCCATAAACCAGCATTTTGAAATAAATTTTCTCGTCGGATTACTTCGGCCATCCTCGGTATACATCGGTTAGATCCGGAACTATTCGTATCAAACCGAATCATCCCGGCCCTGACCAGTGTATGTCGAGAAAGACCGAAACAGTCTGACGAAAGAATATGTTTGAAAATGGCGTACTATTGGTATTCTACCTTACAGCAACCCCTACTTGGGCCTCTACACAAGGCAACGTGTTTGATGTTGATATATGATACGCCGAAGACTGATTTTGTCCCAAATCTAATATCGATTGTCCTTGTAGCTCGTATAACTTTTATCAATATTGATCAATTCTGCTTTCAAAATACATGGCTAGCACACGAACTGAGAATGGATACAATAAAAGTTAAAATGCATCACCAGCTTCTCACAGGGTTCGAATCTACAGCATTCGTGTCAAGAGACAGGTGCTTTAGCCCAGTACCAAACAATAACGCCATTTGACCAGTTTGTTGCAGACGTCTCTGGAAAACATTGTGGGAACATTTTTTCCACAATGTTGTCTGCCCTATTAGAAGATTATTCTCCAATTTCGTCAAATTTTGAAATGTCGTCTGCAAACTCTTTCAATTTGGGACAGTCGAACAATTGGTGTTTGGTAAAGGGTTACCCCATGTATTCAGACGCTAAATGACGTTGCCTTATCACCGGTCGACTATCCCGACCTTCGTATGGTATTGAGACAAAGACATTAGTGTGTCTCATGTATGACCAGATTGGACTTGTTGGGCCTTCGTGACACCTTATTGTTCTCGAGGGGCATTCTGACTTAATAAGACACACTTCTATGCATTCCCTATACAACTTCATATCGGGAAGAAGACTTTGACCATCAACGGAATGCTTACGCATTGAACAGATTTATTTGAAGCGGTTTAAATGACCCTCGAAGCTTGACTATCATTTTAACTAATTAAACTTCAACTTCTATACGTGTTTCTTTTGTTATTTGTATCACACTAGTTTCACTGTTTTTGATGGAAGTATGTGGAAAAGTTAGTAAGTAAACTGTTTATTATGGTTGTATGTGTATACGCAATAAACAGTTGTAACATAATAATTATATTTACACCCAGCCTCATAGGCCTATAAGTCACTTAATCAAATGTAAATAGAATATATACAAAGAACAGTCATCTCACTATAATATATATGAATATAATGGCGTCGAAATATGTAGTTTATCCCCGTCCTTTTTTTCTGTTCGTTACTTTTTATTTCATTATCATTAAATTGCTTGCTGCATTACTAAAACTATGTTATAGTCTAGCTATGCCTACATCATAAGCAACAAAATCACATTTCACACTATTATTTGACCTATACAATAAGATACTATGTAAAAGTACATGTATGTTTCTTACATACAGTTTCCAAAGACGAAAGCACTTCAGATATGATAATAAAACTTTAGCACCAATGTTGGACCCCGTTGTAAAAATGACAAATAAACGCATTTGCTACGTAGACGAGTTACCATGGAAACAGAGTGTTTAAGTATCTCGCAATTCTCTGAAACTAAATGAAAAGAAAATGCTACAAAGAAAAGAATTGAAAGAAATAGCACCATTCTAAATACATCTATCAAATACAAGTAATAATACCCATAAAAAGTAATTAACTTAGATTGCCATTGTGTAATTAGCAGATACCGCTAAGGACGAGAAATTTGTTTTGTTTCGTTGTCATGGTTTTTGACCAAAACCAACAAAGCAATCCTATCTTTTGTTTTTGTAACTCATATATGGATGGTTCAGTGCAAGACTATAGTAAGTGCTTCATGTTTATGAAGTACTTACTATAGTCTTGCATTGAACCCTCAATTTGCCATCTGGCGTTGGTTTCAGTTTAGTGCAGTCCTATAATGAGAACGCAACGTCATTGTCGTGTACCTTTGGGCAGTATTTCCCCTGGCAAAGCACTGGTAAATTACCGAAGAATCATAGTTAAACAAATTTCATATCTTTAAATGGAAATTGATTGACAATAACAAAATACACAAGATTTCTTCCAGTTTCCTTCTCGCATAAACTCTAAAAGACAAATATGATGATTTTATGGGAAATTATGATTTCGTACAACAGGGCTGTATGCTTTTAGTACTGAAAGGTTGTAACCCCCCACCCCTCCCCCCTCCCCCACCCACCCCCTCCCCTCCCCCTCATATCAAACAGCTGCATAAACGGATATATTTCCCCTCGTATTCCGGACAAAGCAATTAGCTCATTCCAAGAATCTGCGCATGTGTCGGTTTCCAGAACACATCTATAGATATACACAGGCACACACAGACAACTATCTTATCATAGCCATCTAATAGCAGCTGTTTTAACGGCAATATTATTTTTTATCAAAGAACCCATAAAAGCGATTTATAATTACATGATTGTCTTTGAAAAAATACATTTTGCTGTTTTGACTTATAGCTAATTAGTCAATGCAGTAAGTGCATGTGCATGAGCGTATAATGTATATATAAGATGTCAAGATGTACAGATTGTTTTTTCGATCAATTACGAATCCTTCTGCATTGGTAATCTTTTGTACGACCTCATTGAAATAATTTTTCTTAGTGCGATAAAAGGACGAATTATGCGTCTCGTCTTGGCTTCAAATCATAACTAGATTTGACTAGTTTTTCAAAATCCCGTTTTTCCAGTTTGTTGCCTTTAATTATAACGTTGAACTTAAATAAAATGTAAAAAACGTTTGCAGGCTTGAATAAAAAAAAAGAATATTTATCTATGCATCGTTTCACATAGAACACAATTGAATCAATGGACTTTTTCAGGTAGACTCCCTATAATTAGCCATTTTGAAACGCTTTCCTTCGTCGGATTACCTCGGTCGTTCTCGGTACACAACGGTCCGGTCCGGAACTATTCGCTTAACAACGAATGTATACCGATGTATACCGAGGACAACCGAAGTATTCCGACGAAAGAACGATGGCTGATTAAGGGTGTTCTTCCCTAACTGGTTGTTTCAGAGTGGAACATTTCTGGTAGTTTCGTAATACTTTGAACGTATAATCAATCAGCCATGAAATTTTCGGCATGTCCTTAAATTTTCGGACAACGGTTAATGTTTTATGAAGTGTAAAACTTCGCTACGGAATCAATGTTTTTTATGGTAGAAAGCCCAAAACTGTCATTTAACTACCGAAGTAATCCGATGACATAATGAGTTTCAAAATGAAGAGTTATAGATATTCTACCTTAACTAACATTGCAGGGATTTGGAATTATTGTCAATCCGTCGGCCGCACCACAACGACGGATACGATACCTGTACGTCATAACGAGGTCCATTCCACAATCCCATACGATTGTAATTGGTATTATCCATTACCAAACAATCACGACCTTTGGCAAGATTGTTGCAGACGACTCTTGAACACATTTTGGATAAAAGAAGCAATATTTCCTTTTCCCACACTGTTTCCTACCCTATCAGATGATTGTTTTTTTAATTTCATCACATTTTAAAATGTTCTCTGCAAACTCTTTGGTAAAGGGTTAACGTTTATCCTATTTCCCGCCAGGCTTCACTTTCATCCAGAACGCAGGTAAATAAGTTTGAACAGCTTGAGAAATGACAAGTCAAATCAACGGATTGCTGTATGGGTTTTGTATAAATCACAAATCATTTAACCAGCCTTTCTTTTGATTGTTTACGTTTGAACAGTCTGTTTTTGGAATTTGGTTCAACTGTTGAATCAATCATCATGATTAATGATGAACGACTAAATCCAGAAATGCATTTCGTTATTCGTAACACCTCAGCCATTTTTTTTAAAAAACCTCGGAGGTAATGGGGAGCCATTCAGAAAGAAGTCCGGCAACATGGCGGCGAGGAAGGGCACGGTGACAAAGGGCATGTCCGTTTGCAATCGTTTCCTCTTGGTAATCCGTTGAGATCGGATTGATTTCTACATTCATTGTCTTATTATCAATGTTCCTGCTTATGTGTTAAGTGTGCTTAACAGACCAGTTTTAATAATAAGGTTGATTATGCCTTGACCAAGGTAAATAAGAAATCATGTGGCAAACAATGGTAAAGTCAGAACAAAGGACTAACGCTGAAATTGTAAATAAATAACTTACCTTTCTTGATAGTTATGTAAGAGTTGATGGTATTTTTGTTTCACTGGAATATTTTCAGGCAATATCAACGTGTCATTTGAAGCAGCACAGAAAAAAACTCAACGGATAACGTAAAACTGTTTTAGTATTTTCCTACGATCATGTTACGTAGCTCCTCGAATCACAAACACTCGCTCCAAACGTTAGAATAACGGAGAGACGATTCCAATGATGTGTTACTTTGCAATGTTGCTTAGCCCAATATTGAAATAAAAGGAAAAGGTGCTTTGATCTTACGCAGATCTTTAGCGTAAAAAGTTTTGTAAAAACGGCACCCTGTTTACTACTACACAGGCGACTAAAATAACTTTTCTATAGACCCACCGGATGTCGCTGATTCGATAGAACTATAGAACTATTAGCACAATTAATGTTGCACATACAACTATATGTTGATGATATAAATACATACATTTATTAACACAATTACAGTCGAATATACTTTACAAACACTACATGCAAGATGACATATACGTTATGTTTGCTGTTTTAATTGAACATCCAACACTTTCAATTTTGTCAGATTACATTTACTTTGGAGGTACAAATACTTTTATTGTTAAATATTCTATTCAAACACACTTATCTTATGAGTACCCATAAACAAAATGCTGTCTCTGTCTTTAATAAAGACGTTGGTTTATGTAACACGTCATTCACAAAGTCCTTTTCTTAATCAATTATTATATTAAATCGCGGTTTATTGCGAGCATCAATTCAGCCAAATTATGAATCCATCGTAAGTGAAGCAAAACGCTTTCTCTATCTTTAATAAAGACACTGGTTCATGTAAACACGATATGCACAACGTCCTTTTCTTTATCAAATATT
Source organism: Cerastoderma edule (assembly GCA_947846245.1). Classification (NCBI taxonomy): domain Eukaryota; kingdom Metazoa; phylum Mollusca; class Bivalvia; order Cardiida; family Cardiidae; genus Cerastoderma; species Cerastoderma edule. The sequence goes on from OX401408.1 coordinate 25,171,666, forward strand.
CTTTTAAATCACGGTTCGTTTCGAACCAACCATTCAGCCAAGAGATTCAACTATCGTGAATAAAGTCACCATGCGTCCCGAGAATCCACATATATAATCACCACAAACACCGAATAAAGCGTAAAAACACTAGAAAAATTCCGCTGAATAGCCATAAACCCATTAGGCAACGCCTTCGTCTAGAGAAGAGACTTATTATTGTCGCGAATATACATCCAGCACCTGCCGCCTCGTCCAATGGCGGGAAAGTATCTGTTAGAGCTACGAAGCGCACGCACCAGGCTAGTAAATGGTTAATGACAATATTGATTATGGAGTACATCGTGCGTTTAACCCTTATAGTGCGGGAACCGAATTCATGCTTATGCAAACAGGTTAGCTTATGAAACCTTTAATCCAAGATGGTTGAACGATTGAAACGGTTAGATTAAAATTGTTGTTGAAAAATGGGAAGCTGCTTGTTTCTAATTTACATACAACTTTTAAAACGATTAAAATTGATGTTGGAAAATGGGGAGCTGCTCGTTTCTAATTGAATTACAATTTTTAACCCTTAAAGTGCTGTATTTCAAGATGGTTCATGATATGCGTAAGACAAGCTTAATCGGGATAACACTGTAAAGTAGCCATCTAAAAACGATTGAAATTGTTGTTTGAAATATAAGCTGCTTGTTTCTAATTTACATACAACTTTTAACCATTATAGTGCTGGAACCGACTTCATGCTAGTGCAAACAGATTAGATCCAGGCCAAGTAAATGGGCGGTTTGCCTGTGATCTAACCTGTTTTCTACTCTTAGTATCTTTCCTCGTCAAAATTAAGCCGATATTTACGGTTTTGGAAGGTAGACTACACAATAAGAATATTTATAGAACAATAATCATGTAACTGGTTAGTGTAAGATTTCCCCAATCAACGGCTATGTAAAGTTAAACGTCTCGTTGAATTTTATGTGGAAAGATGCCCTGAGTAGCAAACAGGGGTGATCACAGGTCAGCCGCCAATTTACTTGGCAGGTGGCCTAGATCTAACCTATTTGCATAAGCATGAAGTCGGTTCCAGCACTATTAAGGCTAACGATATTGCGTGGTATACCAACAGGCGTGGCTTTAAAGAAGTTAAGTTGCATCATTTTCCATCGATTAGAATTTTTACTCTTTACGAAAACGACAATACTTGTCTGTCGCATGGAATTATAAGAGTATGGCAGTTATTTTCACAATATCTACAAAAAAAGAACATATTGTTCACGTCTGTTAGAAACTACTTCTTGGAGAAGTGATCTTGATAGCGTGTGTATGCTATATTTTCGAGGAATTATTTCATAAAATCGTCTAATGCAGAACCTTTAGATTTCTGGACCACAAAAAGATAAATGGATCATGTAAAAGAAAGAGAGAGAGAGGAGAAAGAGAGAGAGAGAGAGAGAGAGAGAGAGAGAGAGAGAGAGAGAGAGAGAGAGAGAGAGAGAGAGAGAGAGAGAGAGAGAGAGAGAGAGAGAGAGAAAGAGAGAGAGAGGGAGAGAGGGAGAGAGAGAGAGAGAGAGAGAGAGAGAGAGAGAGAGAGAGAGAGAGAGAGAGAGAGAGAGGGAGAGAGAGAGAGAGAGAGAGAGAGAGAGAGAGAGAGAGAGAGAGAGAGAGAGAGAGAGAGAGAGAGAGAGAGAGAGAGAGAGAGAGAGAGAGAGAGAGAGAGAGAGAGAGAGAGAGAGAGAGAGATTCTTTCTTCCGTTTCACACCAGCCTACTTCGATATCTCGGAGTCCTTGTTCTTGAATGTATATGTTATCTGGCATGCGTAACAACAGGAACCCCAATCATGGGTTCGATGCCCAATTTCAGGCATCTTCCTATGATGTCATACCCCTTACGGGGACTTAGTCATTTTCTCTGGTTCGCCTACCAGTTCTAGGCTAGGATATGTGTTTTTGCCCAAGATCACTCTACGGTGAAATACGTGGCCGCCTTCGGGGATCGAACCCAGCCCGTCCGGTCTCTAGTCCCCGACGCTGTCCTGTGGCAAGGTGTCGGTTTTTTCTAGTCTTGTACGTCTGGGTTTAAATGGAAGTCTTTAATAAATAAAACAATTGGCGTCGTTGTAATAAGAAATAACAATTTAATTCGACTCAAACGTTAATTTTCAGAATCGACAGCATAGCTGCCTTTGACAAATGCAAACATATATAAACAAGATATGGTTAGACAAGAAGCATTGCGAATGAAGTATAATGCATGTTTATATTATAAACAAAATCAGTAAATGCTACTTCATATAAGCGAAACACACGCTTATACACATACATGTATATAACAATGATAAATATTATACACAGACATGTATAGAAAAAGAAATATTTTACACATATATGTACAAAAAAAAAAGATAAAAATGAAAATGTCTAAGCGATGTAAATACTCGGTTAAAAACTAAGATTCCATAATCGTTTCGTTGTTTACATTGAATATGCAATAAAACTGTGTAGGCTTTTCCCGCAAATTGTAATATCGATATATGCATTCAGAAGATCAAATATTTTCCTTTATCTACAGCCTTTGTAGTAATATAGGAAATAATCGGTTAAAACTTGAAACTTGTAAAGAAAACACATAGTAAAACTATCGCAGGATATCATATGTTATAGAAATTAAGTGACAATATGTATATATATATATAAAAATTGATTTGACTGCAACTACAACCGAGAATAAATAGTCTCGTTCTGTAATTGACTTCCCTGTTATCGCAAAGTTGTCAATTAAAGGTTTATTTTAAAAGAAACGTTATCTTTGCAATTTAAAAGAAAGGTACTTCAAGCGATCCAGAGAAGGGAACCGTTATACTTTACATCTTACGTGGAGAACTATCGTAAGTTCAAACCAACATCCCCTCTTATTTCACTTTTGAGAAAAGTGTTATTGCGAAGTAACACGTCATTGGCGTCCTCTCTTCGAGATGCCCCTGATGGCATGTCATTTTACAATAGTGTACTTTTTTAAAGATAATAATCATGCTTATTCATTTTGACTTTTGTAAATATTTTCCTCAAGTTGTTTGGTAAAACGGTACCCAGATACTTGACGACGTTGTAAAATGCCAATGAGAAAAAAAGAATATTTGACAAAGCGACACCTAACAGAGACCATGCATTGTATGGTGTTGTAGTTGGCTTTCCTGATACGGCTAAGTTGTCCATTGACCCATTACCAAACAATAACGACATTTGAACAACGTGTTGCAGACGACTCTAGATAACATTGTGGGAAAAGGAGAATTTGGTCGTAACGAGCAATTTCTCCTTTTCCCACAATGTTTACGCACGGTTTACCAAACACTAACGACATTTGACCAGTGTGTTGCATACGACTTTGGAAAACATTATGGGAAAGGGGAGAATTGGTCTTAACGAGCAATTTCCCCTTTTCCCACAATGTTTACGCACTATCAGAAGACTGTCAATTCATCTCATTTTGAAATGGCGTCTGCAAACTCTTTCAATTTGGGACAATCGATTGTTATTGTTTGGTGACGGGTTAATCTTACGGCTTTGTATATATATATATATATATAACACATTCAAACCTATATAAAGCGGCCACTCTTCCACAACTCCTCTACTACACATCATGTCTAGAGAGATACGTCGACCAGTCTATCGCGTCCTTTCTTGGAAAATCTCTGTAAATAGAAGCACCCGACATCCTCCGTGTGTCGTATTAAATCATTGCGCTTTTCTCAATTATCGTTGTCGCCAAGATATACGATCTGTTGTCAAACTAGAACACCGTAACTTAGTCATTTTAATGAATGGGATGCGGGTTTTTGTCCATTCTGTAAAGAATGTATGCAGAAAAACGATACCACTTATGTGTCTCGTTCTATTCATTCGTTCAAAGGGACTAAGTCAGATACTTGTGCTCTTGGAGTAATAAAGGTTTAACCCATTACCAAACAACAACGACATTTAACCACTTTGTTGCAGACGACTCTGGAAAACATTATGAGAAAAGGAGTAATTACTCGAAACGAGCAATTTCTTCTTTTCCCACATTGTTTTCTGCCCTATCAGAAGATTATTTTTCAATTTCATCACATTTTGAAATGTCATCTGCAATTTATTCAATTTGGGACAGTCAAAAATTCACAGTTTGGTAAAGGGTTAAACTTTTATATCATCCAGCATTGTAACTAAACAAAAGACAATTTTTAGTTTCTTTATTACTAATTTGCTGGAAACCCGTGGTTTAGTTAAATAATCTGAAATGAGCCTTCGTTCTTCATAACATCAAGAAGGTTCATGATATGCATACGACATGTTTTATCAAGATATCACTGTACAATATCCTTACAAAAACGATTGAAATTGCTGCTGGAAAAATGAGAAGATGCTCGTGTCTAATTTACAACGTTGAACCCTTATAGTGCTGGAACCGACTTCATGCTTATACAAACAGATTAGATCCAGGCCAGCCGCCAAGTAAAGTTGGCGGCTGACCTATGATATAACCTGTTTTTCACTCTGAGTATCTTTCCTCATCAAAATTATGCAGATATTAAAGGTTTTGAAAAGCAGACGACACAAAAATATATTTTTAGAAAATTCTCCAGCATTCTAGGGGTTAACTTCGTTTGAAGGAAAAGCGTTAAAATATTTCGGAGCCTTTGGTAAAATGCTCAAATGTTTGTTTTGACTTATGCATCAAGCGTAAACTTAACTCATCCCTGCTAATGCAATTATCAGACATGTGAACTTTGTTCCTACGAGCTACCCATGTACCGACTCGAAAAAACGATGGTGTATTCTTTGTTAAATATGGCACACAGTCACAGAGGCAAAAACAGACACCCTTTGTTTGGTTAATCAGAACTTTGCCTAATCAAAGCCTTAATGCAGAGAGTACATATGGAAGCGAAACCAAACAAAAAGATATATGAAGCACATTTTTCTCTGTTCGGCTACTCAAGTTCATTTAAGTTGTGGTAGGTAACAGGTGTAACGCATCTTAATTGTGTAATGGTTCACCGTGATGCCAAATATTGTCTTTCCCGTTTTCCTAGTATTTTTAAGCCGACAGTATATAACCTCAAATAATTCATTAGAATGAAAAGGAAAATCAATCAATAGAATTATACATGTATTATTATCGGATGAAAATATTGACTTCTAAAGTCAGTCTTTTCCACAGGTTGATCTACGTGATAATTTGCAGTGAATAAAACAAATGCGGGTCATAAATAGTTATTGCCTACAGTATTTAGCACATAATTGAAGAATGCGTTTTAGTCAGTTCATTCGTAAGAGACCGAATCAGTTTACTGTTTCCTTTTCCCACAACGTTTTCTGCCCTATCAGACGCTTATCGTCCAATTTCATCTCATTTTGAAATGTCGTCTGCAAACTCTTTCAATTTGAGACAGTCAAAATTTGGCGTTTGGTAAAGGGCTAATTATGCATGTTGCTGAAGCCTGCGGCCTTCCCTAGGACATATGGCAAACCCATCTCTACACATGGAATTTGTTGACTGACCGAAATAGAAAGCAACAGCAGACGACAGTTCTTACTTATCGTGGGTTGGAGCCAGGAATGTCAAGCTCTGAGAGTCCAATCATACATAACGAGAAAATGTTCCTTATGAACAACATCTCCATATATTGCCCGTTTGTCGCAGTGTTTGTTTCAATGTTAGACTGTTGGTGTTTTAAACGAAATGTGTAGAGTAAAAGAATAAAGTCGCCTCGTTTTGATGTTGTAGTTTTAAGATGATTAATCATTGTGTAACATACGCATAGTATTCGATGGTGTTTATGTGACCAGTTCCTACTGTAATATTATTAAGGGATGAACGATAAAGAGATAGTATACTATTCACCAACATTTTTTTTTATTTTCCGAAGCAATGTATCATTGAAGATAATATGCATCTCCTTACTTGCTTAACCGTTTACAAAACTATAGAGACATTTGACCAGTTTGTTGCAGACGAATCTGGACAACATTGTGGGAAAAGGTGAAATTGCTCTTTACGAGCAATTTCTCCTTTTCCCTCAATGTTTCCTGTCCTATCAGAAGATTATTTTTCAATGTCATCACATTTTGAAAAATCGTCTGCAAACTCTTTCATTTTGGGACAGTCGAAAAATTTGCGTTGGTAAAGGGTCAACGGAAGAAGAATACGAAACAAACATTTATGTCGAAACGAAAGCATCCAATGCACGATCCCAGGTTCAACGGTTAAAGACAAATTAGTTTAACACAAACGAGTGGACTTATTTGGAAAATGAAACAATAACTTCATAATTATTTCACTTAGAGAGGAATGTAACCATGCTGTAAACAAAACTGCCGTATCTCATTCTACCGGGTGTGGTGAATCTATTGTATAGAGATTAAAGTACAATACCTTGTATGAAATATTATTGTTTAAGATAAGACGAATTGAAACAATACTTATCAGGAATAAACAAAAAATGTTCATTATCATCTTCGGCTTTTTTTTTTTTTTTTTTTTTAACGTGGCCTAAAAGGCTATCTTGGTTTACACAGTTGTTCTGTCATGCGTAATCAACAGCCAGCATTTCTCCGAATGGACATGCAAGCAATCGCGATACATTATCCGAACAAGCACGTATGCAAGAGAAGACGCAGAAACATGCGACGTACTTAGAGCAATAAGGTCTAATTCGGAACAAAACTAATTTCTTACGACGCCCCTGGATTTCTAAAGTCAATGGAACTCACCAAGCACGAGACAAAATCGATGATGTCATTCTGGTACTTTTCTTGGGACGCGCATATTCAGCAATGAAGCTGTTTTATTCACTGGAGAAGACAATGAGATAAAGGAAAGTATTCTTCGTCCCAAATACCAGAGCAACACACATGGGGTTTCTGGTCAGAGCACGTGTAGAACAGATAACGTAGGATCATGACATATCACACATGTGTACAACCTTTAGAGAATCACGTGACAAAGCTACATGATAAAGATATTCTATTGCTTATAGATAAAATGAAGGGAAACAAAACTTGTCAAGAGAAATACGATGGTTATTATCAACATCGGCTTTAACGTGGCCTACTTGGCTATCTTAGTTAACATTACATTCCTGTAATTTGTAATCGCCAGCCAGTCCCTCCTTCCAATGGGCATGCAAGCAATCGCGATACTTTTCCAGAAGAAGCGCGGCTGCGAGAGAGGACGAATAAGCGAGGAATAAAACCAACATGTAAACCATAAAACGTTAGGCAATCATCCCAATATGCGACGTACTTGGAGCAATAAGGGCGGCTGCGAGAGAAGACGCATAAGCATGGAATAAAAACGACATGTAAACCATGATATGTAAGGCAATCATCCCAACAATCATCCCAACATGCAACGTACTTAGAGCAATAAGGTCTAATTCGGAACAAAACTGATTTCTTACGACGCCCCTGGATTTCTAAAGTCAATGGAACTCACCAAGCACGAGACAAAATCGATGATGTCATTCTGGTATTTATCTTGGGACGCGCATATTCAGCAATGAAGCTGTTTCATCTACTAGGGATATCAAGCCAAAAATTAAGAAGCTTGTTTGATATGAGAAAAGCAACACTAAATATTGATTCCCTCTCACTTTACTTTGGCGCGAACATGGACTAAGTCTTATGAAGTCATTGTGTCAAAAAATGGAGAAAGATGCAGTTTCTCATTTTGTCATAAAGGCTTAACCCTTTACCAAACGCCAATTTTTCGACTTTCCCAAATTAAAAGACTTTGCAGACGACATTTCTCAATATGATTATTAGCAATAATCTTCTGATAGGGCAGAAAACATTGTAGGAAAAGGAGAACTTGCTCGTTAAGAGTTTCCAGAGTCGTCTGCAACAAACTGGTCAAATGCTGTCATTATTTTGTGACGGATCAAACCCCATTTCAATGTTTTTCTGTTGTCGTCTGCTTCTGCATTCAATTTGAACGAGATATATTGAGAACTGAAAAAGCCTTTTCGATTCTAGAACAATGCTATAAGAAAATCAAGTTTAGAACATCATATGACACAAGGGACGTAAAAACATTTTGAAAGGGTGAAAAAGAGGCCATTTCTACTTGTTCACCCTTGTCTCTTTCCAATGCTACGAAGAAAATCACATTCATGTTTTGATACTTACTTAGAGTTGTCGGTGGTTGGTCTTGAAGTTGTTCATTATTTAACCAAATACTAAGAAATGGTGTTATGACATAGGAGAAACAATCGCTTGGAACACAAGCAACGTTGCCTTATAATACACCCATTGAGTGAGGAGTTCCTAGAGAAAGCGAGGGGGTATCGTTTTCTCCCTCTCTTATTGATGGGTTTCCTTTCATTTAATCCAATTAGTCGCAGACAAAAGCCGCGTTCCTAGGAAGACTTGATGTTAAAAGCTTTTTACTTAATCCTTTTCTGTGTCAATCATTGGGAAGCATCCTTCGCCCCACTCGATGAATCTATGGATAATTAGTTCATGACTGGGCAACACGAACGGGGAAACAAACATCAATGCTTATATGCTTTGATATGTCATTATCATTATTACATAATAAGGCGATCGGCCAATAACGAATAAAGAGACATAACTAGAATAGGTTAATACAGATATACATGTGTTAGAGGATATTTGGTATATGGCTGGGACCAAACAGCAACGCTTATATGATATGTAATTAACATTATTGTATAATAAGTGATGATTGTATCAAAAATAGCATTTCTTACTCTAGGTTAATCACGCTGTTAACGAAATAAACCTATTTGTACGGATTGCAATATCTGCAATACAAACGATCTATATCTTTTTGCATGATTATAAACGGCCGCGGAAAACTGTCAATAATCTTAGGTTACTCTAGAAATAAATATTGCCATTTTATCGATAAAAGGCAATTTGTTTTCAAATGTTAAAACCCAAATATGTGTGATAGTTTTAAAAGGACTAACCACGAATACGTGCGTGTATTTTGATTGGTCCAAAGCAATCAAATGGACATAGAAAATGTGTTGCTGTGCAACCAAACTGTCGACATAGTTACGCGTTTACACGATATTTTGGAGTTAAAGCAAGGGAACAGTCACCAAATTAATCAAGTTATCGTTGACACAATCGGAACACATCGGCCATATCTTCAAAATAACATTGTATGTAATGGGGAGCCATTTTGAAATTATTCCGGCAACATGGCGTCGACAGACGGCATGTCTGTTTGCAATTGTATGTTCTCGGCAATCTGACGCACAAGCCAGGTATTGCCGAGTAGATACAATTGAGAAAACATCATACACAGATGTTTTGATATGATAATCGTTTATGTAATCAGATGGAAAAAAATCCAGTTGTGCTATTTAACAAATTTGCGTGATTTATATAGTCTCTTGACGTAATGTTGTAATCAAGTGTGTTATCCGGTGGAAAACAGCCAAATTTCACAAGGATTTCTGGTGTATTTATGAACTACCTACGACGTACATCTACCGGTTTGTGCCGGGGATAGCCGAGTACACACGATTGATCGTTTACACTTCTTGCTTTTCAACCAGCATATCATATTTAGTTCCTGCACCTATGGAAACTATTACACTTACAACACCATTCTCCTTCGCAGTGATCTCCCTTTTCATTTGGTAAGGAGCTCTCTGCTATCACAGAAAAAAATCTTCCAGATCTGGAAGGATTATATTTTTTTCATTATAAATTTTGAATCGAAATCTGAATACAGCATGTTTCCAATTTAAGAAGTTAGACTTGTTTGACCCAACCATTACAAAAAAGTAATGGCAAAATATATTTTTATGTAAAAAACTGACAGAAGTTGCTAAAATCGTAATCAATCCAGTTAGTAGCCTTATTATTTCTTCTTGTTGGTTCACAACAAGGTGCGGTAACAGCTAACCAAGGACAGGTTTATTCGATATAATGAAGCAATAAAGTACATAGTGTCATCCTTTCAAAGTAACGGACATCAACAGTGTATGTTCGTTATGAAAAGATCGTCTCGAGGTAGATTCTATTATATAGCATACATTTGGAAAACAAATTACATAGTCATGACTGACAAGACTGACAAAATTGTCAAAGTAATGCATAACTTTGATTCAACAATCATTTTCAAAGCATGACATGATGAATTCAGTCATAAAGAACCTATTTCTTTGGCGTCTACGCTAAATTGTTTGGGTCACATGACTATTTCTGTCGTCACGTGATTTTTATGATGGCAGTAGTACTGTACTGTAGTGTAACAAAGGGAAGAATTCCTGCGCGGAGTTTGTTACAACACATTTAAACGTGATATAAGCGTATTACCTCCCTTGCATTATATTAACGTTTATATCAGAATCATTCACGATTCGAAAATAAAATCAAAGTGCTGAAGGCACTGAAGTTGGATGACATGATTCAAATGGATGATAATCCTGCAAGGGTTAAAAGCAATGTCAACAGTATTTCATTTGCTTTACTGCTTGCTTTCATCAGCAATAGACTAAAAACTTTCAAATATCTCAAGGATATCCCAAGAAAAAAACGCTAGTGAGGTTCAGACTTTGGACATCAAGGTTATGAATTTTACATTAGGCCATGTAGGACCCTACAAAATATACTACAGTTGCCAAATGCATCCATATTGGTTGCGGGAATATTTATTATAAGAAAATCGTTTGAGTATGAATAGGAAAACAAATAGGAGACAAATACAACATAGATAGTTTTATTAGTATTTAAATGTATTTATTTTTCAATAGCTTTCTCTTTTTATTAGTCAGAGACAAACATGTGTGAAGGTGTTTTGTAAAGTGACTGGAAAATAATAAGTTTTACAAAATGTATGTTTTTATTATGCATATTTATGCATGTTAGTGACTGCAGTTTTATGGTCCAAATTTTTTTTATTTTTTTTAACTTTTTACATATTATGATTTGGTAACATGTCAAAATTAATACCTAAAAATTTCAAGTCAAAATCTCTAAAATTAAAAAAAGAATCAGTTATATTGGGAAACTCTAGGCAGTCTCTCTATTTAATTGTGACGTCTGCTTGTTTAATTGACTCTGGTTGACGTTTCATCGTTTCGACTTCATCCTTTTGAGTATCTACAAGTTTTTTTGTGTGAACTACCTTGTATGAAATTTAATAACTTCTTTTCCCTCGATTCTTTCTTATCCAAATTGTCCAGTCATATTTTCAAAAGAATGCTTTTTCTCAATATTAGGAGACACCAATGAAAATACTATGTATTTATTTTGAATTGTTTGTTTACCCTCTGCAGTATTCTTCAGAGTTATGTATCTGACATACGACTAACATTTACAAGATTTAAAAAACACCCTCTGCTTTCTCCTAGCGTTACATATTTTAAAACGTTAAATGATGATAGATTGATTCTGAAAAAAAAATGTATAGGATAACAAATCAGACTCAAAACCTAAATCGATGACCCAAAACAACACCTCTCAATCAACGCTAGCTTAAATGTTTTTACTTCTTGTACTTTCCTTTTAATAAATATTTCTTGTGAGCTATACATTCAGTTTCTATGAACAACAAACAAAGAGCTTGTTTCCAACTCATAATACATATATCCTATGATACCAGGAAAAAACGTGATTCTCTTGTTCCATGCTGTCCTTAACATAACACAAAACTATCAAATTGACAACTGATAAAGAAACCAGATGGCTTTAATATAAATTTTTTCAGGCCAAACACTTTAAGACGGCTGTCCTTAAGATTCTCCAATCCTACTTCTTTGTATTTTCTTCATCATCCCTGAATTTCACTAAACTGCCAAGGTCCTCCTACTGTTGACGTTTTTTTGGACACCTATAAAAGAGTATAGAAGAAAATGATATTTAGATATGAATACCTTTTTTCTAAAGTGTTAAATGCCATGTCAACAATTTTCATTTATATTATGGATATCCGAAGCCAGTACTAGGTATGGGGTCTGAAGTGTCTTGCCAAAGAACACTCCTAAGAAACCAGAGGGGCTTTAGTATAGGATCCCTTGGTACAAAGTCAACCACCTTTACCATTAGACCACAAAGGTCACTACAATGCTTCATCACAACTTTATACCATGTATATGTAGAGAATACAGAGTTTTATCTACATGTACTATGAAAGTGTTTTTCAATTTTAGATGGTGAAGTGCAACAGACATGACATCAAATACCATCAACTATTATTGAGTCTAACTGAATGCATATACATATATAAACAAACATAAATTCTTAAAAGAAATAATTGGGTTTTTTTTGTTAGTTCCACACACATTCTCACTAAGGGGAGAAAAAAGGTGAGAAAAATCTGGTATTTTTTCAAGTTATAGTTATGAGCAGGTTTTTTTTTTCATTTATCATTTCTTCAAGAGCTGTCTCGAAATACTGGCTTGTAAATAATTAATACTTGAATTCTTTTTCTTACTATGGGTAGTCTTGGATGTTATTCTTTCAACCATTTTTTTATTAATTAGGTACTACTTAATGACATTAGCATAGTGTGTCCAGCATGGTAATTATGGTCACTTGTGTCAGTTGAAAACTAGATGACTCGTAAATGATTCATTCTAAATTACGCTTATGGTTATCTTTATAATAGAGTTTATGATCGACAGTGCTTGTCACACTAAAAACGGTGATCATTTCTTTGAATTAGGTAATAATATTTCTTGTATTAGGTGATAACGGCTTGATACAAAACATCCCACATTTACTCAATCATGATAATTAACATCAAAAGGACAAATTCCTCATAAGTCAAATTTCTCCTTTTTTCACAATAGTTTATATTCTAAAGGTTTTTTTTCACTCTTTTTAATCGTTATGGCTCTATATTTCATTTGTATCAAAATTTAAATCCATATGAGAGAATTGGTAAAAAAAAAAAAGAACTTATCCTAAGTCATATCTTAGTCGTTGTGATAGGACATACATTGTATCAACCATTTTGCATTACATTATATGCTTAGTCCGATATAGATCTGAGGGTAAGACAAGCTTACCCTGAGGTACTGTATTCTATGCTGTAGCGACTGGTACACCAGTCTGACATTGTCTGGGGTTAATTGGTGGGACAGGCCTGCAAAATGCTTCTCTACAACCATCGTCTGAAACAGAAATTATCTGATATAAATACCAACAGCATGTTTAACATCATTGATTGTTAATGACATCAGAGCTCAATTTTGGAGCACAACTTGTAAGTCACCACCACTTCTATGGAACTATATATGATATCAAATTTATCCTTTTCCCCTTTACTATGGACAATCTATAATTCATCAACCACATTAAATATCAAATAAACACGGAATATAATTCCAGCTTGCTATATTCCAGCTTGCGATGCAAGGCCCATAGAAAGTGTCTGTTGAATATCTAAGCATGACTTGCAGTCTTTTTAAACATTAAGGATCTTGATTTAAGTAAATCTTTTAATTTTCTTTACATGCTAAAATAATCACATTAGCTGAAAAAGGCAAAAAACAAATATGTTCTTAATGATTTGAGAGCAATCGTTAGAAGCAGCTTATACGTTTGACTCAATGGTTTCAAAGGTGTTTTGCAACAGATACCACAAAGTGAGGTATCATAGAGTGAAGGATTATGGACGTGATTCTGATGTTACATAACAATGCAGAACATCAATGGTTCAATGCATTACTATAGAAAGTGCTTAATAAACATGAAGCACTTTCTATAGTCTTGCATTGAACCCTTAACATGTTCATATGGGCTCAAGGCTTTCTCAAAAACGTCTCAGTCATATCACAGTGTATAAGGAGGGGAAAATCCAATTACTCTTAATTTTCATTTTTCATCAAGAAAAAATAAAATTGAAACTCACATTGTCCTCAGCAAGTACACTCCAGGCAAACATGGGTCCCAGGAATGATAGTCTGGCTACCTCCTTACCAGAGGCCTTGCTAAGTGGCTTGGGGAACCAGTTGGGTACGCATACCATCTGAAATGTTAGAAAGAGAAAGATAAAGATAAGTTATACTACAGTAATTGAACATAAGTTATACTGCAACTAGGTAGAGAACCATTTAGGTTAGAAAAGAAATATAAGTTATACTACAGCTAGGGAACTAGTTAGGTAAACTAACCATTTGAATATAGAAATAAATAAATCATACTTGGGCTGTACCTAGGTGGCTATTTGGTGTAGGATTTGTAAATGATTGGCAGATTGAAAACATGAATAAGTCATGATGGTTAATCTAAAATTTTACTTTGTTTAAAAGAAATTGAGATTCGCATATTCAATGGATACCTGTCTCCATATCAACACATTATTTTGTTGCCAGAAAATGGTTTATTTTGTCCATACATACCTAAATCAGGACATATTATACCAGGACAGGCATTTTCCCATGCAAATTTCAAATGCCACCATAGCATTTTTTTTACATATATGTACATGTATATCTCCCTTATATTGTATGAATGCATTACGACAGCATTGGTCACCCCTTTGAGAGAATGAGTAATCACTTTCTTTAAGAATTGTTTAGCCTATGTTGCCTCTTTGAGTTTTGCTTTTTTTCATGCTTTGAAGTTGAAGCAACATACATTATTTGATAACAGACAGGACAAATATTTGGAGGTCATGCAATCAAAATATTAAATGGATTTCCAGGGTTTTACATCAAGCTAAATGGTTGGGGGTCATTGGGACTCAATTTTGATTATGTTGGGGGTCCCAGCATTGAAAATGGGGGTCCCGTCTTTATATATATATAATTTGCTCACAAACAAGTATCATACAACATCAAGTCATTGTTTTGACATTTTAGTAGACCGTCATATCATCCATATCATTAGAGTGGATGATTGTAAGAAAAAACATCGAGTTAAAAGAGTCAAAATCATAACGAGAAATGACGATACTGCATAGCGCACATAATAACACAAATTCAATTGGACGGTTTCGACACCCTTCAATACGATTGGTTCAAAGAGAGCTCATTTTCTTTCTATTTATAGATAGCCTGTAAAATATGGGAAAACACTGACCATTATGGTAGAAAGAAAGAGTTAGCCTTTCGTAGTTTGGACTCGCATAGTTTTGGATTTTAATGAAAGGCATACCAATCATGGCTGCATCCCAGAGGATGCAGGTTGAGTGAATTGAGGGGTCCTACCTAATGATTAATGGGTATTATACTCAAGATCTTGCGTCCCGTAAATCCCTGGATTTCAATATACCTCTGCATCTGATTCTCCAATCCAACTGTAAATAGAAGACAGTGCTTTTTATCTGTGATGTAAAAAAAATAATCCTGCTATAAGGACTAAACATTTGTTACATTGGAAAAATGCACTAAGTTTCAAACATAGCACCCTATAAAATAGACAAACTTTTATCAGTATAATCAGGTTTGAGCAATTTAAAACAGAGAAATTAATTTTTCATAGTGATTTGCATAAGGAAGCATAAAATGCTACTGAGAGCAATTCTGAGAAACCTTCAAGCAACTTAGACAAAAAAGGCATAGCTCATCTTATTTTTCGGCAGTCTTTTAAATGTTTTAACCTCCCCCAAACCCAGCTGCAACAGTGTGGATTGAAGTAACAAAGATTCCACTGCAACCACTTACTAAGCTGTTAAAGATACTCTCTCAGCGATGTGTCTATTTGGAGTTACAAACGTAAAAAAATTGGTATTGACAATCCTTGTCACTAAACCAAAGACTATTTACCTTTACTTTACTTATCAGATGCTTAAACCATGTGCTTTTGTTAAAGAACGTGAAGTGAGCATGCTTTCGTTAAATAACGTGAAGTGAGCTGTCACATTTGTCTGATCATCTTTGGAATTAACAAAATTACCAGATTTCAGCAAGTTAAGAAATTTAAAATTATCTTCGATTTGGTGACAATAATTGTTAATATAAAATAACTACCATATAAACCAATCACGGCACTTTGAGGTAGTCCTTAAAAAACCACACCCACCAATGAATAATTCAAATTAAGATCATTGTTTACAAAATAAACCATTTGAAGAAAAGATACTTTGTCACTGTCTGTAACTGTTTTTTTATTTTTGTGGTGAGTGATTCAATGGTCACTTCCCTTTGAGTAAGAGCTATACAGTTACTCATTACAAATGCTATGACAATATCATAGAGTTCATATAGTTTTTTGAGCCGAATTTGAACATTGTTCACATATAATCCTTAGGATTCTATAGGCCCCTGGTTTTGTTTTCCCTTATTTGATTTATTATTGCAGCAATAAGTACATTGAGTACTTTATCGTAGACTCATTACTTATTACAAGAATGCATAATGTTTACAAGCAGAATAAAATTAGTGAAAGAGGGGACCCAGTGAAAGATGTTCTTACTTGTTGAAATGACTAAGATTATCCTCTTTATGTTCAATGGCTCTTTTCTAAAAGAAATCGTTAGATCTAAACGAAATTGAATATTCAAGACAAACATTTAGTACAAGCTTCATACCTTCTCACCGGAGTGACACAATGAATTACGGTATGCTTTATTGTATCGAAGACTGAATTCATTTCAAGTATCTTGTCTTGAATGCCGAAGCCTAGATTAATTTGCAAACATGTATGAGGTAAACAAAGATAGCAGCAAACATTGATGATTGACAGGTTATCGACAACTTTCGGTCATTTTCGTAACGCATTTAAACAGTAAGTTAACAATGATTTCGATGATGAAAACAAAAGTAACCATGCAAATCAATGACATATCATTTTACTTACCGTTCATGTGGAACAATGCTCCTTCCAAGACAATGCGAAGAAAACACGATCGGACGTCCAACACGATTTACACTGAGAGAAATATGTACAGTCAACTCGACAGTTCCGGATCACTAATAGATAAAAGATCGTTTTTTCTTGTATTAACCAATTTACTGTAGAAATCAACATATGAATTTAACGAAAAATTCTTCCTCTGTCCATTAATACCAATGATTTACCGCTTGTATTTACCATTTTTCAGTTTTTGAAGAAAACAAGATCGGGGTCATCGCGACAGTTTCGG
Organism: Cerastoderma edule; assembly: GCA_947846245.1. Taxonomy (NCBI): domain Eukaryota; kingdom Metazoa; phylum Mollusca; class Bivalvia; order Cardiida; family Cardiidae; genus Cerastoderma; species Cerastoderma edule. The sequence continues at coordinate 25,188,702 of OX401408.1, forward strand.
ATCAAATGTGACAGTTCCGAATCACGTAAATTGTCATATCATTTATGGTAAAAAGGGTTAATTTCACAAAGAGACAATAAGAATAGAAAATAAAATCATCATTTAATACTTTATTTTCATCAAACACATGGCTTGTGCGATTTCCCTTTAAAGAATTATTTTACTTTTTCCTTTAAAGAGGGTACGAGAATGACCGGAAGTAATGTTGAGACGACCCCTATAAAATTAAATAGGTGATCCGAAACTGTCGAGTTCACCTGCCTTCGTTCATCATGCAATTTTAAAATCACAGACCCGTTTAAGCGTGAAAGTTCTGCATAAATACAATCTATTATAATTTTTCTTACAAATGATATCAATGTTTAGTGCATATTATCTTTTTAAATGAGCGTCTAAATCGCCGAAAAAAAATATCGTTGAAATTAGGTCAACTTCCGGTGACTTGTCTCAGCCTCAATTAACCGTTCCAAATTGATTTTGATCGCTTTACCAGACGTGGAAATGTCATATTGGTTTTGTCAAGAGCTTAATGAATATGCTGAATGACTGTTAAGTTTTTAAGGCCAGAATTTCTTCGCATTCATAGAAATTTGACAACAAACATAAGATGATCCGGAACTGTCGATGATCCGAAACTGTCGAGTTGACTGTAGGTCAATATCGCTATATTTTCGAACATGAAACCTGGATAACTCGGGACTAATTCATTTAAAACTGATAGAAGGACCGATGTCAATTGCACCTCACTTTAGTAAGATAATGATTAAAACTTCGGGGACCGGGATGGGAAATTTCAATCAAAATGATACATGATTTATTATGTATTATCACGAAATTAAATCGCCGACTGATTGCAAGTCATGCATGAAACGTGTTCGTTTCTAGATCCCCTAAATAGTAACGTCATGGGGTTTCCCCCACTTGTCTAGCGGTAAGATGGAAATGAGGCGGGGCTATCTTCCATGTGATCGGACGACTCATGTCACATGACCTCCTTATTTGGCTTGTTAATGGGCCTAAAAATAGCAATATTCGGTCAAGGGAAAAAATGAAAAAAATAGTGCAGACTATTTCCTATTAAATACGAGTGTGGTGTCTCTAAAACTTTATTATTGACCACCCATCATCTTTCATTTATAAAGTTTGAATAAAAAAAACATAGCATAAAATATATTATGATCAGCTTTTTAAAATATTGACGAGTATAGGAAAAGTTCAGATGTCAGTTCGTCCCACGGCGGTTCATTTTGTAATAAGGTCACCAAACGATTTCGGAATTATAGCCTTGTTAGATGACTGACGTCATCCAACAAAAAAATCACACAGACCACTGCCGGAGTCGGTAAGGTTCCGAGAGACTGCGATTGTATTGATTGTCAGAACGTTAAAGCTGTTGTGTCATTATCTTCAAAAATGACCTTTAATTACAAACCTAAAATTTGTGTGATACAAAGGTTAAAATACATGTCTCACATAGTTTATTATTTATTCAAACTTATAGAAAACTACCGTTTGCGACAAGTCCCCTGTTTCGTATAAATAATGTTCTTTTGATTTCAAACAGGTGCACTTGCGTTATTGTGTTTAGCAACAAACTTAAAGTTGGGAATCTTTAACTCGTCCAAATTCAAACAAACAGCGAAGTTCTTTAGGTAATATAAAAAGCCCTCAAAGACGATACTATTCAATGATACACAGTATAACCTTAAAGCAAATCGTAACATCAAAACACAGAAAATGTTTAGATAAAAGAGAAAAAATCAGGAAATCACGATTCCTCATTTCCTCATTCTGCCTAGTAGTTTCACGATTTTCTTTTAAGAGAAACTACATAAAATTGCCTACATTTGCTTTCAATTTGACCATACCTATTATACCATATATATAGATTGGCGGAACAAAGAGTAATTTGTTCGTTTCCGTCAATGATAGAAGAGTTGTCTATTTTCAATTATCAGTCGGAACGGAACAGTAAATCGCCGTCACTGGGACGGCTAATTAAATGCACCGGGCTTAGTAATTCCATTCAAGTACCCCTATATTCTATTGACATGACCTACCTTACTAAGTACAGAATTTTCGAATCGGATCATTTGATGCTAACAGCAGAAATTAGATTGATGATGTGTAATTTCTATTCTATGTGCAGTTACGTTTACGCTTCTCTGTGTTTAAATATTGTCACTCTACTCTCTCTTTCTCTCTCTCTCTCTCTCTCTCTCTCTCTCTCTCTCTCTCTCTCTCTCTCTCTCTCCTTCCCTCTCTCTCTCTCTCTCTCTCTCTCTCTCTCTCTCTCTCTCTCTCTCTCTCTCTCTCTCTCTCTCTCTCTCTCTCTCTCTCTCTCTCTCTCTCTCTCTCTCTCTCTCCTCTCTCTTTCTCTCTCTTCTTCCTCTCTCCTTTCTCAGAGTTTCTCTTTCTCTGTCTTTTTCTTTCTCTATTTCTCTCCCTCTCTCACAGTTTCTCCCTCTCTCTCTGTCTTTCTCTTTCTCTCTCCCTCTCTGTCTTTCTCTCTCTCCCTCTCTTTCTGTCTGTCTGTCTCTCTCATCTTTTTTCTATCTCTTTATTTCCCTCTTTCTCTCCCTCTCTCTTTCTCATACATTCTTCTCTCTCTCTTCATTCGTTTGCCTCTCTTATTATCTCTCTCTGTGTCTCTCCGTCTCCCTCTCTTTCATATTCCCTCGCTTTTTTCTCTATGTCGCATTCTCTCCGTCTCTTCGTCACCTGTCTGTCTGTTTGTCTCTTTTATATCAGTTAATCGATCTATCTGTCTCCTGCGCTCTCACGCCCTCTCACTCATATTAGTATATCTCTCTGTCTTCTTTGGGCTTACTCTCCACCTGCTTGTCTGACTGACTGCCTCTGTTTCTTCGTCTCTCTTTTCTTTATCGTTTTCCCTTTTCACGGGAATACACAAACACACACATTTCTTCTTTTTTTTTCACGCAAAAAAGCCATTTTCTTAAAAAAAACCAACAAACAATGGACATGGTTGCATTCACTGAATAACCGTATAATTCATATGATGCGATCTATAGTTCTATCTAGACTTGTAGGCGCAAAGAAAGAAGGGAAAAGAGAAGAGAACAGCAGTCTATCAACCTATGTTCAAACTGGGGCTATATGTCAAACCATTTATCTGATTACGGTTCTACAACACACAACATGAATACCGTTTTGTCTCCGCGGACATCCGGACTTTATCATATACCCCTCCTGGGAGGTAAACGGAACAGCGGGAAACCAGTTGATCACGCGTTATGACATGGGTGATTACATGGAAGTCTATTAGTTGCTTTAAGCATCGTAGCGTTACACTTTAACATTGCATACTTTTCCATCTGGTTATATTTAACAGCATTTCGTTAAATATCACGCTGCATGGAAATATCTCTCTCATGCGTGATGTTTTCTTCATTTACTGTCTAGAGCCTAAACAGTGTTTAACCCGGGATTGTTACCTATTTGTGGTAAGAGATCCGAGTCTTCCCCCTCCTCGCAAAATCTACGTTTGATGAAGTTTATGATTGTATGTTTCTTTTTTTTGACATTCCCCATGTTGTATTCTATAAATACCTGCGTGTAATAAAAGAATGTTCTGTTCTGTTTTGATTGTCTTTATATTTTCTGGGTGGTTTTTGTTTGCCCTAATCTTTGTTCGGGGGGGGGGGGGTAATTATGGTGGCACATATGGGACATATGTTTGTCCTTTTCTATACGGCATGCTAACTCATCATTACTAGGAAGCATTTGGTTATAACGAGGTGATTAAGTCGTTACAATTAGTTGGTTAACCCTTTCCCAAACAACAATTTTTCGAATGTCCCAAATTGAAAGAGTTTGCAGACGACATTTCAAATTGTGATGAAATTGGAAAATTATCTTCTGATAGGGCAGAAAGCATTGTGGGAAAATGAGAAATTGCTCGTTATGAGCAATTTCTCCTTTTCCCACAATGTTTTCTAAAGTCGTCTGCAACAAAGTGGTCGAATGTCGTTATTGTTTGGGAAAGGGTTAACCAATAAAATGGTTTATTTTGTTTAATATATTTACATTACTTTAAACAGCTTATTCAGTGTGGGTTTTTCCGTCGTAGTTTACGGAAACATCTTTCAGTCATCAATACACCAAAGCATTTCAAAGAAAGCTTTATAACTCCATAGGCCGATTTTATAACGGCTTATAGGAAGAGTCTCTTGTAGCAAAATGCGTCTAGATGAAATAAAGAATCGTTTCGCTTCATTATAGAATTCTTTAAGGTAGAATACCCACAATCCTTTTTTTCAAACTCATTCTTTCCTCATTATTCTGTTGTTCTCGTTAAACATCGATAGGGGACAAAACTATTCAGTTTGATGGCGAATGATTCCGGTCCCGACCGAAGTACATGTATATCGAGAACGATCGAAATAACCCGACAACAGGATGGGTTTCAAAATGGCGGATTATGGGATTTCAATCTTTAGGATTAAAGCAGACCACAATAAACTTACATAGAAACTTTTTTGTCTATTTTATCGAGACAAACGAAATAACAATTGTAAATAATCGATCGTCGTTCAAATTCTTGTTTTGTAAGAATGAGTCTTCTCAAACAACTGCGTCTATTTGGGCCATGATTTCTTCAGAAAGAAGATGAAAGATTTAACAACGAAAAATTTACTTTGAGATCCCTTTTATTTACAAAGATTTATGTTTGATTACACGTTTATTAAATAATAATGAGAACATGATAACAAATCCATACATCAACATAATTAATCTATTTTATCCAATATTTAGATTCCTTCCTTATATGTTTAGCTCTATGCACAAAAATAGAATTTGAATTTCAGCCAATATTCAAGAGAGTGCGTGATGAAATTAATTCACTCTACCCATCCTTCAACGCATCAGCAAACCAACCAACAAGCACGTAAACAACAAGTTTACAATCAACCAACAAATACAGAAAATATTCGAACGAAAAGCAATCGATCAAACAACAAATTATTAAATTTCTTAGACAAAATGAAAATGTCCTCTGCAACAAGCTACTTCTGACGTATCAACCATTGTTTCAGTAACTAGTTTTCCACTAAACGTTCAATTATTACAGTAATTGGTTTTCCACTAAACGTTCAATATCTACTTGAACAACATTAACTTCCTCTCCGTAACGCTTTACGTATTATTATAGAAAAATCTGGGTCGACACAATAGCTGCCATTGTTAGCCATGACAAGAGAAATTTTATCTTACAAACTATTTTCTTTGCAAATGACACTGCAACCGCTGTATGCAGGAACTATGAGCAGCAAAGTATATGTATTTATTAAAGTATTATCATTTTTATCATTTGGAATTCTTATGAAACTCAAAGTAGCACTTCTTAATGACGTCGTAGCTACAATTTTATGCCAGAACTATGAACGGCGAAGTATATTTATATATTGAAGTATTATCATTTTATCATTTGGAATTCTTATGAAATTCAAAATAGCACTTATTTAATTAAGATATTATGTACACGAAAATTTCGAAAAGGGGAAAGCACACCAAAATACCATATGCATTGAGATTTTATAAATTTTTGGGAAGGATTGTTCATTTTATGTCGTTTTAAGAATACTTTGTTTCCTTTTGATAGAAACTGATGTAAATCAATAGAATCGTTTTAGAGTATTTTAGACATTACGCGTATAAACTGTCTTCATCTAGCGATGAACAAACTATGTAATTGTCTAAGCATTTTCAAACCAAAATTCTTTCTTTCAGCACAGTGCCTTCTTTGAACCTAAACTGCGTGTGCATTGCACTATGATCTATAACAGAACAGAGTCCTATGTAACGGCTTGAACATAGTACATAATCATACAAACATAGCATGTAAAACAAATATATCACATGGTGTATGATAAAAAAGGTACATATCATGAGGATTAATTTATAAAACTAAACAATTGAATTTGTAAGTAACAAAGCTTCCTTTAGCGTAATTGGCAACTCTAAACAGTGCATGTTTATTTTTCTATTTCAAAATTTCAATGAATTCAAACATGTTTGGTGTTTTATAGTAAAATTTCTCCATCAACGTAAGAGAGTCATACCAAACACTAAACCTTAGCCAAATGCAGCCATCTCAATGTCTGCACCTGGTGGTGTGTCATTGTCCGCTTTAAAAGAACTTGCCAAGGTGATCACCGACTCCATGAACTTAGGCCAGGGCGGTCGAGGATAGCCCACAGGCCCGTCCTGTATCCAGGAGGCACGGGTATAACGGTTAAACAAGTTACGGATGTAGGGCGTCATCGTGTCCAAGTTAACCTTCTCCAGCATCAAAAAGATCACCGGCTTCCTTAAGGCGTTGGCCGTGTCTACCTCCATCTTACACCAGCTTTTCTGACAGAACATGTTCGAGAGGACGAATACAATAACGGCCGCCTCTTCAATACATCGCATTGCTTCCGAACAGACGGACATGCCCGGCCTGAAGTCCATCTCGCCGCAGCTTACTAGACTTCTGTCGCAATCCAACGCCAACGACGCTTCATCTTTCATCCTTGGATAGATATGTTCGAGGACGAAATCCCCGTCCTCGTTGCAGAATGATAGAAAGATCAAGTTCTTTAGTTTATCTCCGGCTCTTAATTGATTCGTTAGAGCGTGGATGGCATTTTTCTTCTTACGCCTTCTGTACTGACATATGATTACACTGACAATAACGACAACAATTACCGCGCTACATATCGAACCGTATCTGATGAAAGCAACCCTAAGGCAATATGACTTTGTTTTGGAGAAAGCCGTTTTAAATATCGTTATTTGCTCTCCTCCCAAATTACACATGGTTTGTGTCTCAAGATCCAATGGTACAATTGTGCCTGACTGCCCAATCCATTCCAATGAGTTTAGTGATTCTTTCGAGCAATCACAATCAAAGGGATTCCTATCAAGAAAAATAGTCAAGTCTGCTGGATATGGGATTTGTTTATCAGAAATCATCACACTATCATTTTGTAATTTAAAATTCAAAATCTTATTAAATTCTTCTAATGCTGTGGCATCTAATGAAAAGAAGAGGTTGTTACTGATATTGAGAAACCTTAGTTCTTTCAAGTGTCCCAATTTAAAGTGAATGAAAGTAAGGTAATTGTTCGATATATCCATGTATTGTAATCGATAGTTCTTAGAGAACATGTTTAATGGTATTGATACCAGTTGGTTCTCAGACAGGCTTAATATCATCAACTTTGTGAGGTTACTCAACAATTGTTCAAATTGCGAATTGTAGTTTATGCGCATCACCTCAAGATGGTTCTTAGCTAAACTCAAAGATTCAACGTGAGTAGATATACCTATAGATTGAGGCTTCATGTACTCGAGTAGGTTATCAGAGAAGTCAATATAAGTAAGGCTTTTTATTGTGTCTGGGTGTAATTCAAGAGTAGCGTCGAATAGCCGGATGTTGTTACGAGACACATCTAGATTCCGTAAACGGTGCAGGCAGAAATTAAGACGGAAATGGTAATCTGAAAAGTCCAACGTTTCTACCTTCTCTTTATACAAAATGTTCCCCATTAACAAAGTTTCTACGTTTGGCATTAGCAAAAACAGTCTTGAAAACGCATAATGAAGAAAACCTGACGTCAAAACACCATATCTCCTCACATTCAACAGATCGTAGAAACGCATATTTCGGATGTCGAATGTAGTCAACGATTGACATGCTTTAGATCCAGGACCGGCTGCGAAATTCCCGATGTTCTTGAGCTTTGTATCTTTCATGATAAGCTGTTGAAGCTGTGTACATATCTTACTGCTTGCCATAGAGCTTCTATCAAACAATTCGATTTCAAAAAACGATACGTCCAAATATTTAATTGGTCGCCTTGAAAGGATCTCAAACATTTTAGCGTCCATCGTAATTGAACGAGGAAAGAAGCGACGACCGACCCTAGCTAGATTGAGCCATTCCAATGAAGGCAGTGTCCGGAATTCATCTTCGCTTAGAACAGCCATCACATTATTTATGGCTATATAAATATTGTTTGACAGATCTAACTTCTTAACGCTGGGTAGTCTAAGGAATGAGCCGTTTTGTAATAGCTCAACGTAGCTCCCGTAGAATTTAAGATGTTCCAGATTGTCTAGCCCAAAAAACGCACTCCATTGAAGAGTGGAACTAGAATTTGAATACACCTGCAGATGCCGGGTTGCGTTCCAAGATGCATGAGCGAATTGTCCAGCACGGAATCTGGTCAAATTAATCCCTCTTAGAATGACGTGTTCTATTCCGCTTGGTATAGTCTCAGGGACAAACTCTCCTTCACATTCATAGACGGGTGGCTTGGTCAGTTTGTGACAGGTGACTGTAGTGTCTGAATACTGCGCTCTGATGACGGTAAGATACATCGCCAATGGTAGAAGAATCACTCTAACAGCCACTATAGGTATCAAGACCTTTTGTAGAAACATCTTAAGGTGTGCAGAGATGTAACCAAACTGCTACGTATCCAGGTTTTAGACAATTTGTCTTTCTGTTTACTAGATCGGAAGATATCTTCATATAGTGCGGAAACTAATTAGGGGTTACGTGTGCATGGTTCAAATAATGATAATTATCTGTGCATGGGAAGTAAACGATGAAGCTTGAATCCGGCAATTAACAAGCTTACAAGATTCAGAGTGCTTTTTAAGTGGTCCTTTATAAATCTTTTGAATAGCAATGCATGCCATCTTTACAATCCAGATACAAAATGATCGGTTTAGACAACTGCATGTAGACCTATAACAATGCATGTGTAAGTACATATAAATTTGCAGTTGGCAATTGGAATCGAACAGTTTTTAGGGATGTTTAACATTTAAGAAAACAATCAGGAATACCGAAACGGATATTAAGTTTTTAAAGAAGCACCATCATACATTACGTATACTTTATTGCCCAAGGTATACTTCTCTAAGAACAAAATATATAAAAAGGTATTATTATACATGGCCAAGTATATACAAATTTACAAATCTTATGTCGTCTGCATCTAGTAAAACTATGGACAACTTATCTAAATTTATTTATAACGCATGTCTCCTTAGGAATCAAACTGTACTCTAATTTTATGTATTAGATTAAGCTCTTTAACATCATGAGCTCTTCTGTTGATCCATGATTATTTTTGTCATGTACAAATTTGTATTTGCTTTATAACATGTAATGTTTATTATGCAATAAAAATAGTTACAGTTGTAGTTATATACTATTGGTATGTAGCTAGACTTGACAAAGGTGTGTAAGGACAGAAGGTCAGTCTCCTTAAACAAAAGTCTTTGGTTCCCATACCATGCTAGGTGGGGATCTCGTGATACATTTTATCAGTCACCTCTTAGAGCCTTAGTTGTAGATTTTAGGCAAGCATATTATAGCTTGTTAATCCTTTACCAAACGCTAAATTTTCGGCTCTCCCAAATTGAATGAGCTTGCAGACTACATTTCAAAACGTGATGAAATTGGAATATAATCTTCTGATAGCGCAGAAAACATTGTGGGAAAAGGGGAAATTGCTCGTTAAGAGCAATTTCTCCTTTCCCCACAATGTTTACCAGAGTCGTCTGCAACAAACTGCTCAAATGTAGTTATTGTTTGGTAAAGGGCTAAATAGAAGATGCAATTGAGTGCTTCACAATCAATGTGTAAGTGATAGGATAACAGACACATTAGTAAGAGAAGTTCAGTTAATCGCTGGTCGGCAGTCAGAGTCATATTGCAATTGGAACACCTCGGCCATTTCTTCAGTTTATCTACCGACTTGTGCCGGGGATTGCCGAGTAGATACGATTGATTCATATTGTCGTTTATCATGTTGTACCCACCTCGGCAACCATTTGGCCTTAATGCAAATCTGTTCGTAGGCTGCAAGTACAAAGTAAGTTAAGTGGAAATTAGATTTATTTCCTCATTTTGGAGAAGGACGTTAAGTTAACAATGGGACTTACTTCACGTTGCTTCCTTATTTGCTGTTTGGGATTCATTAACTGAAGTATGTTTAATCGATTAATCCTTAAAGTGCTGGAACCGACTACATTCTTATGCAAAACGATTAGATCCAGGCCAGCCAAGTAAACTGGTTTCTGACATGCGATCTAACCTGTTTGCTACTCTGAGCATCTTTCCTCATTAAAATTAAGCAGAAATTAAAGGTTTTCGAAAGCAGACGACACAAAATCCATGTTTAGAAAACTACCCAACATTCTAAGAGTTACTGCCGGCTTGGAGACTGTTACATGCATATTGTTTAGGCCCCTTTTCTTTGCATTCAAAGGGCAAAACAAGTAGTAAACGATATGGACGTTTGAAAAAAAAAGTGTAATCATTCTAACGTTCTCATCAACCGTTACTAACACCGGATAGTTCACAATTATGGCCATTCATTTCAATGTGAAATTTGCTTAGGAAAGAACACAATCCCTACCCTAGATTTATTAAACACCTTACCAAACAATAACGACATTTGACCAGTTTGTTACAGACGCCTCTGGAAAATGTTGTTGGTAAAGGAGAGATTGCTCATAACGACCAATTTCTCCTTTTCCGACAATGTGTTCTGCCCTATCAGAAGATTATTTTCCAATTTCATCACATTTTGAAATGTCGTCTGCAAAGTCTTTTGATTTGGGAAAGTCGATTTCAAAATAAAAACAAAATAGACGGGAAACTGTCGTTAAATCGGAAATTAAGGGGTTCTGAAAGGCTGTGATGCATCTGTCGAGAATAGTCTAAGGTCCCGGCCCATGCATACCCGCATTAGACTAGTTCGGTTACTCTACTGTCGAGAACCGATTCCGCAAATCGACAAAATATCAAATAAAAGCTGCTGTATCATTATCACAAAAAGGGTTTAACTTCGAAATAAATGTGTGAAATCTGAAAACAAAGGTTAAATTGTGTGTCTCGTATGGTTTATCGGTGTTACGTCTAAGCCTCGGAAGTGAAATCGCCGTCGAAGACCAACTGCTTTGGACATGCACGCCCGTTGACTGTGACTTCTCTGTCGATTATTAAACGTAACGCCGTTGTAGAGCATGGGTTATCATAAAGCACCTGGCCCCGGTTTCTCGAAAATACTTAAGTTTTGACTCAGTTTTGAAAAGATAAAAAACTTAAGTCGCTTATTTTACTCAGCTGAGTTTCGAGCTCAAATCGCGTTTCGTGAACGTCGACTCAGCTGAGTCGCTTATTTCATGTGTGTGTACTACGTCACAGGCTAGTTTCTACTAAAAATAGAAATAAAAGGTGGTACCTCTTCAAAAAGGAAATTGTCAACGGGAATTGTCATTGTCAATTTCGGCAAAATGACTTAATTAAAATTTAGGTTTAAAATCAAGAAAAAATATGATAAACTCTTATGTGCATACCTCAGTTAATACATGAATCGATTGATCAGTCTCAAAATAGATCAACATGACTTTTTGTCAGAAAAAATAGTTTGTTTACATTCGTAATGGATAAATATTCCATTCGTTTTGCCAACCGGTTGTTTGGTCACGCATGTCGTATATCGATTCCCCATACATATAGACTCTATTCGTTAAAAACCAAATGAAACGCACCCGTTTACACAATGCGGTATGATTACTAAAGAACAATGATTCAAACAGGATCGTTTTGTTGGCATGTAACAAATTCACATTGTCATGCTTACTCATATTTCGATGTTATTTTGATCGTAATTATTCCCGGCATTAAATGTCCGTTGAAAGCTGTTGACTAAGTCTTCTTCATATTATTTTTATCTTTGACCATTGTTTTGATATCGGCTGCTGCATGTTACTCGATACAGGAAAATATCATCCACCGTGGACTCGGGATTGAAATGGGTTATCATTGCATGGTGAATATGCCCTTTGATATCAATGCAGCACACAAATTCCTCATAGCATTGTGGGAAAATGAAAATTGGCTTACTTTGGGGGGAAAAAACTTTTGTCACAAAGTTTTCGTCTTTGTTACAGTTAAATAGGTCTCAGACCGAGAACAAATCTGGTAGATTTTCTTCATGGTATATATTCTATTTGGGTATTAGTTCAGTTTGCTTGGGCTGTGTATTAAGGCCTATCATCAATAATGAGATATCATATGTATCATGTAACAAGGAAATTCTGCTCATATAATGTCAGAACCATCAAACTATAAAATTTGAACCACATATATATTTTTATCTATCTTCCTATGATGTCAAAACCCTTAAGGGGACTTAGACATTCTGCGAGGAATCGTAGAATGATCTCCACCAAATCCTATGTTGTAGGTACTGGTTTAAATTTTCATGAGATCACAACATGTAAGTTGATGTAGTGATTAAGAAGAGTCATCATTATCAGAATCGGACAAGATTTAACAAAATACTTATATCCTTGCATATAATTAACTAAAGTACATCATATTGCAGAAAGTCAACAGGGTATTTGGTTAAATTGTTCTATGTTGTTCAATGCAGATAAAAAAAATGCCCTAAACAATTGATTTGCTGATCTCGGTAAGGACATTCATTTACAGCAGATAGCTTTCTTGTCACTAAGAGGTCTTTTGTATAAATTTGAAATAAAAGAAACGGATTATTTCATTTTTTTTTACATTTATTCACTTGTTTTCACATATAAAGCACTGTTAATTTGACATGTGTTTATCTATTAAAGAACTAACAAATAAAGCATGGATTGTAGTAAACATCTGAAAGACAAAATTTAAATCAATAACAGATATGATTTAAATTTCTTCAGCCAATTAATACAAACTTAGCATGTTTCCCTTTGTCATAATGACTTTATTCCTCTACTAGACTTCAGGTCCAAAATATGTCTAGAGATGAGTTTACAGAGCATTGAAACAAAACAAAAAGAGAGCATTGGTGTCAAAATGTAAAAGGTTTACCATAAACACTGAGGTAGAAATAATTATTTAACATTGTTATATGTAAATTCAACCCTCATCTGTGTTTCCTTGAAACATAAGCTGCACATGTAATAGCTAGAAAAGAAGTCAAGTGATGACTCAAAGTGCATTCTCCACATAGTCTGCTAAAGGCTTAATAAGCTGGCTAAGCTTTGTGTCTTATAAGTTTGAATTAAGTTTAATTAATGAAGTATTCTTGGAAAAAACACAATGGCAAAACTAAAATATCATAGAAAAAGAGAACCATGTGACAATTGTTATCATTAATGTATATTTCATGGTCCCTCATAAAACAAAACAGTTTTTATACATTGTCTTTTGATGTTGTCAGTACCAACAAACAGTTAACACTTTCCTTTAAATATGACATATCATTGTTTGTTTAGTCTGATCATGATATCAGTCTTTTGTGGAGAAAACCAAGCTTTTTAAACATTTCATGAATCAAACATTCATTTTCAAGGTATGTGGAGATCCATGTAGATCTTCATCTGTTTTTAATTGTGACAAATTCCTTTGATCCCAGCACTGAATAGTTGGATGATGTTACTTTCCCCTTAATCTGCAAGTGTGTCTAGGAACGAAATGTAAGACGACTACTTTTTTCATTTTGGGGGTTTAATTTTCATGCTTATTTTATGCGAAATCTAAACGTTAACTTTTAGTGCACACTATATATATCATGTAAGGTAAGCCTAAGTTTGTTCTGGTATATGTGTCATAGCTGGGAAAAATCTGTGTTTGGAGAAATCATAGTTTATTACTCCTTTTTTTCCGATGGGTAGAAAACGTGAAACGTCTCGAGCTGTTTTGCGATGACGTCAAAAAATGACGTAAAAAATGGTGTCCATTTTTCTAAGATTTGAAAGATTTTATTTCAATTTAAACGAGAGATATATATACTGTTTATAAATAAAATAGATTTACAGAACACGGATTATTGCATTCGCACATATACATTATCGATTTTAAACAGTGAGACGCGCGACTTTATGTACCCGATTGATTTTGAAAATGTGACGCTCGAATGGGCTGTTATAAGGGTGAACAGCTCGCTTTAAGAGTTATTCGTAGAGTGGTTACTCTACACTACATTCTATTCCGTGATATCATTCAGGTGTCGCATTCTAGTAATCAATGTTCATTATTTGATACCATTTTACTTGGTTGATAACTCATACGAAATAGTGAAATTATAAGCTGTGACATATTTCTGTTACATTAATCGATTTAGATGACTGTTTAGACGCATTTGACATTTTCGTTTTCACACAAAAGTAGCCTTGCAAGAATAGATATGACGGCTTCCATATTATGTCACAAACTCTTCACAGTAATTTCCCCTTGCTACACTGCATCGATCACTACCACCACAGGTTTATATGAAATTGAAAGGTGTTTTTTTTTCTAAGGTTTTTCTATCGGATATAGTAGTTTATTAAGTAATACTATCTTTTTGTGTTGAATTCTTACCAGATAAATTGAATAAAACTGTCGTTTTCTTAACAAATAAAGCATAAATGGATGTTCTTTTTTGGCATTGTCACCGCCATCTTTAATTGACATTTTCGTAGCAGATGATCATGTGACATTTGTTGTGGCAGAGATGTAATCCCATAGAGGGAGATCACTGTGAGGAGTTTGATTATGTCAGAGATGTTTTCATTGGATAAACCCGATGAATTCAGATTCCTTGGAGGACCAGAGCAAGTATTGGATTTCAATATAGACCGCCGACTATAAAACGAGACACGTTTGTTAAAGGTGGCAAGCGTTCAAAATTTGTATCAAGATGGCACACGTAAGCAAGAAGTCTCGACTGGCTCTCATCATGACGATTGTGATGTTGAATAACATTGTTTGTGTGCTCTGTGCTGTACACATTAAACACTTTGAGAACCTGTACTATGGAATACGTTTACTGGACCATAAATTCGTCACGGTTCCATCGGTTTCACTGGAACAATGCGTCACAGAATGCGTCCAACGAAGATCGTGTAAATCCGTTAACTACCGAACGTTGTCGAAGTTTTGCGAATTGAACAATGCTTCTGTCAGCGTGATGGCAATAAGAGAGCGTCCATCCTATGTTTTCTGGAATGGGACTATTTCAGACCTTTCGACCGTTTCTGATATTGAAGCATGCCGGAATAACTGCACGGAAAATAAAACGTGTGAACTGATTGGCGGGTCAATGGAGTGTAGGTTTAGCGAATGTCCGACCCGGGAAGAAGTTACGAACGGACAGAGGCTTGGAAATATCAACACTCTAGACGCTAAAACGTACGTTGATTGCGACGACGGATTTCACGTAACTGGAAACGTAACCTCACAATGTCAGAGCGACGGAACATGGTCTGGTTTAAATGCCTGTCTCGAACAATGCACCACCTTACCGACAGTGGCCAATGCTTCATTTGTAGGTGCGATGATACATGATGGTTATGGTTCCCTGACGCAAGTTACTGGCGCCAATTTCACTTCCCTGACTTTTTTAGCCGGGGCTTCATTGGTGTTGACCTGCGCGGATGGGTACAGTCTGGACGGTGGGAACACAACTGTTTGCTACAACGGTTCCTGGACCCCCGATTTGTCATGTAGCCCATCGACCTCTCCGACATTACAAACCTCACCCGTGGAGACCCAATGCGTTTCTGACAACGACTGTCCCGTTGAGATGTCTCAATGCCGTAATTCGACCTGCCGGTGTGTGCTTGGGTACAGCTACACGTACTTTGGCTCCCGATGCGTACAAGAATGCGCCGTGTTTGCTAGCTCATTCCAAAAGAGTCCGGCGGATTGCAAGATTATGTTCAACGACATAACAAAGATACAAACGAGTAACGTAACGGTTTGCAAAGAGGCGTGCGTAAATGCGGAGTTTCGTTGTGCCTCGTTTGATTTCAACGAAGCAATGGCTACATGCAATTTGCAAACCGTAACGGCTCTGGATGCTGGTCTAGACACTATCGGGGGTTGGCTTTACTACCAAAGGGACTGTTTGTTTTACGGGGGATACAGTGGATACGGGGGATTTCAGTAGTCGGACAGTGTCTCTAACGTTGTTGTAAAAGGGAATATCACCGGCATCATAAATTGGAGCGAGAGCAAGAAGAGGCACATAATAATGCATGTAGTCCCTTCGTCATCAATGATAGCAACGTCCTAATGATAAACAAAATAAACCACTTTGAACAACAGAGCTATCCGAGGTACAATCCTTTTAAAAAGCATAGGTTATCTAACCTGTTTGCTACTCTGAGTATCTTTCCGCATCAAAATTAAGCAGACATTCAAGGTTTGGAAAAGCAAACGACACAAAAATATATTTTTAGAATATTACCAGCATTTTAAGGGTTAACTTCAATACACGCTGTTCTAGTTTAAGAATATTACATTAAAAACTATAGAAATGACTTTTCTTTACATAAACTATGTTTAAAAAGAATGGAACCAAGCCCGACGCTTATGAGGTTCCTTTCAATGATACAAACAACGTCTGTGCATTTTATACCACTTACATATGGGTGAGCTTGTACGTAAATAACTGTGCTTAAGACTGAATAAAAAGCTTGTTTGACCAAGATGATTCTTTCGAAAAAAAAAAGAAAGAAGAAAGTGCCGATGATTGATAAAATCACACGGGGTGAAAGGTTATGGTTCATCCAATCACAAGTGCCATTTTGGGACCGATAACTACGTTCCGTATAACATTTGTGATATCCGGTACTAACCATATAACACATCCACGCGGCAAATCGTGTCGTCATAGAACGATATGACGTCATGTTTACATCATTCTCTACTTATTCTTTCCTTTTCTCTCGTGTTTTATTTACACCTTGTTTGTTTGAAAGAATACATAAAGGTAACATGATAAATAGAATAGAAAGTTTGTGTCTTTGAATAGGAAAAGTTATCGGGCTCAGCTTCAGATTATTATCCGGTGAGCCGAAGGCGAAACGGATAACATTCCAAAGCCTTGCCCGATAACATTTCCGATTCACGACACCAACCATCTATTCTCTATTTATTTAAGGCTGTTTTAGCTCTAAATTGTGATGAGTAGTGTTGTGTGTACCAAATTTTCATTTTGCTCTGATGTTGCTCTTGTTTTGAAATCGAAAAAAACCCTGCCTTCAGAAGCACTATTCCACAACACGGAAGGCTTTAACCTTTTGTAGACAGGGCGCTGCTGAGAAAAGAGGCCAAATTAATTTTAAAACTCGATTTTGTGGAGTCATCTTTCAGCATTCTTTTCAATGACAGCCGATTGATGCACCAAATCATGTGCAGAATACACTTATACTTAAAGTTAGAAACCGGAGTCTTCCCATAGGTCAACATCTGCAACTTGCACATACAGTCAAACTTGTGTTTAAGAGCCACCTTGTGGAACTGAGAAAATTGGCTATTTAAGACAGGTTGGCTGCTTAACACAAATTGATGTACACTATAAAATAAACAATAGGACTTTCTGAAGTGTTTGTTTAAAGCAGGTCGGCTGCTTAAAGGGATGGCTGTTTAACACAAGTCGGACTGTACGATATTGTACGAGTTTAAAATTATAAATAACCAGAGAGTTGTCTCACATTTTGAGATTTTGATTTTTTTTTAAATAAAATGCTACTTTACAGATAGAAAAGATCTTCGTGTATACTGTACATGTCGATGGTTCAGTGCAAGACTATAGTAAGTGCTTCATAAACAGGAAGCACTTACTATAGTATTGCACTGAACCCTCGATGTGGTAACAGTGAACTAGTTTAATGTGAATCGCTTCTCAATCATGTTCTTTATCGTTTGGTCAAGGTATATCATATTCATCTTGCAATTATAGTAAACTGTCAAAACAGTTTATTTCATAAAAAAATGTCTATCATTTCCGTCTTTCGATGTCATCAAAACAGGCAGGAAGGCCTGAATATCAAAGAACGAGATTGATCTACCAATATATTATTTTTATTAAAGTGCGTCAGAGATACATTCCATGACTATTTATAGGCAGTTCTCAATCAGAGTACTGAAAAGTGCGAAAATATGACTTACCACTTTTCCATTAAAAACAGGTGTACACATGCAGATCGTTTTCAAATGGTCATTTATTTGGTACAAACGCCAAATTTTCGACTGTCCAAAATTGAAAGACTTTGCAAACGACATTTCAAAACGTGATGAAATTGGAAAGTGATCTTCTGATAGAATAGAAAACATTGTGGGAAAAGGAGAAACTGCTCGTCACGAGCAATTTCTCTTTTTCCCACAATGTTTTCCAGAGTCGTCTGCAACAAAGTAGTCAAATGTTGTTATTGTTTGGTAATGGGTTATGGCACGTCAGAGATACTTTCCATGACTATTTATATAGAATTTTCAATCAAAGTACTGAAAGGTGTGAAAGTTTGACTCTCTACTTTTCAATATTAAAAACAGGTGTAAACATGCAGATCGTTTTCAAATGGTCATTTATTTGGTGAAAATGATTGTTAAGACCGGTTCTGTTTTGACGTTTCTTCTCCCAAAACACAATCTAATATAAGGGCATGTCAAAATTCATTTTAGCTTGGAGTCTTTTCCGCTGGACACCTTAACCCTTTCCCAAACGCCAAATTTTCGACTGTCCCAAATTGAAAGAGTTTGCAGACGACATTTCAAACGTGATGAAATTGGAAAGTGATCTTCTGATAGAGTAGAAAATATTGTGGAAAAGGAAAAATTGCTCATCATGAGTAAATTCTCATTTTCCTGCAGTGTTTTCCAAAGCCATCTGCAACAAAGTGGTCAAATGTCGTAATTGTTTGGGAAAGGGTTAAAGGAAGTTGGTAAGAGAGCTTAGTTAAACTTCGCAAATAAAAGCTTCTTCATTGTCATGTGACAGCCCATGTTCTCACCACTCTTGACGATTCAATAGTTTTAACGATCGACAATATTGATTTAAAGCATTCCCCCTAAAATGTATTATAATGTTGATCAAGATTGTAACCAACAGCATGTGAAAATTACTGAGTACGAAAACAGATATTTCTTAGAATAAACATTATTTCTATTCATTCCGAAGAAAGCTATTTTGTCAAATGGAGAATTCAATCGTCAAAAGCATTGGCTTCGTTTGACATGATGGTTTAGGACAAAGGTATGCCGCATGATATGGCTCAAGATTAGTTCAATATAAGTTGTTATTAAATGATAGGCCATGCTTTTTATCTTTAAAATTCATTATGTTCATTAACGTTTGTTCAAGGTATATCACATTTATCTTGCAATTATAGTAAATGTTAATTCTGCCTTGTATATTTGTACCATAATGGTCTCTATATTCGATAGATGAGAGGCCGGTTCCCGGTCTAAAAGCGCTTGAGTCGATGACGTAATATCGGTTTTCATCGTCCGGATACATTAGCCTTGTTTACAAAGCCGGGTACAGAACAATTTTCTACGGGATTCCTTGTTTGTTCACTACGGACCATTGGTTTTCACTTTGATAAAATTCCTAAGAAGAGCGAAAATGTAAACATGGTCGAATAATGGACTTACGGATACAGTATCCGGCTTAACTTGTCACTAATAGAAATCAGCGACGTTACATTAATCGATCTCTAATTAGTTCGATCAAAATCGATTTTGATAATTGTTTATCGGCACTAAGAATACATATAGATCGATCAATTGGCCGCTTCATGGATATCTACATTGCAAAGTATTCAAAATCGAAAATCGCGTTGAACCATGCTCCATTATACCTTAACCCTTTACCAAACGCCAAATATTCGACTGTCAAGAATTGAAAAAGTTTGCAGGCAACATTTCAAAATGTGATGAAATTGGACAATAATTTTCTGATAAGTTACCAAACATTGTAGGGAAAAGGAGAAATTGCTCGTCTTCTCCTTTTCCTACAATGTTTTCTAGAGTCGTCTGGAACAAACGGGCCAAATGTCGTAATTGTTTGGTAATGGGTTAATTCAACTTAATTCCTGCAGATATTTTATAACTATTGTAACAGAAAAAAATTAATAGCATGAAATGAAAACTTTCTCTCTTTTGTTACAATGGTTTCTACCCGATAATTCAATGAATATTTGTTATTCGTCTTCTTTTTTTTTGTTACTTTCTGTTTTGCAGTAAACAACAGTCCCATTTGGGGATAGGCATGGTGATAATCTGACTTAAAGGCACATGAAAAGTTATGAATACAAATGAATATCTAAAAAAATGTACAGAGTCCTTATACTATGTTCATAAAAGTCATAAAAATCTAATTTATGAATGCTGCGAGACCCTATTTTGTAAACTCCTTTAACATAAGTTATTTTGTGCTTGAAATCTAGTTGTCTCCAATTCAACCATGTTTATCAACGATCTGTTTGTTAACATATTTAAAATAACGTATTATGATTGGTCGGTTCAAGAATTTTTGAATCATATGACCAGGTCAGAGGTTAAGAATCAGCCTATCTGAATTATCAAACTGGCTAATCCGGGTTATGTTCATTGGCGTTCACGTTTAAGTTGTGCTGGTGTTTTTTTGTGATAACTTTATGAATCTGACCGAAAGTTTGCCAAATGATATAGTTTGATTTAGCATTAGTCTCCTTTCATGAGCCTTTAAGTTACAAGGGTCGTCCCCATTCATCAGCGAAGTTCAGTCAACTTACCTGGTGAAATAGCTTTAAAGATTGTTCATTTAAGAGGAAATCTGACGGTCAAAATAAGATGTCGTTGAAACAATGCAGATTATATTTTGTATGATAAACAACTAAACGCAGCTAATGGAGCCTTAATCAAATCATGAAGGGTCAATGTATCTAAGTATGTACAGTCTTAATGCAGTGGACCCTAGGAATTCTTTTGTCTAAGTTGTGCATCCACATTTCGGTTGTTTATATGAGTTTAACATCATGTCAACATTATTTCAGTCAGTTGGCGATAACTCTCAATGATGGAGGAAACCCCATACCCAAAAACTCCCATAAGGGCTTGTAAAGCCGGGAATAACCATCGGCTTTCCGTAAGTCAGTCCGGAGACTACTCCTCATAAAATGCCAAAAGCGTCACCGTTTGTATTCACTTTCATATAAGAAAAAACATTTGGGTACTCATAGCCCTATTTTGGTGTCTGCTGTCACTTTAGAAATGAACCATTCAAAAACTTCCATATGGAGGAGGGTCCTGCATTGGCCAAGGTACCGGGTTCGAGCTCCACAGGTAACTCTGGTATCGTGGTGGTGATCTTTGACAAGATATTTTGGAGCCCTGGCCTAGTAATGGTGTATCAAGGAAGAACCGTAACATAACTAAAATATTGTTAACATTGCGTTCAACCCCTTATAAAAAAAACAAATCACATACAGAGGATCGTTTCTAGATCAAAGATTTCAATGAATGCCCTAAATGAGTGACAAATCGCGTTTGTCACGTTTTTGTCAGTCCCCAGCATCAGACAGGGAATCACTTGACCAATGTTTACGATCGTATGACCGAACAAGATGAAATGGCAGTCGAAGTCCAACTGTTTTGGACATGCGCGCCCGTCAACTGCGATATCTCTTCCGAGTGTTAGTAGTAACGCCGTTAGAAAGCATGGCATATCATATCATTATATGTGTGGCATGTTGGGCATATTGTTTTTTCCCCTGAATAAACTACATACACTATATCACATACCACCAGAACCGGAAAGTTGATGGTCGACTCATTTTGGGTAAACACTGTGGCTACTACTGGCAAAAATAGGTGAAAAAAGCAAAGATACCTGGATACATCTTGTTCGGACATAAGATCGTAGAAATTGGTCATGTTATTTCCCCGCCTGAGCTTCAAATATCTACATAAACAATTTTAGAAAAAAACATGACCGACCAAACCGCTTTATTCTAACCCCTTATTCAATAATATCTCACATTTGCTTCTGTTAGAAAACAATAAAGACCACTATAACAAAAGGATGTATTTTATCCATACGTAAATGAAAGAGAATACAATGTCATCAAGAATACGAAATATTTGAAAGTATCTGGGACTTATGTTAAACAAATCCACATTTGGGTGTCCTTTTCTTGTTCCTGTCGTACTATGAAAGATTAGTACGATGTTGCTAACAATTTGGCAGGTAATCTCGCCTCCTGGATGTCCAAGATTACAGGATTATCTCTGCCCTTTGATCACAAATACATTCCTTGCGTATATGAATGAAACGTTTCTGATTGTATACACTGAGCATTGACTGGATAAACACTGATTTCGTAACATAAAGAGCAAAGGATATTGATTGATATCCTGTAAATTTTAGATTTTGTTGCGCGTATTGACTCCATCTGGAAACACGCACCTTTAATTAAACTGCTCTACCACGAAAGTTCAATTCATCCACTACCAGCCATGTGTGCTCGTTGCACATATCTTTTACGACGATTTGAACTGTGAAAGCACTAAGGCCGGTAAGTCCACATTGGCGTACTGCTTCAGCAGCAGGTTTGTAACCCCTCCCACCCCGATGGCTGTGAGGCACTGCAGAGCCCGTATGCTCGTCCAGAATCCCGGTATCCTGGAACGGGAAGGTTGTGATTTGTATTAGCGCATCATTTTTTACCCTAAGAATGTTTAGAGCATTTTCGAGTCGATTTACTCGGCGCCTGACCTGGATCTAACCTATTTGTATAAGCATGAAGTCGGTTCCAGCACTATACGGGTTAGAACGACAATCTTACAGAATACGTTTTGTCAGTAACATATCGATGGTTCAATGCAATACTATAGTAAGTGCTTCATGTTTATGAAGCACTTACTATAGTCTTGCATTGAATCATCGATATGTTAAAAACTTGATTTAAACAATCACTTAATAAATGACCCTTTCCTATATATTTGATTTAGAAATACTGAAAAGACGTGTTTGCATTGAATTATTGTGATTAAGGGGGCTTGAACCGCGGTTATAAGTCAGTAACACCGAAAAATCAGTTATGAATTTCCATTGCTTATAACGTAAAATGAATCAGTCTCCAAATAGTTCTATTTGATCCTTTAGTTGGAGTACTTATCAGAATGGTCTCAACGAGACGACTCTAATGGGTACATTAAGCATAGGATTAATAAAAAAAATCAAAGATATAAGCTTTGGGTTACATTCAGCATTCCTCGAAATGCCTTCATCTACCGGAAATGAAAAAAAAACCTCCTTAAACTCATTTAGCTAAAGAAGCGCATACCCTGGAACAATAATATCGAATATAATTTTCACAACACTTTAATAAAAAAACAAACATATGTACATATAAAAGCAAATTTCATATTCAAAACTTCATATCGAGATTTATATCATTGGATTAACTATGATTGCTGGCCACAATGATCCTATTCTGATTTCAATTGCGATAGCACAAAGGCAGGGATGTCTAGGCCCGCATATTGTTTCAACAGCGCATGTGAGACCCCGCCTATCCCAATGGCTGTGAGGCACTGTAGGGCCCTAATACTTGTATACAGACCCCTTAATCTGCAATGTGAACATAGTATATATCGTGTGTTACTCTACTATACCAGATATTCTGATGGAAATTTATAGGAAAACAATGTGACAAAAAGGAAAGGCGTGCTCCTAATGAGCACGTTTTCCCTTTTTGTCGCATTGGTTTCAACCGAATGACATAAAAAAGAGATCTTTCCGCACCATTATTGTATTTTGTCTGTTGTTGCTTTCAAATTGAAGCAGTCAAAACTTTCCAATTTTAGGATTTGGGTAAGCAATATTCCATGCAAGAGAATGTGGAAGTGGCACACATAAAATACCATTAAACCAAAATAGTTCTACCAGACGATACCTTAAGTGGAGGAGAAACAATAACAAAAGAAATATCTTTTTGGAAGGTACACATTAATATTTCCAGAGACATAGTTAACTATGCCTTTGTTATTTCGTTAAAAAAGCAAATAATGCAGAGATAACCAATTAATCCCTTTAAGAGACGTATTCGAATTTGTTCCTTTAAGTAATATGAAAATAAGCCTTTTGCATACAAAAAAACATGACATTTCCCAATAAAATATGTATGTGTGCCTCTTATAAGCGATGGTTTTTATACATAATAGCAAAATATTGTCTCTTAATTAATGTGAGTAAAAAAATAAAAGCCGACACTCGTTAGTTAGTCCGGTATGTATTCTAATGACCTTGGGCTACAGGGCTTATGACAAACTCCTCAAAGTGATCTCCCTTTATGAGATTGATCACTGCCACTGCAAGTGTCACATGGCCATCTGCTTAGAAATGTAAATGTCGTTTGAAGAACTAGATGACGGCGACACCCAAAACAATCATCATTATTATATTGCTTTATGTGTCAAGAAAACGGAAAATTTCCAATTTAATTGGTCAGATATCAACACAAGACATTACTAGTAAATAAAATCCTATATCTGATAAAAACTAAAAAAAAAAAGGCTGACTGTCGCAAAATGGCTGAAATACTGCAGATATTTGCACAAAATCCAGATCCGAGAGTTCGAGACCCAATTACGTAGATGTTAAATCCAATGTTTAATGGAGTCATTGTGCCGTCTATCACCAGTGAAAGGGCCTATAAATGTTCGTTTAAGGTAACCCGACCCTACCTAGCCTAACCTGCCTACCCTAACGATTTTTTTCGACCATTGGAAGCAGAATCAATTGGCGCCGTATTTGTAACATATCCATTTGAAATTCCTGAAGTATTTCCGACAGGCCAGTTTACGAGTTGAATAGGCTGAGAAGATTTGACAAACGTATGCTTATACGTGTCTTCTACTTCTGAAAATGCATTTTGATGGATGCTGGTCTGTGTCAGAAGACAGTTCTAAACTGTTTAACTATTTTCTTACCAAATAAAAAATAATGATAAAAAAAGAATTCCCTACCTACCCTAACTACTTATTTTGAAGATGTTACCCTAAACAAATATTTTTTGGGGGGTCTAAAGAATGCTTAAAACGAAAGAAATATAGAATACTGGTGAAGAAATTCATGGGGAGTTGCCAGTTGCTATACGCCTACAATATACAATACTGCTAATTTCAGAGCCAGATCCAGAAAATGCTATACGCCTACAATATACAATACTGCTAATTTCAGAGCCAGATCCAGAAAACACCAACCAATAAAACATGTGCATGCATATCTATATAAACACACGTTGTCTTATCACTGTTAAAACTATACCATTTTATTTTTCAAACTACAAGAGATCATTCATTTTGGAAGTATAAAGACAACGTTTACCTTTTATCAGCCTCTTGGATATATCCCTTTATATATTTGTGTCTGCCGTATAGGTATACAACTCCAAGTAAAGCTGCTGGAGCTGAAAAAGGGAATAAAAAAAAGTAATTTACGGTCACTACTGTCTAAATTAACCTCTATTCGACCAACCAAAGATAAATGCAATCGCATTTTGTTTACCATAACACATGATGTAATTAATGTTATTGATGTAGAAAATCCCAAACATTATGTTCTTTTTGATTGTTGTTTTGTGTACACCTACCATCAATGTCCATTCCTATCTGCTTAAAAAATATGCAAAATAAAAAAAATACATCTTCAATGTTATCTATTTTATTTAATCTATTTCCCTTCGAATCCTCTTTTTTATGGCAATTCATTGAAATAACTGGTCATATATTCTCATGTATTTATCTATCATAAATCAGGCCTTACATTTATTAATGATAAATAACAGATGTGCTTATTTCAAAAATGTTATTTAAGTGTAATAAATTAATTCTTTTGTTTGTTGACCAATCCATTTACTTTCCTTTCTCCCATTAATCAACCACCAGTTCCCATGTATGTTTAAGTAGTCAAAGCCTTTTCATGTACACGAACTAACCTTGATGGCAGAATATGCCTCCAGTCCAAAGAACAATCTGAAATGGGACTGCGAATTCTAAGCTGTTTTGTCTGAAACCAAAATGAAATATGTTAAATTGTATGTTCGTGTTTTGTATCACGTTAATGATATTTCAGTTATATTGTGTTGCGGTTGGTCAAAGTTTTGCCGACATGCACGCAATTGGAAATAAATCAATAAAGTAGTATCACATGCCAAGCTTGTAATTAACGAAGAAAGACTTTCAAAATGGCTGGCCAAACTGGGTAGAATCATGAACATTCGATTAGTCAGTTACCTTGTACGAAAATTAAAATCGATCACTTTCATGATTTGGTTAATCCAAAGACAATTGGCATCTTAGCGAAAGGAATAATCCCTCGTAATTAACCGTCCTATAAACGGAACCAACACAGTAACATACGATGCAAATAATTGACTTGAGTTTTAAGTATGTTCCAACAGAAGAATACATGCAATACAACGGGCCCTGCTCCTTACTATTGGTTTATCTTTATCAGTAGCGCACACCCTGCCTAACTCCTTTTTCAAGTCATTGCTTGTTTTGTAGCATGGATAAACTGGTAACATCCCGGGGTACCGTTTTACTAAACAGTTTACGCTTAAGATTTGCGTAAGTTTAAAACGACAATTCCTCTTACTCCAACATTGGGCAAAGCAATATTGCAACGTAACACATCATTGGAATCGTCTCTCCGAGACGCTTCCAATGACATGTCACATTGCAATATTGTGTTTTCGGTTCAGATACTATACATGTTCATCAGTTTTGACTTGCGCAAATATTTTCCGTAAATCGTTAAGTACAACGGTACCCCGGACCTTAATCAAACGTTGGATTAGAAATTGACAATTACGGTTTCGAACCAGGACCCCTACCCCGTATTCTACTTGGATAAGCTGTTCATTACGCTATTAAGCCCCAGTTGCATGCATCGTACATGTAAGTTAAACTATCCGAGTATGAAAATCTGAATGGTTTATATTGCTTCAAGGCTCATAAAAGGAGACTAATGCTAAAACCTAGTTAGTTATATTTGGTTCGAAAAATATGGCTGCACGTGTTACATTTAAGCAGTTTATATAGTCTGCTAGGTGTTGGGCTATGCTCTCTATTTGACCCATGGAATCTGATTATTTTAACTGGCAGCAATACTGGCTAAGAGGTAAAGTCTAAAGTTCTTTTTCTAATTCTTATCTTTACCGAATGATAACTATTTTTTCTTCATTCCAATTTGTAAAAAACTATCAGACGACATATAAAAGTGGGAACAGAAGCTTTAGTCGGAACCATAATGAAGAGAAAACCGTATGCACCAAACAAGCGAATCATGGACATTTATTCATCTCCCCAAACGCGTATATGTAATAGGTCAAAATGAAAAGCAACAGCAGACGACAAAAACACTGATATTTTCGTTTGATGTTACGTAGAAAACATTGTGACAATAGGCATGTTTATGCATGTATTTGTCACGTGACTCACTGTGCCCGAAGTGCCCGGATGAAATCCGGAGGCCCGTCAACTTCCGGAGGTTTTATTCCGTGTTTCCGCCTAAGGTTGGCGACTTCTGTGGCAGCATGGCCTGCGAATGACATGGAATCACACAGAGTCAAATACTTTCTTTCCTTGACATGGATCTAATGACGTATGTACGGTGGCATAGAGGTGGCATGCATGCGTTTTCTTTTTCCTTTTTCCGAGTTAGTAGGTCGAAATAACAGGATCATTAAGTTGTTACTTCGACATACTAACTCGAAATAACGAGTTCACTAAGTCGTTATTTCGACTAACTAACACGAAATAACAAGTTAACTAAGTCGTTATTTCGACTAACTAACTCGAAATAACGAGTTAACTAAGTCGTTATTTCGACTTACTAACTCGGAATAACGAGTTAACTAAGTCGTTATTTCGACTTACTAACTCGGAATAACGAGGGAAAAAATCTCATGCATGTTAACTCTGTGTCACCGTACGTACTTCTTAGTACCAAAAAACGAAATTTGACAGGATATGAACTTTACAAAGCATTAATTCTTATTATAACATACGATTAAGCTTATTTCCATTAGCAGTCCGGAATGATTTGAACAAATAGCCAAGCGTCTGTTATTTATACCTTTCTTAACCCTTTAGAGGATCTTATGGAAGATTGTCAGTTTAAATTGTCAAATAGGTTTCCTCGTTTAATAAAGTCTTTATTATTATTATTATTATTAGTAGTATTATTATCATTATTATTATTACTATTAGTACCAAACGCCAAATAGTTTTCGACTGTTCAAAATTGAAACTGTTGGCAGACAACATTTCAAAATGTGTTGAAATTGAAAACTAATCTTCTGATAGAGCAAATTCTCCTTTTCCCACAATGTTTTTCAGAGTCGTCCGCATCAAACTGGTCAAATGTCATTATTGTTTGGTAATGGGCTAAGGTATGTATACATGAACAGAACTTGATCGCAAGCTATTGAGAGATAACATTTATTTGTACAGGACATTTACCCTTATAGTGCTCGAACCGACTTCAGGCTTGTGCAAACAGGTTGGATCAAGTAAAATTGGCGGTTGGCCTGTGATCAAACCTGTGTGGTACGCTGGGTACATTTCCTTATCAAAATAAGCAGATATCTAAGGTTTTGGAATGCAGACGAACAAAAATGTGTTTTCAGAAAATTACCCAGCATTCTAAGGGTTACCTATGTACAAACGTTTGTTTATAACTAAACTTATTTCTTTCACATCGATTTTGAAACAAGTTCTAGCAACTTAGATTGACTCACTCTCAATAAATCTGGCTTTTTGGCTACATAACCAGTACCCACAGTGCTATGTGGGTCAGTCCTGGCATTGTCACCTCGTCGCTGTTGGAGATTGAACCCTAAACCCGCGGTACAAGAGACCGACGCTCTACCACTGGACCAGTGTCGCCCATTGAGTTTTTATACGAACCATGTACGTACGCGATCATTATTTTTCCTTTTTGAAATAATCAGTTTTTAATTCATTTTGAAATGATGATGTAGATGTGTATGTGTATTCAATGTTATGTTGATATTTTTACCGCTGTTTTCACTTATTTTGTCGTCTGCTGCGAATACTTAAATCCTCTTAGCCTGAGAATTCAACAATAAAATGAAAGAAGAAAAACTGAGCACTCACCCTGTTGCCATGCGTGCGCGAGGGACACTAAACCCACCCAGACCAAATCCTCAGTTTTTATATTGACTACCATGTTTGTATGGGTGTACCGTTATTCAAATTATCATATGAGATGTGTATATGTACTCGAACACTACACATTGAATCTACAAGCGTGTCGAGGTTTTACTATTCGTGTGTTATGGGGTTGTAAGATACTATCGTTCTCTTACGCAGTGATCTCCCTTTTCATTCGATAAGGGGATACTGTATAACTCGGATAATCCAAGCTGCAAATGCTTCCGTGTGGTACAGAATGAAATATCTACGTCCGGATCATTCGAACTAGATATTGTACTGCACTGTTGCAAAGAGAAATAATCCTGCGCCGAGTTTGAGATACAATATAACGCAAGTACACTAGTTTGAAATAAAAAGGAAATCATACAGAACAGGGGAATTGCCGTAAACGGTAAATTTTAGTTAGTTAATCTAATTAGTTTAAATAAGTCTTGCACTATAGGAGACATGCAATTTTACATTTTGTTTTCACAATTTGAGAAGATAGTGACATAGCAGTTTTGACGTTCTGACAATAACGTAATCGCAGGCTCTCGGAACCTCTAATACACCGATTTACGGTAGTGGTCCTTATAATTTTCCTTTTATTTTTTAATCGTGATTGTTTCGAGAGTTGCCGTAGTGTAGCGGGAACTTTACAATGGTAGAGTTGCTATATCATCATTCCATGTAGTTCAGTTAAACAAATATTTATTTCACGTCATCGATTGTAACGGAAGGTTGATTTAAATTCAATCTAGATGACTGTTTCCTGGATATTTAACCACTAGGCCTACCTGGACCGATTTGTGGGCTAGTGCCGTTAGCTACCCATGTACATGTGGATTGCCTATTGAGATACTTATACGTCTTGAAATTCTCTTGTGCTGGAATATCAAATTCAAACTTAAGGTCAATATAACAAACGTTGTAATTCCTTCATTGTCAAATACTTAATTTTTCCACCTGCAGACGATATTTTCTACTTGAAGCAGATGACTATAGAAAGGCTTTTTAAACAAGTGAACAATATTTCAGTTCTGCTGTTGTAAAATGTGAACAAATTGAAAAAGCATTGATGAAAAAGGAGAAATTTCTTGTGACAAGCAATTTCTCCTTTTGCCACAATGCTTTTTGAAAGTCATCTGTTGCAAGACGCAAAAATGTTGTAATGTGGTAACTGTCAAGTATCTATCTATCTATCTTCCTGTGATATCAAACCCCTTACGGTGACTAAGACATTAAAGTACCCTCTGAAAAATTCATTGATTGTTTAAATCGTTGTACAACTATCATATAATCATATACTTTTGACAGCAACTTTACGATGTGCGTTGTTTAAATGACATCATATGAGTCAATCATCAGTCGAAGGAAGCTTTTAAAAGGGTAAGTTTGTGTTATCACTTTACATCAGCATGAAGCTCAATCACACACTTCTATTAATTCGGTAACATGTCAATAAACAAGTGAATGCATCCAGCAACTGTCCATTTATGCCTCTACCAATGTGCGTTTTTGCTTTTCGCCTTTACCATATATATTGCGTTTGTAAAACCCGTACAAAGCAATCGATTCTTTTTATTTCCATTTCATATGTGGAGCCGAAAGATGCCAAGCTCATCTGACATCAATGGTTGGTTAAGATAGAATACCCATGATCCGCCATCTTTAACATTTTTTTTTGTCATTGGATTACTTCAACCGTTCTCGGTATACATCGGTAGGTGCAGGAACTACTCTTTACACCGAATAATCCCGGTCACGACCAATGTAAATCGAGCACAACCGAAGGTATCCGACTAAAGAATTATTTTCAAAATGGCGGGTTATTGGAATTCTACCTTTAAGATGGGTGAATACTGAAACGGCATTGTCATGATTCTAACGTTTTGTATCTCGTTAGTCATTAAACAAATCCTCTCACAGAATCTCAAACATAGAGGAACCGGGTTTCGAACCCGAGCAAAATATGGTGCAGTGGTTGTTAGGTTCGATTCTCAAACTACTCGACCACGAAAGTCCCTTTTAAACGCACGAATCAAACATCTGCTTGTTATACAGAGCTGGTTTTCACCCATTACCAAACAATCACGACATTTGACCAGTTTGTTGCAGACGAATCTGGAAAACATTGTGGGAGAAGGAGAAATTGCTCGTTAAGAGCAATTTCTCCTTTTCTCACAATGTTTTCTGCCCTATCAGAAGATTATTTTTCAATTTCATCACGTTTTGAATTGTCGTCTACAAACTCTTTCAATTTGGGACAGTCGGAAAATTGTCGTTTGGTAAAGGGTTAAGCGAAATCGTGTCAAAACCAACACGTGGTCTCATTCTTGTCACGAAATCAACGTTTACAGAAAACTTAGATTTACGGGAGGGCATGTGTAAAGGTTACGAAGTATTTCGGACCAACAAGTCCATCACATATTCAGAAAACTAATGCAATATTCGTGCTTGTTTTTTTAAAGGGACTAGGTACTCCCATCTCACAAATTGTTCTCTCTGTATGTCCTATGTAACAACCGTTTTAGCTGCTGATTGAAAATCAATACTCGTCACCATACAATAGAGCATGTTCTTATTTATTTTTTTATCTTAAGTTTTTCAACATCTGTGTTATCATTTAGAAAACAACAACAAGGGAAATGAATACCCAAGCCTTTCAGGCTTTTGATTGGAAACGCCTACCAATTTCGGTTATTTTGCATTACGGAAATAAGGTATAAAACTACACAATCAAATAAACATGTGGCTCATTTAATAATGATGTCATAAATAACCACCGCTGACCCGAGGATAAGATAAAGTTAGATGTTT
This sequence comes from Cerastoderma edule, assembly GCA_947846245.1. Lineage (NCBI taxonomy): Eukaryota > Metazoa > Mollusca > Bivalvia > Cardiida > Cardiidae > Cerastoderma > Cerastoderma edule. Next base: position 25,220,533 of record OX401408.1, read on the forward strand.
GTATACTAATTAAACCGTGTTAACGGTTTTCTAAATCTGCAACCCAGATGTGCTTTATCTGCATCACACAGTTTGAAAGAGGTTGGGGATTTTATCACTAACCAAGTTTTGAGTAACTGTATAGAGCTGTGATGTCAGCCAATCCATAGAAGAAGAATCAAATTAAAATCGCAATCTGTGATTTATTGCGTTAAAGACACCCGGAGTGTTGCAGAGCCATTACCCAAACATTTCCCTAAATGTGTTACCTGGGTGGCCATGTATGATGCAATGTTTTTTCTCCTTGTGTAAAATGCACTAAACGTTCAAAAAACATTAATACATGCTAATACGAAAAGAAAATTACATGTATTAGAAATAAATGTTCATATTGGAACTAAGACAGTGTCCTTTCTCCTCGTGTAAAGTGCAATTAACGATCGAAATTTGATTCATAAATACATGCTTATATAAGGAAACTACGTGTATTAGAGGTACCACATTCATGTTGAAACCGTTAAAAAGATGATGAAAAGAAACCAACGGTAAATTTTCGAGACATTATGTTTGCAACATCTGATCCCAAACGAAGCTTGTGGTGGTTTTCAGATAGTGCGTACTTTATATACCACGGACAAGGGGTTAGACTCAGATAAGGCCTACATGTACATGTTAGATAGATACGGTTCAGTCTTAGACAACAGATCAACTAGACGGAGCCATGAGATCCCTCAGTGTCGCCATTTTTATTCTAGGATGTCTTCATTTTGTCTTCGGACAACCACGTATGTTGTGTGTAATGCTTTTCGACTGAAGTGCAACTTCATTGTTTTCTAGACGTGTGTGGTTTATTGTGGAATGTATCATTTAACCCTTAGAATGCTGGGTAATTTTCTAAAAGTAGTTTTTTGTCTCGTCTGCTTTTCAAAACCTTAAATGTCTGATTACTTTTAATGAGGAGAGATACTCGGAGAAGCAAACATGTTAGATCACAGGCCAGCCACAAATTTACTTGGCGGCTGGCCTGTTATCTAATATGTTTGCATAAGCCTGAAGTTCCAGCATAATAAGGGTTAGGCCAATAATAGAATTGCAGTCTAATTTTGGAGACATGTTTTCTTCCATTGTCGTCCGCTGATTAGTTGTGTTGACTATTAATATATCTGCTTGACTTCTATTACAATAAATCCATAATTCGCATAAACGTTCCGCGAACGTTACATATCTCCGTCCTCCAGAAAAAGGATTGTCCCGAGTTGGCTGTTCTACATTTTAAAAGAAATGCAAATTTTCGCAAATCTGGGTATACGCAGCTTTAAAGAAAACGTTCCCCGGCTTATAAAGAAGATAATGTTAGATGAACGCTGCTTTCATTTGTATTTCAAAGAATATATCATGTCGACCGGTGCTTTTATACGTGTGCGCTGGCATCCCCTTGCACAACCTTTTTGTGAGCGACTGACTACTTTAACGCATGAACGGCATTGGTAAGTATAATGTAATGTAATGTATACCAAGCGGCGTCAACATTAGCTGTTGTTCTAGTGAGTGTATGGAACAGAAGATTGGAATTGAATAACTATGCCGAGTTGATCTTCTTATTGACTTAAATGGAATGATCCAACTTGCTGGTACGTAATGTTATGTATACAAAGCGTCAACAATAGATGTTGGTCTAGAAGGCGTAACAACAAGACGTCTGACACTGAATAACTATGCCAAGTAGCGGTTGTCATTGACTTAAATGGAATGATCCAACTTGCTGATACGTCTGGGTTATTCAGATTTACTATTGTCTGTGGACTACGATTTACTATGGTACGTCAGTAGTTGATGTAGAGCGGGATTACTTAACCCTTAACCAGACACCGAATTTTCGACTGGCTCAAATTGCAAAAGTTTGCAGACGACATTTCAAAAGCTGATGAAATTTGGAAATAATCTTCCGATAGGGCAGTAAACAGTATGGGAAAAAAGGAAAGATAGCTCGTCACGAGCAATTTCTCCTTTTCCCACAATGTCTAAAGTAAAGTCGTCTGCAACAAAGTGGTCAAATGTCGTTATTGTTTGGGAAAGGGTTAAGCAGTATTTTGAGACCTTTCTATCAACTCGTTCAATGTACGTACTCGTTAGAATTGTCTCGTAGGGACACTCCTGATGAATAACCACATTAACGGTTTATGTTCACAGATGTGAGGACAACTGGGTACCGTTTTACTAAACAGTTTACGCTTAAGATTTGCGTAAGTCTAAAACAACAATTCCTCTTATTTCAATATTGGACGAAGCAATATTGCAAAGTGACACATCATTGGAATCGTCTCTCCGAGACGCTTCCAATGAAGTGCCACATTGCAACATTGTACTTTCATTGAAGGTACTATCCATGTTTATCAATTATGACTTACGCAAACATTTTCCGTAAGTTGTTTAGTAAAACGGTACCCTGGAAGTTAAAAATTAATGAAACTGCAAAACAGCTGTAACGTCGTATTGTACACAAAGAAGAATAGTCATTGGAAGTAAATTTAGATCGTTTTTAGTTTCATTAATTAATCCAAACGCCACACTTTTGACTGTCCCAAATTGAAAGAGTTAGCAGACGACATTACAAAATGTGATGAAATTGGAAAATAATCTTCTGATAAGGTAGGAAACATTGTTGGAAAAGAAGAAATTGCTTGTTACGAGCATTTTCTTCCTTCCCCAAAGTGTTTTCCATGGTCGTCTGCAACAAACTGGTCAAATGACGTTATTGTTTGGTAATGTGTTAAAGTGTGATACAGTGAATTAAGATGTACCCCGGTCCAAAAAACTTGACATCGCCTTTAAGATGTACCGCTTATAAACGGTACATACAATGTACTTTGACAAATCGACGTTTTATTTATTAGTTATGCTTTCAAAACCTTATTTTACGTTGTATATCAAACAACAATACAAAATATGTATTGTTTAAACCACATTTTTAACCTCCAACTTTTCTCATCTGTGAATAAGTAGCCTACCTTGTAAGCATTTAGAGAAGTAATCAAGAAGTGAGCATTGCGAATTTGCCTCTTAGTCACCTTCTCTGAGTGTTATAACTGAACAGATACAACGGCTACAAGTAAAACATGGCTTTTATGTCAGAGGAAAGTATGGCATAACATTGCAATCTTAACCCATCGGGCTTTCCTCGATCTCTTTGCTTCACACCATACATGTACCTGTATGTACCTGCATGAAAAACCACCCTCTTAGGGACGTCGGCTAGTATAGACGGTTTCGCTCTGGCTCGCCTGCTTTCTTTTTGTGGCTTACGGGTAAAATTCTTTTTCAGCATCGAACATTTTGTTCACTTTGACATGTCAAATTCTTTCTGTAGTGAGGATGTTTGAATGAACTAACAGGCTAAGCTTTCTTTCAGATCACAACAGATTCTTCATTGTACATGTATTTTTTCAGGGCCCACCGTCTCTAGTTTGCGTTTAAGTTATACATCAAAGAAATACATTGGAGCAGCATTCATTTGTTGACCTTTAATATCATAAAACTGAATTGATTAAGTATGGTGTATGTTTATGTGAATTGAATGGCGCTAGTTACAACAACACAAGAACATCGATCTTAACCAAAAGAAAATTATAAGGAACAGAGTACATTCAGTTTGAATAAGTTTTTAGGTGTTCACACATTACATTCGAAATTAAAGACTTTTTGTGAAATATTGTGATGAAAAATGTACAAGTTATGGCAAAAGGGTCTGGCCACAAGTTCTCACACCATTAGATTTGACCTTTCCCTTTTAATTTCGATGTTAGTCATACGAACTCATTTGACAACGGTTGTAAAATGATTGCTATCTGTACCTTAGCTCACGAGTAACAATACCACTTTACCTGTTTCTAGTGCCGACCTTCACTCCGCCCATACCGGTGGGTCGCATCGATGATCCAGAGCTGGATGAAACCTCGGGTATAGCTGCGAGCCGGAAGTTCCCCGGGGTCATCTACGCCCATAACGACCACGGGAATAGGCCGAGGATATTTGCCATCAACGCGACCGACGCCCATGTTATTGCAACGATTGAGATCAGGTTGGTTTGTCGGCTGGTTGGCTGGTTGGCTGGTCGGCTGGCTGGCTGTTCGGCTGGTTTGTCTGTTGGTCGGCTGGCTTGTTTGCTGGTTGGCTGGTCGGCTGGTTTGTTGGTTGGTCGGCTGGTTTGTTCGGTAGTTGCCTTATTGGATGGTTGGCTGGTCGGCTGTTTTGTTGGTTGGTCGGCTGGTTTATTAGCTTGTTGGCTGGTTGGCTGGTTGAAAAGATAAGGTTTTGACCCTTTTGCAAACAACAAATTTTCGACTGTCCCAAATTGAAATAGTTTGCAGACGACATTTCAAAATGTGATGTAATTGGAAAATAATTTCCTGATAGGGCAGAAAACATTGTGGGAAAAGGAGAAATTGCTTGTTACGAGCAATTTCTCCTTTTCCCAAAATGTTTTTTCTCAAGTCGTCTACAACAAAGTGGTCAAATGTCGTTATTGTTTGGGAAAGGGTTAACACTGTTTTCAATGTTATTTTCGAATAACATGAAATAGTCATATCGCGTTCGCTAGAGCAACTATGACCATGTACACGTAGGTTACCTTAAAGGCTTTGACAATGATTTACATACGCAATTGTTGAAAGCAAAAGTCACACAACTACACTCAAAATCTGCAAAAACAACACTTTTATTTATATATATAATTCCATGCCATATTCAATACGTTGTACAACCCAATAGGCATTAATTCGAATATTAACCTATACATTTTACTACCCAATAGGGCATTAATTCGAACATTGACCTATCACTTCACTGGGCCGCTTGTTATAAGACTCAGTGTGTATTCCATTTGGACAAACCGGCAGTCGGATATTCGATTCCTGCTCCTAATCTTTACTGTTTAATGGCCTCTTCCTCCGTAACACATCTATTCGCAGTATCTGCTACAAAAATATGGAATCCATAAAGACAAAATATCAAATTGCTTTTTATGAGAAATGTATCCTTTTCGTTTCCAACTTTCAACTAGAAATCGTACAGAAATGATAATACGTTCTTGTTGTTTTTATAGTCTGCTGTTGCTTTCAATTTTGACAAGATGCCAATTCCCATTGGAGGAATGTGCGTTATGGTAACATGAAACCTTTTCTGTTCACAGCCCTGCGAAGAACACCGATTGGGAGGACATGGCAGTGGGGCCGTGTGGAATAAACAAGAATGACTCCTGCATTTTTATCCTGGACGACGGAAAAAGTGGCGGGGCTGGTGCAAGAACCGTCTACAGAATCCCCGAGCCGGATGCCATTCTCGATCAAACGCTGGCCCCCGAATCTACGTTACGATACAAGTAGGTCAATGAAAAAGGCTGTGCTAAAAAGCATGGCTTTTTCCCAAAGAAAATGTCAGTGCTATCATATCTACTCGGCAATCCCCGGCTTGTACCGGGGATTGCCGAAAAGATACGATTGCAAACGGACTTCGTCGCCGCCATGTTGTGAGATTACTAAGATATGGCCGAGGTGTTTCAAATAATGTCTGTGGTGTAGTGATTCCTGACTCATAGTCAATTCACAGGGACATTTATCATATCTACCTGTATTAACAATATATGGGCCACGTCACGGGAAAAGAGGCAATCGGACATAGCAAACAGTGTAGCCCCAGACCAGCCGCCACGTCACTGACGCGGCGGCTGGTCTGGGGTTACACTGTTTACCATCTTAGAGGACATCAAGTTCTACCTTTAATCAAATACAAATGATAACTGTCGTGACTAGATGCTGGAATAATAGCGCTAAGAAAGAGCTGAGTCAGTGGTTTTTATTTATGTCCGAGTGTCCCTTTTCGCGTGACTGGGCCCATATGTATTGTTAATACATGTATATAACTATATATGACATATGTCCCTGTGAGTCGATTGAGTGTGGTCCAAAAGAGTGTACACCTTTAATGTCAGCTTCAAGCATAGTAGAACCATTTACGTTCATCTCGGTCAATCTTGTAGCGAAAACCAAACAACAAGATCAAACCGATGGGATTTGCAATTAAAAGTTCGATACTCAACTTCAAGACTACGAACGAGCTCCTTCAAATGGCTGTCACGCATGAACGGAATTTGACCAACAATGAACCACAACTGTATGTAGAAATATATTAATCTACCCAGAGTGGTTTCCCTTGTCACATCAACAATGATGGTTGTTTGGATAGCCAATCTGAACACATCGGGTTTATCCAATGAAATCACCTCTGAAATAATAGGAATTACCCCATATCGTTACCCGCGAGAATGACGTCACTTCACTTTCGCTTTTAAAAATAGATCTTAGATGTGAAATCAAAAAGGTCGTTTTAGTTGATTGAGGAAACAATTATACATGTCACAACAACAATTTCACCATTTGGTATGAGTTATTGATAAAAAAAAAAAGATTTAAATGGATGTCCAACACTTGCATACACATTGAACTACTTAACGCGCACGCTTAGAATATGTGTTAATTGCCGGAGGCCGATTTACCCGAAAAATTGTAACCATACACTTATATCCGAGCAATCGTATCTACTCGGCAATCCCCGTAACAAGTCGGTAGATATACCTCGTAGGCAGTACATGAATACACCAGAAATCTTGGGGTAATTCGCCTTATTTCCGGCGGATAACGCAAAATGCAAATAGGCACTAAATATTTTTTTTGATACACAAAAATTGGTTATATATCACAATTGAATAGTGTGTTTACCCTTTTCATCAAAGATGATCATATCAACACATCTTTGTTTCATATTTTGTCAATCGACTCTTTTCGGAAATCCCCGGCTTGTTACGGGGATTACCGAGTAGATACGATTGGCCCTTCGTCGCTGACCTACTTTCAAAAATGGCTCCCCATTACCTCCGAGGTTATTTTAAGAAATGGCCGAGGTGTTCCGAATGATATCCGAGTGGCCTTGAGAAATTAGTTCGCGGTATACGAACGGGCCAGGCTCCAGACTAATATCCGAGGTGTATTTCACAGCTCGCGGAAATACCCGAGTAGTTCCGATTGTTGGATAGCCTAACTCCTCACGGTGGTCTCCCTTTATGGATTCGATCACTGCAACAACCATCTGTTTCTAAAAAATGAAAATAGCGTTTGAATTTGGCGGTGACATCCAAAACCATCACTCATTTGTACTTTTCTTTGAAGAAAGCGAAAGATGTTTCAATCTAAATGGTCAGAAAACAACACAAGAATTGGACATTATTACTAAATTAACTGCATGTACTACATTTGGTCAAAACTTTAAGGAAAAAAAGACATCTTTATTTCAACCAAAGTGTTAAATGCCCACTTTTGAAAAGTTGTTGAGAAGTTGGTCATCACGAATGAGCATCATTTCTGTGGGAAAGCAGTTAGCGACTTGGAAACAATATTCTGCACTAGATACCGTTTTAATTAACAGTTTATGATTTTGCGCAAGTTCAATACAATATTCCCTCTTCCAATGGCGTATCACATGACAATATTGCGGTTTTTTTTAAAGAAAACCTTGCGGGAAAAGGAGAAATTGGTGGAAACGAGCCTTTTTTCCTTTTTCCACAAGGTTTTCTGCTCTTTCTGAAGAATAGTTTTCAATTTCATCACATTTTGAAATGTCGTCTGCAAACTCTTTCAATTTGGAACAGTCGAAATTGTGTTGTTCGGGAAAGGGTTAACTAAAATCTATTCCACAGCTGGTCGGAGCCCGCTGCGAACACTGTCATGGTCGATGCCTACGGGTTTGTGTATATCATAGCCAATGTGGATGGTGGACGGGGCATGATTGTAAACCTACCCGCCTCCGCCTGGGGACAGACAGACCGCATATATGTCGAATCGGGAGCGTTCTATGCAATGTACTCGTCTCACTCGGACCCTGAAGGTTAAACGAATTAATAGTAGTTATAGTAAATATAGTAAGTTACTGACACAGGTTACATTTGGGTCCTCTTCGTCAGTGCCGTACCAAACTTTTTTTTCAGTTTTGTAACGGCTTTCTTAGATGCACAAGTACTAGGCTAGAGCTCTGAAGTGACTTGCCAAATGTCACTCCCATGAATCCAGGGGTCTCAGTGGGCTCGGTGGGCTCGAACCCGAGACCCCCGAGTTATGATTCCACCACCTTAACCACTGAGCCACGCAGGGTCAATTTAATCTTTCTATTTTACTTTCCTTTTTGTTTTTTCTTCATGCTTCTTTTTTAATTATTATTTTTTATTCATCGTTTGAATAATCCATTGTGCGTTAAAGGTTTAATCATAATAGTTTAAGTTTGGACTTATGGCCTTTGCATCACTTTTGCATAGAGACTTTAAGGATTTGGTGCAGATTTCGCTACAAGTTGGACAGCTGAAAACAAAATGGTATTCACTTTCAACTGAATTCTGAGCTACTCAAAGCCGCATATCAGGCAAGTCGAACCTGGTTCATCTACAAAGGTCGCTTCTCGCTGTTCTAAAGCGAACAGTTGCCTCTCCTTGAGCATTAACAAGTTAAATGCAATAAAACATTGTCGTTATGGCATGTTCTGTGTCACAATGCTGCGTCTATCTCAAAACTCTCCCTTTGTTTTAAACCGAATGTGTGCATCTTTCTACGTGCAACTCATTATATATAGGTTCGTCTGAGTACAAGCCAAGCGACGTGTTTCCAAAAGTACGCTACTCGTCGCTGTAGACCCCCACCCCACCAGATCCCCCCCACCACATCCCCGCACCGGAACTCCCACCACCAAGACCCCCACCAACATAAAAGAAGAGAAAATAAGAAACAAAGACAATGCTCATTGTCTTGAATTGTCGCTGGTTGCTGAGCATATGCTTCTTCTCCAGTACACGTTACTTGCTCTGCGACCAAAACGATACACATCGTTAATAAACGCGATTCACAAGTTGTTATTAGTTGTTAGCGAACGTATGTAACTTATATGTCATCTCACGCTCGTCCAGGGGCATAGCTAAGGCATTTAGTAACTGTACGCACGGTCAGTGGGGTTGGGTCTGTGGCATACTCCCCGTAAAGAATATTTCGTTTCCTTACAACGTCTGGTACAAACTATTGATGTTTCGAACAAGGAGATGCATGTTTACATAACACACCAGGGAAAATCATGAATTTGATATAGGACGCTCCTTGAAGATCTTAGACGTTCATATTACATGGACAATGTTTACGCAGCTTCGTAACTCTACGTACAGGCTGCTACGCGCTTGTCGTCACACGATAAAAAACGCGGTGTTGCATCTCCAACTAGATTTACACATTGCTATCAAATCAAAAGTTTCATTTCAATATAATTGTGTTTTTTGCGAGATTTTCACCTTGCCTTATTAATGAACTACATCTTTCAGGCGGAGACATTTCCCCAGACGGTTCTGAAATTCTGATCCAGGATTCAACCCATGTGTATTACTATCGTCTCGCGGAAAATGACATTTTTTCGGCGTTGACCCATCCAGGAGTCGATGTGCCTTTTTACCACGTACGATATAGCGAAGCTTTGTGTTGGTCCGCGGATGGCTCCTCCTACTTCACATTGGGGGAGGGGCATGCGGCCACCCTTTACAGATACGACAGACAGTAGGGTCTGAAAATCGAGTTTAACCCTTTACCAAACGCCAAATTTTAGACTGTCCCAAATTGAAAGAGTTTGCAGACGACATTTTAAAATGGGATAAAATTGAAAAATAATTTTCTGATAGGGTAAAACATTGTTGGAAAATGAGAAATTGCTCGTTAAGAGCAAATTCTCCTTTTTCCAACAAAGTATTCCAGAGTCGTCTGCAACAAAGTGATAAAATATAATTATTGTTTAGTAATGGGTTAAGGCGCAGAACTCCCCAACGGCTTTTTCTTCAAATTTCAATTGTTTTCTTATTATCGATTGGTATTTCCTTTCTTTTCTTTTTCGATTTTTCCAAAAATACATGTTCATTATTCGCCCCTAAAAGACGTCTCTGTATTTTTGTTAACCAACAGTTGTAAAGAGTTTCACCATTAAGGCCTACTTACTGACTATGGAGTACAATGGTAGCATTTTCGATCTTGTAGGAACTCAGTCATTGTCTCGACGTTACGTTTACCATAAGTGCCTGAATGTTTTCGATGTGTGCTGGTAAACTGAAATAAACCAGGTTGCTCTGTAAATCTAAGCAAAGATGCTTTACAACGAACCAAAACGCATGCATATCCTCAATTCGAATTTAAATTTGCAGTAATTAGGTGACAAAAATAATGAGCAAATACACACACTTATGAATACTTAGACAAGTCAAAATTCTAACATCGCCACTAGTCGCTTCAGAATCCCGCATGCTTTTGGAGAAAAGTGAAGAAACTTGAATGAAAAAAGCGTTAAGAAAGTTTGTTGTGTGTTTTCTTCTTTTTTTCCCTAGTGTTCACTCACGCACTCAATCTGAACATTTCAGGTTTATCCAATGAAAACACCTCTGAAATAATAGGGATGACGCCATATTGCTTCCCGCGAATGACGTCACTTTACTTTCGTTTTCAAAAATCGATCTTAAATGTCAAATCTAAAATGTCGTTTAATTTGATTGAGGAATCAACTATACATGTCATAACTTATAATTTCGCCATTTCTTATGAGTTACCGGTAAAAAATGATTTAAAAGGATGTCCAACACTTCTATACATATTGAACTACTTGACGTGCACGCTTAGAAAATGTGTAAAACGCCGGGGCCGATTTACTCGAAAAAGTGTAACCCTACACTTATATCCGAGGTGTATTTCACAGCTGACGGAAATACCCGAGTAGTTCCCATTGCTCACGCACTATGTTGATCTGCCTATTGAATCAAAATGGAATAAACCCCCGTTAACCCTTAGAATGAAGGGTAATTTTCTTAAATATATTTTTGTGTCGTCTGTTTTCCAAAACCTTAAATATCTGTTTAATTTTGATGATGAAAGATGCCCAGAGTAGCAAACAAGTTAGATCACAGACCAGCAGCCAATTTATTTGGCGGCTGGCCTGGATCTTACCTATGTGCATAAAAATGAAGTCGGTTCCAGCACTTTAAGTGTTAAACAATACTCCGCAAAGCAGTAATTTGAATTCAGTTTGCAGCAGACTAAATAGAAACTAGTGTGACGAAGGGAATATACGTTTCTATTTCTAACGGGCATTTTGTCATTGTATAGCAATGATTTAACCCAATGTCGTACAGTAAATATTTGCCGCACCAAATTGTCGCCTGCTTTTAATTAGAATTAGGGCCAGTCACATAAAGGGAACGGTCTGCATCTTATTCTATGCCTGATTCAAACAATCCAGACAGTTTGTTCAACAGTTTTGAAAATGAATCTGAATGCAATATGCATCAACAATAATGTTTGCTTTGATTATACATTGGATACTTTCGAGGGTGTGCTAGAACAAAAGCCCAATATAGACTATCTATTACGTCTTGGGCTAGTACAATTAGTTGTCGAATTGTCAATTGCAAACTCTGTAGGCCTATACAGTCTAAATTCACATTGAGACCATCAAGCAAGCTCTATTCCCGAAAAGTTCTGATTATGATATCGAGGCTGATAAATAACCGATGTACAACATTGATTCGAGGTAGTTACATTAGTTTAAGATAAGTTCTTGCAAAGAATGAACATCCGATAAGATCTGGAGAAATCAAGATGGAACCAGTTAGAGCAAAGACTTAGGTACCGTTTTACTAAACAGTTTACGCTTAAGATTTCCGTAAGTCTAAAACAACAATTCCTTTTATTTCAATAGTTGGCTAAGCAATATTGCAAAGTAACACATCATTGGAATCGTCTCTCCGAGACGCTTCCAATGACGTGTCACATTGCAATATTGTACTTTCATTGAAGATATCATCAATGTCAATCAATTATGACGTACGCAAACATTTTCCGTAAGTTGTTTAGTAAAACGGTACCCTAATGAATACATGTTTATTAGGTCTTTGTTTAGAGGCACTATCAGGTGTTTGTCACGTCTACCCGATGGCTTTATTTGTTCGAAGCTAATAATCGTCTCAATGCGTCTATAACTTCACAGAAAAGCAAGGGAAACTAGTTCCAAAACGGTATTAGTCCGCACAGTAAAGGCGGTTGTTTAATGAGTAATTGGGGTCCGGTGCAAGTTGCTGTATCGATAAAGTGGCAGCTCTCAAAATGCGGTTTATAAATGCAATGAACTAACGTTCAACTCACACTTAGTCCAAAAATCTAATTTTTATTGTTTAATTCCTTAAATTCCTTATTCCATTATCAGATACTGTAACGAATTGTAAAAGTGCCGGAAACCATAGTGAAAACACGGGTAATTGCTCACAACATAGGTTTAACCAAGATTATTAGGTCTTTGCTCGTAACGAGCATTAAATCATGTTATCATCGTGTTTTATATCTAATACCACAAAGAAAAAGTAAATATTTGCTTAATGACTATCATCTATTGTTGCGAGGAAATGTATATGTGAGAATTAGGTTATCTTTTGTTTGTACACATACAATGGCTGTCAGAAAACGTATTTAACCCATTACAAAACAATAACAACATTTGACCAGTTTGTTGCAGACGACTCTGGCAAACTTTGTGGGAAATGGAGAATAGCTCTAACGAGCAATTTCTCATTTTCCCACAATGTGTTCTGTCCTATCAGAAGGTTATTAGTTTGTTTCAGACGACTCTAGAAAACTCTGTAGAAAAAGAATAAATTGCTCTTAACGAGCAATTACTCCTTTTCTCACAATGTTTTTTGTCCTATCAGAAGATTAATTTTTAATTTCATCACATTTTGAAATGTCGTCTGCAAACTCGTTCACTTTTTGGGACATTCGAAAATTTGGAGTTTGGTAAAGGGTTAATTAAAGGTCAGACATGGACACATGTAGGGTCTGTACACTAGTTGATATCTTGATCTGCTATCCCATGACTTTTTTTGACAAGCACTTCTTATCAAACCGGACGTCTTATTCTATATATATCCTTATGTCAGACTTTGCGACATGATAAACAAATGCAGCATAAACACACTTAATAGAGGTTCTTTTTCAATTAGCTGAAACCATTGAAGCAAAGCAATACTTGACAAATCAATCATTTTGGAAAAAATCTCATTATGTTTTCAAGAATCAGCCGAAAGTCGTCTGTTGTTAACTTGCTGTTGACAAATATAAGACAATCTTCTTTATAAGACAAAGATCCTCAATTTTCGTAACGTAACCACATACTTTTTTCCTCTTTGAGATTTCCGTAACATCATCTACGGAGTGTTAGTCTATTTCGAAAACAAGGAAGTCAACAACAAATCGACGGAAGGTAAGTGACTTTATTTTGTCTAAATCATGAAATACTATGATCATTTCAATTTTGCATTATATTTCTATATCTTCCGTTTGACAAGTTTCATTGAATATGCTTGCAATATTTAACATCAACCGAAAATTCAGAATGTTATGGGATTTCGCGGATGTCAAACTTTTTTATACCTATTGACTTGTCAAAATGATGTTGTCATTTGTGTCCGAACGGAATGATTTGAGATGTATTAGTAATTTACAGTAGCAAAGTTTTTATATTATTGTCTGTAATTGAATATCTCCCTCCGAGTCAGCTTTGAAGTACATAGAAAAAAAGCTATTTCAAAAATTAATATAACATGTCTGATTAGCCAGATATAACAATTTAAACTCTTTTAACACTACTGCTCACTCACTCACATTTAAAGCTTAGCAGGGGATGTGGTTCGTATCCGTGGATTTGGAAGTCGGTCTGTGGATACGACATTTATTTTTCAAATAATTAACTTATGCATGATATATTTCTTTACTCTGCCCTGTATTTATAATTTTAGATATATATATCACAACAATAATAAACAACATATATAGATCTTATTTTCGCTTATTACTTTAAGTATATTCGAGTTATATTGTTTGTTTTGTTCCATATCCGCATATAACATCAGTCTGGGGATATGACATTTATTTTCTAAATAATTGACATACGAGGTTAGTATTTCTTTAATAGGCATAATTTGATATATTTTAGTAACACATAATGAATGAAATACATGGTATTTTCATTTGTAACCATAAGTATATTCGAGTTAAGTTGTAGTTGTGTTTTCCATATTTGCATATATATATTGGTCTGCAGATATTACATTTTTTTAATAATGAACATAAGGGGGATGTATTTCATTAATACACCTTGTTTTTTACAAATGGATATATAAACAGAATCAAGTTATCAAACCTCTTCAAACGTATATCTTTGGGTGTCATTCAATATGTATTTATTATTCTAAAAGAATATTGTATGACAATTTACCATACTTATTGTTTTATTTCTCAAATAAATGTCATATCCGCAGACAGATAGATTTCCACATCCACGGATATGGGTCATATCCGCTGTGAAAATTCAACTAAAACAGTATCAAAGTATCAAATTTCTTCTAACATACACCTAAGGGTGACATTTAATACTTATAAACTATTCTGAATAAATATTTCATTGAAATTTAGCATACTTATTGATTTATTTCACAAATAATTGTCATATCCGCAGACTGATTTCATATCTGCAATGTAGAATCAACAGCATCAAACTATCAAATTTCTTCAAGAGTATATCTTGAGATGTCAATTAATACTTATTTATAATTGTGAATAATTATTGTATTGAAATTGACCATACTTATTGTTTTATTTTACAAATAAATGTCATATCTGCAGACTGTTTTCTATATAAGCTGTTATGGGCCATATCTGCTGTTTAGCTATACCCCATTTAAAGGCAATCTTTTACTTGGATATTGAAAACAAATTTCATTTCTTAAAATGAGTTTTGAAATAAAAGAATTTCCTTTGAATGCATATAACTGACTCACTAACAACTTTAATGCGGTCAGGTAATATTGAGAAAATTTGTATCGGACAACATCTCCCGTCACATCAATCTTTCGATCTATTCGTTAAGTCTTGGACAGATGCGTCATAAAATTCATCGCAAGTGGCCCCTATTAAATGAATGGCTCAAAAGTTTGACCTGACAGGAGATATTGCCTGATGCAAAAAAGTTCTCAATATTTCCTGATCACATCAAATTAGTTTGATTATCAGGCACCCAATTCGTTGAATTTTTAAGCGTTGTTGAAATGTTGAAGAGATACACCACTTATCTCTTATAGTGCTGGAACCGACTTATTCAAACAGATAGGATCCAGGCCAGCCGCCAAGTAAATTTGGTGTAACCTGCATGCTACTTTGAGTATCCTCCTTAAAATTAAGCAGAAATTTTAGGTTTTGGAAAGCAGGTGACACAAAAATCTATTTTAAGGATATTACCCAGCATTCTAAGGGTTAAACCTGGACACTTGTGTATAAGGAATATTAATTTCGTTGATTGCTCTTCAAATTACTTAAGTGTATTATAGATTCTCATGGTGATGAGGAAACTTTTCATTTATTGTGCATAATTATGCACTTACCAGGTGCATTAATATTTACCAAAAAAGAAAATATTGAGATACAAGTTGAAACATATCTCTGTATAATACCAATCCCTATAAATGCTTTGAGATAGTCCTCAACATGGGTTTTTTCTCTTTTAATTGCAATGTTTTTTTTATTACTTCTTGCAAATTCTAAATTTTCCGACATAACCTGGTAGACTGTGAATCAACTCATAAGTGAAAGAGTTTGCAGAATATAACAAAAATTATTATGAAGCTTGAACATGTTCCCCCAGAGGAAAGAATAGGTTGTTAGATATGAACAGTTAAGTGAGTACTACCTGATAGCTTCACATTTGTATTGAACTTACTACAGTCTTGCTTCAAACCCTCAAAAAAAAGAAAACATGACTTGAAGGTTAGTATGAAACTGACATAATATAGAGCCCAAAGATTCTACTAAAGACTTTTTAAACTTTACTTTTAGGGTATGTGTCAGGAATAAAAATTGATGGCCAATGAGACAGCCCTAAAGTATTGGTTAGAGAGTATCAACTTATTCCAATACTTTCCCATCTTCTGTGACCATGGAATAGTGACAAAAGACCTGTGTCATTCCCTTACTGAATCTCATCTGATTTCTATTGGCATTTCTTCACAGAGTCATAGACTGAGAATTTTGACCCATCTGCCTACCCATGCGTTTTGGATGGCCGAGGCATCACCCACAAGTCCTCCTCCCTCTCTCCCACAGAAGACGAAAAATGTCAGAGACTCCTTTCTGTACCAGGGCAACTATGAACAGCTGCCCGTGGAAAAACCCAAACCAGCGCCGCGGCCGGTTCCAAAGCCACGAAAGACAGTACAGCAGCAAAAGCCAAAGCCGGTTCCCAGACAAAGACAAAAAAGTGATGTATTGAATGATTCTCCAGAATTGCCAAACAGAGATGTACAGAGTGTCTCGCCCCATACTGAATTACAAAAAGGCAATGTTCAAAGTCTCAATCTCATAGGTGCTTGTTTGGAAGAGACATCCACTGATTCCATTATCAATGACATTCAGGATGTAGCAGATAGAAATGCTGCAACAGACAATGACATTAAAGGTGCCAATGTGCTTAATTCTGGAAAGAGAGCTGGTTCAGGGACGGAATGCACTGAAAATGATTTGATGAACAGTGATACAGATGGCTGTTCTGATCTTGCTCAAGACTTAAATGAACCTTTGAAAAACAGGCATAAGTCTGGAGAGTATTGTAATGTCGACTTGAATGATGAATTGATTACAGAGAACCAGCCCACTGATCAGCCTTGTGTTATTGATGTCCTGGGAAATAGGGATACCACATTTGAAAATGTCGAATTTGACCCCTCACTCAACACATTTAAAGTGAAAAAGGAACTGGCTCCAGATTCAGTTTCAGGTTTGGAGGATGATGAAGTTGAAATTGCTAATGTTGCAGACAAAAATGGTAATAGTCAAGAACTCCAGGATTGCACAGTAACCAGAGTTCAACACAAACCTGAAGATGGTGCTCATCCCGGACCCATTGGTGAAGAGAATGATGATGATAATGATGGTGATGATGATGATGATGATAATGATGGTGGTAGTAGTGAAGACCTTTATGAGGCTATATGGGTGGACCCTCGTATAAAGACTTCTGGTTTAGACACACAAAAACTCTCTAGTTCCCAGGTATCACAGTTCACGTCATCCAGTGAAGCAACAGGTGCAGGCAGCTCACGTCAGAGTTATCGTCTGTCTCAATTGATTGGAAGTGACAACCGCATTTCAACATCATTTGACATGCCACCTCCAAATTTTCCTCCTCCCCCTCTACCTGGAGGTCAACTCACTGATCTGAATAATGACATTGATCCCCTCGCTGGGGAAACTGAATTCAAACTCCCTCCAATCCCTAATAGACCAATACCTGCTCCTAAACAGAATTCGTTCGAAGTGTATGAAAACATTGGTTCACCATTTCACACTCAATCTGCAACACTTCCAAGTGACCAGAACATGGAGCCAGATATCTTATCACCAGATATACATGAGACTCGTAATCACACCAGGCATCCAATAGCCAGTGATCCGTTCCAGTTTGAAGATCCATTTGCTGATGTGAATTTGGACCCTTATGAGGGGTGGAGTGTGGAATCACAGCCTGCAAAGTGTGGCAATGAAAACTCACTCTCTTCCTCATTTGGAACAGTTATAAGCTCTAGCCCAACAGGGAAACAAGCATTTTCATCAGATCCAATCTATGCGATGGCTATAGATACTGACGCAGATTTTGATCCGTTTGGATTAAAGGCGTCTGTTGGTCAGGCGGTCAAGAGTCCTTCGTCCGGTAACCAGTCGTCTAGGGGACATTTACCAAGATCTGTCTCCAACACTAGTAGTGGGAGTGGTCACAGGTTGGACATGGTTCCCCCTGCACCTGCCTGGTTCCAACATCATGGGGAAAGCAGCTCTCTCTATTCTGTAGCCAGAGGTTAGTAGATTTTATTTGTTTGCATATATGACCCATTACCAGGCAATAACGCCATTTAACCACTTTGTTGCAGGCGACTCTGGAAAACATTGTGGGAAAAAGACGAGCAATTATTCCTTTTTCCGCAATGCTTTCTGCCCATTCAAAAGATTATTTTGCTTTTCGGGGATGCCATTTTTTTTTAACTCTAATCAAATTGCATCATTTTTAAAACATACCCACAGTTGTGGCTCTCTTGTTTCATTTTTCAATTTACAGGCATTGGCAAAAATGGTCAGCCAATGATATGCTTACAATATTGGGCTGGTAACATGACTCAATGGGTCCTGTGTGGCCCAGTGGTTATGGTGTAAGACTTATTAGTCTGGGGTTCAATCCTCACCAGTCCAGGGTTCAATTCTCACGAGGGGCACTGGGACAAGATGCTTTAGAGCCTTAATAGTCCTGGTGAATCCAGGCAAGCCGTAAAATAACTGAAATACTGTTTACACAGCATAAACCCTGATTTACATGTATTCAAACAAAACTCAATTTGAGGTACAGGATAAAAATAGGTAATCTATATAGGTCGTAAGAAAAAGCCAAACAAAAGGGTGCAAACAAAAGGGTAGTTTTGTGGGTGTATATGTGTAGATAATGTCTTTCTAATATTTCATTGTGTTTCATTTTACTACATGAGGGCTTCACCTACAACAAAGGTTGATAGCCTTAGGTTGACCACTTCCTCCATGATATGTCACTTTTAACATCTGCTGTAGAAGATTTTAGAAACTTCTGTGGCATTGCAATATAATGGAAATATTGTTGATATGTGATAGTTAACCTTAAAAGCATACAAGCACTAAAAAGCTGCAAAACTGAGTAAAATGATTAATAGATTAATTATGAAGCAAAATGTTAAAATATAGCTAAACACCATACAATCATGACAATTTAACCCCTGCACAAGCTTTTATTGATGTTTCAAGGTGCCATTTTCACAAATTGTGTTCCCCACAATTTACTTCATTGTTTATCATTTAAGTAACGTCTTGGTAATTTTCTTAAAAGATATTTGTTTGCCGTTTGCAAAACCTTAAGATATCTTCTTAATTTTGATGAGGAGAGATACTCTGAGTAGCAAACAGGTGAAATCACAGGTCAGCTGCCAATTTACTTGGCTGCTTGTCTGGATCCAACCTGTTTGCATTAGCATGAAGTCAGTTCTAACACTGTAAGGGTTGACATAGATAAGTTAACATAGATTTTGATGCAAGTTCTTTATAATGACTTAGATAAATGACACTTGTACTAACTTGACTAATGTGGATTAATTCAATGTCCCAAAATAGACCTTGTCACTCAGTGGTATCTAATACATGAGCCTCATATCCTGAGGCTGACGCTCAACCCCTTGGGTACTTCCATCCGTATTCTCCATGCATTTGCCTCTTGAAAAACTTCCTTTCTAGACCCTTTGAGTATATAAAGTCCCCTGTATTCATGAAGATTTTTATATTGTTATACAGTTGGCCCCCAATAAAAACTTTTGTAACTTACTTGTGTCAACAGGAAGTATGATGATTATATAGTGTTGATAATATGCGAGTTCTAGTGTTATCTATCAAGGTTTTCATAAGTGGTCATATCATGTCAGCAATAAAAAAGTATGTTGACCCTAAGAGTGCTGAGTAATTTTTCAAAAAATAGATTTTTGTGTCGTCTGCTTTCCAAAACCTTAAATATCTGCTTAATTGTGATGAGGAAAGGTACTCAGAGTGGCAAACAGGTTACATCACAAGCCAGCTGCCAATTACTTGCCGCTGGCCTGATATCTAACCTGTTTGCATAAGCATGAAGTTGGTTTATTCCAGCACTGTTATAGGGTTATTACTTGCCACTGGCCTGATATCTAACCGGTTTGCATAAGCATGAAGTTGGTTTATTCCAGCACTGTTATAGGGTTATTACTTGCCGCTGGCCTGATATCTAACCTGTTTGCATAAGCATGAAGTTGGTTTATTCCAGCACTGTTATAGGGTTATTACTTGCCGCTGGCCTGATATCTAATCTGTTTGCATAAACATGAAGTTGGTTTATTCCAGCACTGTTATAGGGTTATTACTTGCCGCTGGCCTGATATCTAACCTGTTTGCATAAGCATGAAGTTGGTTTATTCCAGCACTGTTATAGGGTTATTACTTGCTGCTGGCCTGATATCTAACCTGTTTGCATAAGCATGAAGTTGGTTTATTCCAGCACTGTTATAGGGTTATTACTTGCCGCTGGCCTGATATCTAACCTGTTTGCATAAGCATGAAGTTGGTTTATTCCAGCACTGTTATAGGGTTATTACTTGCCGCTGGCCTGATATCTAACCTGTTTGCATAAGCATGAAGTTGGTTTATTCCAGCACTGTTATAGGGTTATTACTTGCCGCTGGCCTGATATCTAACCTGTTTGCATAAGCATGAAGTTGGTTTATTCCAGCACTGTTATAGGGTTATTACTTGCCGCTGGCCTGATATCTAACCTGTTTGCATAAGCATGAAGTTGGTTTATTCCAGCACTGTTATAGGGTTATTACTTGCCGCTGGCCTGATATCTTACCTGTTTGCATAAGCATGAAGTTGGTTTATTCCAGCACTGTTATAGGGTTATTACTTGCCGCTGGCCTGATATCTAACCTGTTTGCATAAGCATGAAGTTGGTTTATTCCAGCATTGTTATAGGGTTATTACTTGCCGCTGGCCTGATATCTAACCTGTTTGCATAAGCATGAAGTTGGTTTATTCCAGCATTGTTATAGGGTTAAACACTGTTCAGCAACTGTGCAGTTTTAAACAAATTTATTTCCAACTTCAAAATTTCCTAACATCTGTGAACAAGCACTTTTCAGACCATTCCATAAATGCCTTGGTAAGGGAGCATAAAAGGGTCTTAAAATGTACATTCTGTATTTTAAAACCATTAAGCAAACTCTTCTTTGTGGGTACTTATCAGAATGAGCAAATAGATGTGATCCTTACGAGTACCCACAATATAGGTTATGTAGAAGGATTATAGAAGTTATCTAGGAAAATATGTCTCTTGTCTGGACTTCACATTGATTTCCTCATAATGAATTGTGTGATTGGTCGGAACCAAAAGCAACAGCTATTTTATTGTAAAATATTGTAAACAACTTTATTGTAAAATTCTCTTTACATTTTTGTTGTGTAAATTTGTACAAAAAAAAAACAACTACAAACACAGATGTAATAGTGGTTGGTCCCTTTTGAAAGTCCTCTACCGCAGTAGCCTCAAATTTTAGAACCATTAAGTAAAAGGACACTGTTTGTGATAACGGCATCTATTCAATTTTGAACAGGAAAATATAGGTAAATAATGTTTCTGAAACTGTGGGGTTTCAATGAGAAACATGAAACAATTAGTATGTATAGTCTTACATTGAGCCCTTGATCTTTATGTTGTCTTATTGGATCATTTAAGTATAGGTAACATTTTTAGAATAGATGAATTTCGAAAATTGTTTTTACCCCATGACCTGATATTGAAAGCAATTAGCTGACGGCAATTATGTGTAGAAATACGATGTGTAGAATGTAACATTTTTCTTTTTTGTTAGAGTTGGAACCCTTTTGTTTACAGCAAATTTTCCTTTTTACACGGTGATTTCTAAAATCTTCTGAAGCAAGTACAGTCAAGTGAAGCATTAGGGAGTTAGGGGTTGAAGTTGGTAATATGTAAATGTTTTTTTAGTGTTTAACCTACGTTTTCATCCAATGAGAATGCGTCAATTTGAAAGTTTTTGTTGGTTTATTTTCCATAAACTACTATTGAGTGTTCTATCTGGGCTCTATGAGACTATTACTCTGGTATCACGCATGCGCATAAATGTGTAGTTTTAGCCTCCACCTCCAAATCAATGACGCGTGTAAGCCTACCCTACGGTAGCGATGGAAAGATCGCTGTGACGTCGCGGGGGAGAAATAAACACAGAAATAAATAAAAAGGAATTACAATTAACTGGGTTATAGGGTTTAATCCTTTATCCTAACATCGTTGTGAAAAAAAGAAACTGAACTATATTAACCTTTTACCCCATTAGGAATAATGTGACGGGTACAAATTGAAAGCATCAACAGGCAATACAAATATACATTATGAAAAATCACAGTTTCTCTTTGAAATTAAAAAGAAAATATTATGACAAAAGGAGAAATTGCTCGTTACAAGCAATTTTTCTTTTGTCACAAGGGCTTCTCAAGTTTTCTGCTGTAGGTGAAAAACAAATTATGGAGTAACGGGTTAAACTCAAAACTACTCTAAATCACTGATAAACAAAACTCTAACACAAACTGAATGCTATCAAGTTGATAATCATTCGGAACACCGGCTATTTCTAAAAATAACCTCGGAGGTAATGGGGAGCCATTTTTGAAAGTAGGTCAGCAACAAAGGGCATGTCCGTTTGCAATCGTATCTATTCGGAAATCACCGGCACAAGCCGGAGATTGCCGAAAAGAGCCGATTAACAAAATATGAAACAAAGATGTGTTGATATGATCATCTTTAATGAAAAGGGTAAAAAAAACATTCAATTGCATGGGTGAAAGTGTTCAGGATTATTCCTGAATTTCAGGTTTTTGAGACTTTTTGTCCCAATATAATGCCTTAGCCAACATGCCTTTTCAGGATATTGAACTACAGATTTCAGGTTTTTTCAATTCTTCAACTTTCACCCATGCAATTGTGATAAGTCACCAATTTGTGTGTATTTAAATACATATTAATTTTAGTGCCTGTGTGCATTTTGCGTTATCCGCCGGAAATAAGGCGAATTACCCCAGGATTTCTGGTGTATTCATGTACTGCCTACGAGGTATATCTACCGACTTGTATCGGGGATTGCCGAGTAGATACGATTGGTTGATAATATGTGACGTAAAAAAATTACATTGCAATCTACATCACTGGGTAGTGCAGTTTTCTTCTTCCAAATATGGTATGGCAGATTCTTGGCATGCAATTGACAGCCGTGGAAGGCGTGGTTTATGTCGAATTTCAAAATACTGAGCAGCAGTTTTATGCCATTCGCCAATCATACATGTTGAGGCGTGGTTTGCCAGCATCAAATAGAGTGCTCTATGGAAATGTAGGTTAAACACTAAATTATTTAGAGGCTAGATAGTGAAATTTAAACCATATAGAAACCCTGTCAGTCGCTATCGCTCCTTCCTTGGGGTTTCTATATCGTTTAAATTTCACTATCTAGCCTCTAACTAATATCTAATGACAAATGATGAGTCACTCTGTAATAAACCTGTATTTCATTTTATGTTTAGCCGTTTTCGTATTAAATGGAATTTTGCGATTGGTCCTGATGAACATTTAACGATGGACTGCAATGAAAGGAAAAGAGATTAAACATTTATTGTATTCAAACCATTATGACAATAGAAGAACTTCATAAAACATATATTTAGAAACTTCTTCTCTATAGTCCTCAGGGCTGCCAAAATCAATTGTCTGTTATTGCCCAGCTTGTTCAAACATCTAAATGGACAAGCGGCTTTTCACTTAAATTTTCAATATAACCATAATACGTACACATACAAGAGATGGCATTTACAGACAAGAAAATCAAAGTCAGATTTTGCCAAACCTGGTCAAGATAACTTCTCACAATAGATTGAGTAATACAGACTTGTTAACCCTTTCCCAAACAACACATTTTCGACTGTCCCAAATTGAAAGAGTTTGCAGACGACATTTCAAATTGTGATGAAATAGGAAAATAATCTTCTGAAGGGAAGAAAACATTGTGGGAAAAGGAAAAATTGCTCGTCACAAGCAATTTCTCCTTTTCCCTCAATGTTTTCTGAAGTTGTCTGCAACAAAGTGGTCAAATGTTGTTTTTGTTTGGGAAAGGGTTAAACAACTTAATTATAAGTACAGGATTAAACATCAAGCCTACAAATCTTCCACAAATGTTTGGTTTTTACACTCAAATATGGATAAGATTTATTTCACAATGATTACATAAACCAGACCGTGACAATGAATATGTTATGTGTCATTGCCTACAAATGTACTCTTTCTCAACTCTTGAATTAATGAAAAAAGGTTTTAGTGGCTTTAGCCCTTATAGTACTGGAACAGACTTAAATCCAGGCCAGCCGCCAAATTACCAGCCGCCAAGTAATTTGGCGGCTAACCTATGATATAAACTTTGCTACTCCGCTTGTTTTTTTTTTTTATCTCGACAAAATTTTGCAGAAAGGAGATGACACAAAATCTACTTTTAGCGAATTACCCTGCATTCTATGGGTTAATGTTAATAATATTTACGATAGAAAACATTTGAAAAGATGGTGACAAAATTGAGAATCATTCACTCCTCATGGGAAGTTTTCATTTGATTAAAATATTTAAAATGTTTATTTAAACAGCTTTTTATTGAAATAGTACACAATTGATGTTTAATTTTATCCCTGGTGCTCATCTGATCAAATTTACCAATTAAGCATTTTTTCTTTGCTATTTTTCACAATGGATGGTAAATGATTTAATCTCATGGATGTTTGATTTAATCTCGGTACTCATTTGATCTAACTATTCAAAATGTTGATTAATCCATGGAATTAGGCAGTTTTTCATTGATATTATACAAATTGGATGTTTGATTTTTTATAATCCATGTACTCAATGATTTCTCTGTTTAATGTAATAGCAGCAGATGATTTATAAAAAAAACAAACAAACACTGCAAAGTTGATAATTATACTCATTACAAGTAATTCATGTCTTTTATGGGACTTTTTTTTTATCTTATAATACTTGTATGATACAGTGATGTCTCGTTAATCGGAACAGGTCCGTTCCCAACAGAATTTCCGGATTAACGAATAATCCGGACAAATGAAGCAGGGCCTGTTCTTAAACATATTTAGACATAAACAGTCTGTATGCGCGTGTAAACTTATAACCCTTTAGCAAACGGCAAATTGTCGACCGTCCCAAATTGAAAGAGTTTGCAGACGACATTTCATAACGTGATGAAATTCAAAAATAATCTTCTGATATGGCAGAAAACATTGTGGGAAAAGGAGAAATTACTCGTCACGAGCAATTTCTCCTTTACCCACAAAGTTTTCAAAAGTTGTCTGCAACAAACTGGTCAAATAATTCCGTCCCCTTACAATTTCGTTCGGATTGCGAGACATCCGGATTATCGGGGTCCGGATAAACGAGGCTTCACTGTATAAGCCTAATGTTTTCCAGTACCAATTAAGTGGCTTGATTATTTCACTAAGTGGTCATCAGTTACGGATGTAGTTTAGTATGATTCAGCCAATGCCTTCATATACAATCATAAACGGTTTTGTTGCAGGTCAAAATTGAAATCAACAGCAGACTGCAATGATTTATTATTTGATATCAATTTTTTTCTTCTTTTATATATCGAGGAAAGTAAACAAAAATGCTAGTCATATTTTCTGTTCTTTATTTATAATTGTTGCTCAAAACTTCTGCTGCATGTAGGTTGAAGATGAATAGATGCGAACAAACAGGATAAAGATGCAATTCTTACCCTTTACACAATATAAAACTGTGACTTCAAGGACTTTATTAAGGATTGAGATATATTGATAAGACTTCTGTTACCAACAGAGTTTTATTTCACTTTATCTATCAGTTCTATACTAGTGGCAGATAGTGCTCAATTAAAGCTCTAACTAAATTGGGAGTAGAAGCAATATTCTGAAGGAACCAATGGGGTTACAACTGGATAATACCTGATGACATTTATCACATCTTTATAATGCAGAAGGCTTTAGAAGCCATTGTGACAAAAGGATTGATTGCTCTTAAAAATCAAGTTTTTCCTTTTCTTTCAGTGGCTTCTTCTCAATATCTGATAGGAAATATTTCTCTAAGTCATGTTAACTATTGTCTTCTGCTCTTTCTTTCAATTTTGCATCATCACAATATGCTGGATGAAGGAATTGGAAAAATCTTCACTATGGGTGTGAGATTCATAATTACTTGTCTTGCCACTTTCCTTCTTATGGATCTTTGAGGGCTGCTTAAATTAAAAAGAAAAGCAGACGAGAACTTGGAAATAGGAAAAAAACAACAACATTTTCTTGAGATATGAAATGGAGAGCTTAAACCATTGGACCAAAAAGAGAAAATGCTCCCTTTGACCATTTCCTACTTTACCTCTGCTTTTGAGATAATCTCAATCAGTTGTTAAGTTTTTTGCTACATGTGTGATTAGATGTTTATACATATAAATGAAGGAAAAAGCCCCAAAACAATTGAACTGCCTTCCTCTGTCATCGATGAGAAATCCTTACGCTGTCATTGATTAGAAATCTGTTAAAGGACGTAGTTAAATTGTTTCTCTGTTGGAATGCGATACAGACTCTCTCTAATGAATTAATTATTTTCTATAATCATTTCCCTAATGGAAATAATATATTTTTCCATCAAATCTTTCCATTCTACATAAGAAGCAAACTTTTCTTTCGTCCAAATATTCCAAAGCTTGAAATTTGTACAAGTTGGTGTGTGAAGTGTGAAGTGTGAAGACAAAATTTTGACTTCTTGAGAAAACTTCATAAATAAGGATTTTAAGAAATAAAAATTTTTTACTCTAGAGCTATCAATTATTAACCATAAGGTTTGGATGATGTTTTGAGTTGTGATTTTTTGGTTTTCAAAAACGATGTTAAGTATCATGTAAGGAGGAATTTGGAAGAACGACATTATGGATTACATGAAACAATTGGAAGTTGACCTGCTTGGAGGTCTCAGTCGGATGAGGTCTTCCATGGCCAATAGGATGAGATCATCAGTATTAAATAGGAAGTCGAGATTTAATCGAAGGACGTTCGGGAAAAGCGTGTTTGTGTCGGAACCATTCAATGCTATTCAGTTACCAAGTTTGTTGGAGGTGAACATCGTGCCGGAGAAAGATGGCCGACAAAATGGCCGACCAAGATCAGTGTCACTACCTCAGATGGAATCTCGTATTTGTACATAATTAATTATTTCTTTTAGTTATAGTAGAGATAGATAGTTTAGATTTTGTTAAATTTTCCCATTCCCCTGTAAGCTTCGAAATCAAACCAACAGCAGACAGAAAAATCTGACACAAAAAGATGCATTTTTCTTTAATATTGGATGGAAAACATTGCGATTTAAGAATGAATGACTTATTATGAGGTCATTTATCCTTTTGTCAGAGTAGTTCCTAAAGGTTTTTGTAGTAGATGCGCTTAAGTAATGTATTATGGTGTAACAAGTTAAGTCCTTCTCAATCACCCATGGCAACCAAAGCTGATGTTGAATATTTTCTTAATGAGCCTATGGCCACTGTTCCTTGAATTTGGAAGAGTCCTTAGAGCCTGTTACTTTCAGGAATTAAGATATTTTTTATTATTAGATCGTTAAAAATCGCTCCAAAAACAAAAAAGTCGATGTGGCACTTTAAACGTTAAGTTGTCATTTGCAGAGTTAATTCAATTAACTTGATCAAATAGATTTTTTGGTCAATCTAACGCAAGTTTGTTACAAAAGTTAAGTAGAGAAAGTTGTATCAATGAAAATACACTGAAAAGAGCTGCAATAATTAAAGTTCATATGTATTTAGTCACATAATCGGGTGGCCTTTACTCCTTCTTAAATCTTTCTTTTTAAATCTTTATTTACTCCAAAAGTGAAAATTACAAATGTTAACCAATGAATACCATTGAAATGCATACAGATACGAAAAAGAAATTTCTAAATATATGAAAAGGAAAAGACTTGATTGATTAAGAGTTCTTTTTGTCAAGCTACATTTTAAGTTAGTTTGTTTTGAGAGTTAAGAAGAGAATGTTGTATTGATGAATATTTGCCGAAAAGAGCTGCAATGATAAAAGTTCATATGTATTAAATGACATAATCGAATGACCTTTAATCCTTATAGTGCCCAGGAGCAAACTTCATGTTTATGCAAACAGGTTAGATCCAGGCCAGCTGCAAATGAAATTGGTGGCTGGCCTGTGATCAAACCTATTTGCTACTCTGGGTATCTTTGCTCATCAAATGAAGCAGATATTAAAGGTTTTGGAAAGCAGACAACACAAAAATCTATTATAGAGAATTACCCAGCATTCTAAGGGTTAATCCTTCTCAAATATCACAAAACAGGCTGTATGAGTTGCAAAAATATTTACCTCAAAGGGAGATTTGGTTTTGATTATGCATCTCTTTTGAGGCTTAAAGAATGAAGCCTTTCATGATTTACTTCTATCCTTTACTTGTTTTTATGCACCTTCAACAGAAAATGCAAGAAAACACTTGTATAAAGGAAGATATTGTTCATTGGGAGTATTGTATCTTTTTGTCAAAGTAGATTTACTAAGATACATGTGCGATTTTATGGAACTTAAGTTTTTGGTGTCTACATCAAGAAGCTGTAGGTATAATGTCAACTTAATATTGTCACAGTTGATCAACTTAAAAAATCATTCACCCCTCATTGGATTTTTAAAGGGATGTTACTCTTCAGGTCTTGTGCTTATTCAAGGGAGAGTACCCCTGTGAAGAAATAATGTAATCTCAGGCTTAAAGTAATATCTTCCTGTTTAGTTTATGACTTCATTATTTTGATTTTAAATCTGTACTTAACTTGTTTAAGCAGCCAAAGCAAATGTCATAACAAAAGACTGTGACAAGTTAATGAATTAATATAGATCTTGTTTAATTTCCATGTCTGCACATATTAACATGAATGCTCAATCAACAATATTTCGGTTTCATGAAGGCTTTCTTTGGGTATGTTAGTATACAGCTGGGTTTTTCTGCATTGTATTGTCAGAGAACACTCCAGTGAAGCAAAGTTATTGATAGGAAGGTTGGGCTTGAAACTGGGACTCGGGAATTTTACAATTTCACCACAATCATTTCCCTATTTAACTGCCGCAGACATGTAAAAATCAAGGAATTATATGGTTTAGGTTAAAAGGACTGTCTCACAGATTTGGATTCAAATTTATTTGAAAGAAAGTACTTTTTCCTTTCATAACCACGCGAAGACGTCCTCTTTCATAACTGTAAAGTGGAGATACAGTATACAGTACTATTTAAACAGTTAATTTTGTAAACAATGATTTTAATATGTATAAACCATAAAGACGCGGCTGTAGCCTCAGATACCATCACTATTTGGGTCTTGCAAACATTTGACTATGCACTACTTTACTGTTTTAAGCTATTTGCAAAATCATTGAAATGGGTAAGAGTTTGCCATCAAAGCATTAAAAGGCATGTTTAATTTTTTTTTTCTTTTTTTTTTTTTTAATATGGACACACTGTTATTTAGCACCTTTAAAACAAGGATGTTGGAAATGCTTTATTTTTGTTTAGTGATGAGGATTGGTTAAATCTTCATTTTAACGTTGTTTACCAACAGAGCACAATCTGTGAGATAGTGCCTTTAACCCTTTACCAAACAATGACAACATTTAATCACTTTGTTGCAGACGACTCTGGAAAACATTGTGGGAAAAGGAGAAATTGCTCGCTAAGAGCAATTTCTCCTTTTACCACAAGATTTTCTACTCTATCTGAAGAATATTTTCAAATTCCATCACATTTTAAAATGTCGTCTGCAAACTCTTTCAATTTGGGACAGTCGAAAAATTAGTGTTTGGGAAAGGATTAAGGTTCAAGTCTGATTTATTGAGATTATCCCGAGCTTCCCTGCTATGTGACACAGGAGAGGAAGTTTATTGTGACAGTTACTAGGGCAGTTTTATCATTAGATGTAGACATAATGCAATACTGTCCCTTTATTCTGCTGTTAACACCTCTAAAAGGAAGTTTGAATTAATGATTGGAGGTTTGATAGGGTTTAAAGCTGTGTCAACGATATTTGAGTTATTGATACACATGGATTAAGGGACACAGAGAAAATATAGCAATATTATTATCATAAGAATAAAGGATGTTATCATAACCATATAAATATAAGTTGACATAGAAAAGAAACTATGATGTCAAGGAAATTAAAGTATAACCAAAATTTTTAACAAGGCATGGTTTTCTAGTTTTATTATTCAAGAGATATGAAATTAAGAGATTAACAGCATTGAGAAATAAAATGTTATATCTTGGCAGTCATATCAATGACCTTCAAGTAAATTGTCGGTTTAATTGCTTTGAACTGTACTTCTATATATAGCTGACAATGATATTAAAGTCTAAACTTATATGCCATCTTTTTCTTCCTAATAACGTATGGTAGGTAAAAAAGTGTTATATAGACAACCTAACGCAAGACTTCTTTCACATTTGCTTGAAGTTAAGATGGTTTTCCTAAGACTCAGGTTCCAGGTAAAAGCCCCACAGCTAACCTCTAGTTTTGTGGGAGTGTCCTTTGGCAAGACACTTCAGATCCCTAGCCTTAAGTTCTGATGATTCTAGAAAAGCTGTAACATAACTGAACAGTTGTTTACATGGCACTAATGCCCATTTAGATTTTATAATGATACAGATCAAAATGTTGAGTTGACCTTACAGTATAGGGTAAGAGATATGGGCCTGACAATCTTTCCGATAAATCAAGGCATATATGTATATATACAGCGTATATTAAAGTTTCGTTATCAAAAGATTGCTGTAAATATTCTTAAATATTTAAATTCCTTTTCTTTCTTTTAAAGATCTTATGTCATAGGTATGAATTTCCTCATCGTCTAAATTACCTTGATATTTAATGTAAGATATCTTTCAGGTTTTTCCTTGACCCTGAGCTTACATCTTAAATGACCCCAATTCCTGGAGCTGACCTTAAATATTCATTACTTTCCATCTTCAACACAATACATAAGGGTTCCAAAAGTCCACCCCCTCCCCCAAGTTAGCTATAGTAAGTCAAGAGGTCAAGGGAAAGCTCTGATTATTACAATTTATTACAATGCATACCTACAACATAGATTTCAATTCTAAAGAGGAAGTGGTCAGAATTTTCAAACCATAATATTATCTGGTGCCCCTATCACAACTATTACTAAACCCTTAACCAAACAATAATGATATTTAACCACATTGTTGGAGACGACTTTGGAAAACATTGTGGGGAAAGGACAAATTGCTCTTGATGAGCAATTTCTCCTTTTCCCTCAATGTTTTCTGCCCTACCAGAAGATTATCTTTCAATTTCATCACATTTTGAAATGTCGTCTGCAAACTCTTTCAATTTGGGACAGTTCAACATTTGGCGTTTAGTAAAGGGTTAACGGAAAATCCTGATTATTGCAAGTATTACAATGCATACCTACAACATAGAATTTCAATTCTAAAGAGGAAGTGGTCAGAGTTGTTATCAAACCTTGATAATATGTGGGGCCCTTATCACAACTGTTACTCAAGGTGTAATACTTTAACGGCCGTTTTCTTTCAGTGATCATAGAAAAGTGTAGTATGATGAATACATACATACATACATAATAATTGTTCCTCTGGATTTTAGTCAATTGGGTTTGATAAGACTACTGTGAACGTTTCTCTGTATGATGAAAGTATACATACATAGTACACATAATAATTGTTCCACTGGAACTGTGTCAATTGGTCTTGATAAGACAGTGAAAATTTCTCTTGGTGGCAAAATGGATGATTGATTCTACTTGGGTGATTTTATGTTGATGTGTATGTGTTTTAGATATATAGAAAGGAAACACAATTAATAATGATGAATGGTGTATTTTAAACCATATATTTAATAGCAGTGTCTGGATTAAATGTGCTTCTACTGTTTAAAAAGTGGGCAAAATCCTCAATGATGAAAAGTGCTATCATTTTTTTCTTAGATTCAAACATACAGTCAAACTTGTGTTAAGAGGCCAGCCTATGGGACAGAGTGAATTGGCTGATTAAGACAGGTTGGCTGCTTAACACAAATTGATGTACACTATAAATCTAACAATGGGACTTTCTGTTGTGGCTGTTTAAGGCAGGTTGGCTGCTTAAAAGGGTGGCTGCTTAACACAAGTTAGACTGTAATTATACCATGCAGTTAAATAAGTTGTTACATCATCAGTTCTTAATATACTGTTCGAAAAACAAACTTACTTCATATACATAGGATTTGAGCAAAAACTCTGTATGACAAAAGGGAGAATTTCCTATTATCGAGCAGTTTCTCCTTTTGCCACACTTTGTCTCACCAAATATTCGAAAGAATCTGTCTTATTTCATAATTCAAATTTTATGTCTGCTGTTGGTCTTAATTTGGACCAGTCACAAAATGTTCATTTCAAAGATGAGCTAGTTAATTGATTCTGTCTGAAGTTATGATAATGCACACATAATGTGCGTGACACTGATCTTTGTCAACTATGTAAAGTAATGGACGAGTTGGAGGAGGGTTTGCCAGTGTACGAAAATCTTCGATTATTACCAACATATGAAAATTTGGGATTTCTTGAGCGATCACAAAGCATGGATCATATATATGAGCATAGGAACGGAACCCTGGATAATGGGGATTATGGGTATGATTCTTCATATGACAGTTCCGTCAGGGGTTCTTCGTTTTCAAACTCAAGCATAACAGGTAATTGTTTTCTTTTTTCTACATGCATTAATCATATTTTTTGAAGTCTCTGTTGGCAAGTGTTTAATTAAGTAGCTTGACATGAAATCACTGTATGGGTTCGGATTTGCTTTGGTAAGAATTCACATGCCTGCATGAAGCCTTATTTTTGGGGTTTTCCTGAGACCTGAGGTAATTGACCTTACGACAGACTTTGATTGACAGCTGGAACTGACCAATCAGCGAACACTTAGGTTGCTATCCACCATTTTCTCCGACACGCTGTGCGACTCCGTCAACACAAGGCACTATTGTGCTGTGGTTTTTCTTCGTCAATACTGCTTAAGATATTGTTTAAGTACTTATTATAGAGAAATTATGTATAAGGAGAGACTTGTGGGTGAATTAGAGTTTATCCCGTTTCCCAAATATGTCACACATATATTGTGAAATGACTGAGATCTACACGCAATTAGTAAATATATGCAAACAGTTAATTTATAAAACGATGTAAAGAATAGAAGTATGAACTATAATTTTCTTTCTTTCTTTCTTTCACATGTTAGTAAATTTTTATTTTTGTCTTTTATCTTCGTTTGAAAATGAAAAATTATTGTTTTTAAAAAACGGAATTGACACATAATGACGAATGTTATTAGTTGCATTTGATAATGAATCAAATGTTAACTAAAAATACAATATTGATCGATAATGTTGTGAGAGGACATGGTTTTCAGTTGGATATATACAAATTCTTCAAATTGGATTTTAATTAATTGATTTTGTTTTTAAATGGACCCTAAGAGCACCTTAAACAATTAATTAACTTTCTTATTATAGCCCATCAATCCACCTACCTGTAATGATCGATGTATCGTATCCAAATTTAAAAGCTATTAAAAACAAAACAAATCCATAGCTCCTTGTTGCAACTTTATCCGAATACCTTAAAGAATCTAATGTTGCTGTAATATGTTGTAAAACACACTCTTGGTAGACAGTGGTTGATTACAAAGACCGCCGATCGGCTAAACAATAAAGCATTTGTGACTTGACCATAAAGTGCAATTGTGTCAGATTGATGTTAATTAGCGTCGAAACCCTTAATCCTTTTTAACAATCGAGGTTTGTTAACCCTTTACCAAATAATAACTACATTTGACTACTTTGTTAGAGACAACTAGGGAAAATATTGTGGGAAAAGGAGAAATTGCTCTTAACGAGCAAGTTATCCTTTTCCAACAATATGGTCTGCCTTATCAGAAAAGTATTAATTCATCATCTTCATTTAAATGAGGTCTGCAAACTCTTTAAATTTTGAACAATTGAAAATATTTTATTTGGTAAAATGACCCTTAGTTCGTAATCAAGTAGCAAAATCGACTATCATCCATTGAGTAGCATACAAAAGATTATGTTCGAAAGTCTGATCGGACTTTGGACGGATCGTGTTTGGTGCCGATCGGACCCCACACTGCTGGGGTAAATCACTCCCCCAACGCCATAGAGATATATAACAGAGCTGTTATAAATGTCTCTGCTAACGCTCAAAATATACCATCTTCTTTACAAATTGTCATGCTATGTACATATTATCCAGCAATAAAGGCGGGTGCTTATTTTGTAAGAATATTTCCGATTTCAAATAGGAATATCCGAAATCATCGGCAATGTCAAACAGGGATCCTAGTTTGTGCATTGACGCTATTTCACTCAGAATGTTGGAGAAAATTAGAGTGACCTCCCCTATTTACGGTGGGCCTGGTTAACTGCTCTGTGTCGTAAGGTCAATTTATCTGCTGACTCATAGAAAGCTACTTCTTTTATCTATCTTGACCAAGCATAGGGCCCTCATGGCAAGTAATGATGAGTCGTAATCGAAACTTAATTCAACATTTGGACATCTTTCATGCTTAAATTCGCTACATAATGAGTCATAAAAAGTTTTTGTCAATTTGAACATTCTTTCGTGTTTTGTTACATAATGAGTTGTGAATGAAGATTGTTCTACATTTGGACATTTATCGTGCTTTAATTTGCTACAACATAAGGTGTGAACAAATTAAGCTTTTGTCGAATTGGACATCTTTCGTGCTTTTTGCTACACCATGAGTCGTGAACAAAGCTTTTTTCAACACTAGGACATTGATCATGCTACGCTACGTCTGGAAGGCATCAGTCAATATAGCAGAAGCCAGAAATCTGGACTATCATGGCAATTAATGTACATGTATATAATCTAGCACTGGCATGTCATGCAGGTGCTGCAAAATTAAAGACATTTGAGATGTTAAAGGCACATAAAAGGAGATAAGTACAAATAAATTACTGAAAGAATATATGGATTTCTTTTATTATGTTCATTAAAGTCATGAGAATTAATTTACAAATGCATTTAGACCCTTTTAAAAAGATTCCTTTAACATAAGTTATTTTTTGCTTGAAATATAGTTTTCTCCAATTCAATCATGTTTATCAACAACCTGTTTGTTTACATATTCAAAATAAAGAATTCTAATTGGTTGGTTCAAAAGTGTATCAACTGTCAAGGTCAGAGGTGAAAAATGAGGCAATCTGAATAATTAAACTTGCTTATCTAGGTTATTTCTGTTAGCTTTTCATGTTTAAGTTTTGCTGATGGTTTTTTTTGTGATAACTAACTTATTTTGATCAAAAGTTTACCACATGAAATAGTTTGATATAGCATTAATCTCCTTTTATGTGCCTTTAAGAAACTAAACAAATACGAACAAGTTTTTCATAGTTCTATCTTAAAAGAGTTCACTGATGCCAACTTCTGTGTTCAATGCAATACTATAGGACAACAGGGGTCGTGAAATCTGATTTTCTTGTCCGCAAATGCCAAATCTTATTTGCACTTGCATGTGTAATAGCTATAGAAGGATTTTCTTTTAAAGTTTGTCCATAATGGCTTTTAGATAAGCTGGTCGACTAATACATTCAATTTATGCACCACTAGACAACTTGGGTTCATCTCTTACAATTAAGTCATAATGTCCTTTTTTGTCTTTCTGAATTTTTTTCACTGTTGAAAGCTGCTGACAGGTTTTGAGCTTTTTCTACTAGGTAAAGAGTGTATAATGGAACTGCTGTAAAATATCTGTTGAAACCTGACTGCAACTAATTTATTTGCTCTTTATTAGCAATTTATCCTTTAATCTCAATGCTTTTATCCCGTTGTCTCATTAAGACAATTTATTTTTGCATGTGTTTTTATGTCATCTGCTTTAGGTTTCAGTTTGGATCAGTCACTTTTCCCATATGGGGGAATTTGTGAGTAAGTAAACGGTGAAGTACCAACTTCCTGGTTTTGATCCATTTATTAATTCTTTACCAAACACCAAATTTTCGACTGTCCCAAATTGAAAAAGATTGCAGACGACATTTCAAGATGTGATGAAATGAAAAAGGGCAGAAAACATGTTTTCCAGAGTCGTCTGTAACAAAGTAGTCCAATGTTGTTATTGTTTGGTAATGAGTTAATCAAATGATAACTTTGATGAAGGTAGCTTGAATGGAGAGAATATTGAGGCTTTTAATGCCAGACTAATGTAACTGCTTCACAAACGTGACACAGTTACTAATTATAGTCTAATGCATTAAAGCATTGATATATGAAGAAAACCAGAAAATACTAACAAAATGGTTTATACTTATGTTAACCCTTTACCAAATGCAATATCATTGACTGTACCAAATTGAAAGAGTTTGCAAACGACATTTCAAAATTTGATGAAATTGAAAAGTAATCTTCTGGTAGCGCAGAAAACATTGTTGGAAAAGCAGAAATTGCTCGATAAGATGAATTTCTCCTTTTCCTACATTGCTTTCAAAAGTCATCTGCAACAAACTGGCCAAATGTCGTTATTGTTTGGCTATGTGATAAACAAATCATGTCACATGCTTTCTGCTACAGATGTGTTATTTGTGGTTGTCTTTGGGGGAAAGGATTAAGATTTCAAGGAGTTTATAATTTATTAAATTTGTATTAATTTCCTCTTATTAAGTATCCGCTTATATCTTTAAAGAGCATCAATTGGTTACTTTTTATTTTAAAATTAGTTTCAATTTTATGTGAATGTAATGTTGTTCATTATGTATCAGAAAAAGATTGGCTTTTCCAAAATGTGAAGGACTTCTTTAAATAAAAGTGTTTGGATTTGTTTTCTATATAGACCAGGAAGCTAACACAAACTAAAGAGAATTAGGATGTTTAGAAACAATATTAAGTTCCGTGTTTAAGCATGAAAGAAACAACTTAAATTGTACAGGTTTGTTATTGTTTTTTGTTTATGGTTAATTAAGTGATCAGGCATCATTGTGGCAGCATTTGATATTTTCTTTTGTTCTTGATCCCCTCTAATGAACATTTTATGATTTTTTCCAAAATATTTCTGATATCATGAAGAAACATGTCCTTATAGTTATATCATGAAGAATTTTTTTCTACTTAATTTCATGAAGAAAATGATTTTTTTTTATTATATTTTTGATTTTCTTGTTCCTTTCAATTTGGATCAATCACAAACTAAGGTATTGCCATTGGGTATACCACACATTCACCAGAAGCTTTCTGCAAATATAAGAATTTGTTCATAAAGAGCTTAATTATTCTGGAAAAATTTCTTAATTTGTCACATTGGCCCCTCCCTGAGTTAAATGACAAAACAGTGAACTGCGAGGCCCCAGTGGTTAAGGTTGCATACTTTAGACTCAGGAGTTCTAAGTTCGAGCCAAACTGTTACCTCTGGCTTTGTTGGATTGACCTTAGGCAAGTCACTCAAGAGCCATATAGCCTATATGTGTATATAGTACTGGTGGATCCAGCTCTGAATGCTGTTACATAACTGAAAAATTGTTGATACAATGTTAAACACCATACAAACAAACCTTAACCCTTTCCCAAACAATAACAACATTTGACCAATTTGTTGCAGACGACTTTAGAAAACATTTTAGGAAAAGGACAAATTGCGCGCGACAAGCAATTTTTCCTTTTCCCACAATGTTTTCTACCCTATAAGAAGATTATTTTTCAGTTTCATCACATTTTGAAATGTCGTCTGCAAACTCTTTCAATTTGGGACAGTCGAAAATTTGCTGTTTGGTAATGTGTTAAACCACAAACCAGAATTGTTATTTTCTGCTCCTATCACTATCAACCAGTCACAAAGTTTCATATGCTGAAAAAGGATAAGGCTAAATAGAGATTATAAGGTATGCAGCTTGGTTCATTGACCATCATATAGTATTATATTAGTGTATATAGGTACAGTACAATGAATTTGTCGAATCAGTGTTGTGGAAATGATTGCTGTACTTACACAGTGTCAATGTGGTTGTTGTATGGATATTTATAATGATTGACATTCTCTGATATGATATGACAAGATTCAATTTAAATGGTAAGAGAAGATCTGTCTGTTACTAGAAAGAATATCCAGAATTTCGTAATTCATTGCTTGGTAACAGATGAGAAAATTTGAAAGTCAGAATAAATTGTCCTTGAAACAATACAGTTAGGTTTTGTATGGCTGTACAATGTGCAATTAAAAGTTTTTATTGGAAGTATAATTAACTCAGGAAGCTTGAATGTATCTCAGTATTTTTTACTGTCTTTAATTATGCTGTAGATCTCAAAACTGTTGCAACGTTGTTTTTTATCTAAGTAATATTGATATATTAATTCACTTTATGCACAGGCTCTAAAAACTTATTAAATGAGAACTAAATTTACTTCCAATGGTAATTCTCTAATTGCTTATCATACAACTGTACAGTTGCACAGTTTTAAAGAAATTAAAATCAGTTTCTTTGTGATATAGGGATCAAACCATTTTGACAAAAGGGGAAATCACTCACAACAATCGTTGTCAAAATAATAGTTATCTTTTAAAGATGGATATTAACCCTTATAGTGCTGGAATGGAATTCAATCATGTTTATGCAAACAGGTTAGATCCAGGCCATCTGCCAAGTAAATAGGCGACTGGCCTGTGATCTCATCTATTTTAACTTTCGTTCTATGAGTATCTTTCCTCAACAAAATTAAGCAGAGGGCGACATTGGTGCAGGGGTAGAGCATCGGGCTCTTGTACCGAAGGTCCTCGAGAGCGTCGGGCTCTTGTACCAATGGGTTGAAAATTTCCGGAACAAGCCCACAATTACTGGCGCGATTACTGGTTTAGTATCCAGGAAGCAGTCATCGAGAGTGGCTTTGAACAAGCTTTCACCTTTCTTCACACTCGATGTTAAACAAATACGATATGACGATATGATGATAGTTAAGGTTTTGGAAAGCAGAAGACACAAAAATCTGTTTTTTTTCAAATCCCCCAGCATTCTGAGGGTTAACTTTAACCCAATCCGCTTCATTGGGATTTGTTTAAGTCCAAATGGATTTCAATTACAGATAGCATGAACAAATACATTTTCTTCATAAAATTCTGTTGAAGTCATTTCAAGTGAGAAAAGGATTAGTTGTTTATTTGGAGCAATTTATCCTCTTTTCATAATGGTTTATAAAGAGGTCTGCAGCTTTTTCCATTGAGATGTGAATAATTATAGATCTATAAAATCTGATATAATTAACATAATAACATAATAAGATTTATTGTATTATGAACAGAACATGTTAGATCTATAAAGCAATTTAACAAACACAAAAAATAAGACATGGATTTACACAAGAGCATTCAAAGATGTTATATAACTTCTAATTTGCTGAGCATATTATATACTTTGACAGATAAAAAATGGTTTTCTTTGAGGATTTGATAATTGAAAGACTTTGTATCTCTGCATGCAGAGATTACTCTGAGATATTTCCTATATGTTTCTCCTATTGTTATTTTCAGAAGATGGCGACACAGACAGTAACGAAAGTTTCGATGATTTAATTGACCAAGGCGACGATACAGATATTGGACCAATGTCACCTGTAGATATGATGCCGACGACGGCTATGTCGGTAAGTTGTTTGTATTTATACATTTTATTTGAATTGAATCAGATCCATTTTCTACTGTAACATTATAGGAAATTTATGTTTTTTAGTTTGATCTTAGTTCACAACAAGTTTTACGTTTCAAGACTTCTCCAATTTATGTTTCATGGATTCAAGCCAATTCATTGCAACATAACTGAGAAAACGTCAATGCAATGTAAACTCCATAGATGCATAGAATGGCACATAGAAGTTAAAATAGCAAGCTGACGAAATAACATCATAGAAGCTGCAGGAACCAGTGCTGGAAATTTGTTTCCTTTGCTAGGAGCTGATTGGAAATATTAACTGCTATCTATAATGCATTTGTCTTATTTTCATCTGATATAGTGTCTTATGATGCACATAACCTTAAAATATCAACATTAATATCATTTAGAAAAATGAAAAAAAATGTGTAAAACTGGAATATGGCAGTTCGTTTGGAAAGTGGCTGAAATAATGAGCCCAATAATTTATGTGAAGGCAGTAGTTAGTGTAACATAGCAGGATTAAGCCCTGTGAACTTTTGCTGTAATATGATTATTTGACCCTCATAGTGCTGGAATCACTGAATGCTTATGCAAACAGGTTAGATCCAGGCCAGCAGTTAGATCCAGAGTAGCATACAGGTAAGATCACATGCCAGCAGCAAAGTAAAGTGGCCTGTGATCTAACCTGTTATCTACTCCTGATATATTTCCTCATCAAAATTAAGCAGATGTTTAAGGTTTTGGAAAGCAGACCACACACACATCTATTTTAAGGAATTTACCCAGCATTCTAAGGGTTAAATCAATTATTTTTTATTCTTTGCAGCCCAGACGAAGGGAAAGAAGTGGATATTTGTTTAAACAAGGGGGGTAGGTACTCAAAAGATAAATTCATAAATCTTGGGTTCTATATGAGAACACTAGAACATCTATTGCCAAGGTCAGAAATTGTCAGAGAGCTTCTGATAAGCCGAGTGATAAATTTAATTTTTTTTACGGGACAATATCGCTTATCAGATTGAACAATTTTGTTCACTGAAAATTTGAAAGAAATAATTCAAATGGAAGAAAAAGTTAGTAAATGTTTCAAGGGTTCAGCGCAATACTATAGTAAGTGCTTCACGTTTGAGAAGCACTTACTATAGTCTTGCGTTGAACCCTCGATATTCTAGATTGAGATAGAAATATGGTTCGAAAAAAAGGAATTTATCATAATACAGTACAGTTGTTGAGCAATTTTTAAGAAATTGATGTTTATTTTCCATCTTTCTTATCATCTGTGAACGAGCACTTTTAACCCTGCATCAAACGCCAAATTTTAGACTGTCCCAAATTGAGAGAGTTTGCAGACGCCATTTCAAAACTTGATGAATTTACAAAATATTCTTCTGATGGAGCAATTTCTTCTTTTCCCATGATGTTATTCAGAGTTATCTACAACAAACTGGTCATATGTAGTATTTGCTTGGTAATGGATTAAGTAAAGAATAATTGGTTACATGCCATTGTGTAATGGTAGCAGGAGGATGACCCCTCCGTGACAATGGAGTGAGCATCATAGGGCTTAACCCTTAAAGTACTGAAAGCGACTTTATGATTATGCAAACAGGTTAGTTCCAGGCCAGCCGCTAGATTGCATTGATT
This sequence comes from Cerastoderma edule, assembly GCA_947846245.1. Taxonomy (NCBI): domain Eukaryota; kingdom Metazoa; phylum Mollusca; class Bivalvia; order Cardiida; family Cardiidae; genus Cerastoderma; species Cerastoderma edule. The sequence continues at coordinate 25,261,736 of OX401408.1, forward strand.
TTCAAAGAATTCGTGCAAGATATTTCAATGTCAATACTATTTATGAGCTTTTTGACACTGTCAGGTTTGAATTAATTCTTTCCTTTCTCAAAGAGATTGGAGTTTACAATAGATTGTGATTCCTAACACATTCTAAATATATATACATTTATCAATATCATGAGGTGGGTGACATGATAGTCGCTAACCTCTAACAGCCTTACTAAAGTATTCTTATACCTATCTTTATTGCATAAGCAGTAAACATAGCTACAAATTTTCTATCTACTTTTTGTTCATTAATTACAAATTTTTATCTATTTTTTCTTTAAACAAATACATTTTAAACTGTTAATATTTTTTATATCCATCCATCCACATCATCATAATGCGGGCTAAATGACCTTAGCTGTCGATGCGCCTTAAAACACCATTCATTCATTCATTCTAGGCCAGCCGCCAAGTAAACTGGACTGTGATCTAACCTGTTTGTTACTCTGAGTTTCTTTCCTCGTCAAAATTAAGCAGATATTTAAGGTTTTTGAAAGCATACGACACAGATTTTTTTTTTTTTGAGAATAACCCAACAGTCTAAGGGTTAAGAAATAATTTTCTTCTTGACCCTCATAGTTATATCAAATTACAACAACAACAATACCTCAAGTTCAATGAGCTCAACACTCATTACCCCAAGCAGCAAATACCCATAGATATTTTGTTGGGTACATGTTAGGTACAAATACAATCCATTCTATAACATTGATGCCTTTAAACACATTTACAGCAGACAACACTGAATACCATTGTGATAAAAGAATATTTTGTTCATTTTTTTTTCATATTATTGACTCATTATCAACATATCTAATAAGTACAAATCAAGGAAGCACTGTGACAAAAATGTATCAAGTTTATAGAGCAGTATCTTGTTTTTTGACAATGGTTTCCACCCTTTATAATTTTGATTTTTCGTTTTAAACTAGTATTTATGCAATGGTTCCAAAACATTTACGATGAATTGCTGTTAACCTGCCTTGAAGAGTTGTTTGAAAAACATTCATTCAGGCACCCTCACAATCTTCAAGCAATGAAACATCCAGTGGTCCAGTTGACACCTGGGTTCAAATCCTGTGGGTAGCGGGATATGCCTTGCGACCTATCATTGATCCACACATGATGAGTACTGGTAGTGTATCCAGGAAGCAGAATTGATTTGGATTAATCTAAGTTGCAAGAACTTGTTTTACAATGGATGTAAAATAAATAGGTGTAAACTAAACTATTAAACATCAAAATCTGCAGTTTTATTACTGGTGCACAAGAATGGGAACTGCCTCAGTCAAGGGTTCAATGCAAGACTTTAGTAAGTGCTTTATAAATATGAAGCACTTACTATAGTCTTGCATCAAACCCTCAAAGTGTATTTATTTGTCTTCTGTTTATGCTTTTTATTTGGATCAGTCTAAATATCAAATCATTTGATGGGTTTAGATAAAGGTTCTACTTAGAAGCTTTATAGATAAGTTCCCTATTTTAATTCATGAAGGATTTGCCAACTATAAGCTAGTTTACCTGTTCACTTTGCCACAATTATTATTAATGTAGCGCCTACCGAGAATTTATAAAGTAATATAAAATGTCATGCAAACAAAGTTTAATGTGATAAGAAGTTTGTGTCCTAAAATACCTAAAGCCTATAATATATGTTTATATCTTATCGTAAACCAATAAATCTTTCATAGGCCCTTATGCAGCAATTGGCTTTACTCTTTAACAAACAGGAGTTTTATTGATCTCCTGAACTTATTTTGGGCAGTTTTTTTTTTTCATCACAGAATGATAATTTCCTTCTACAACTGAAATAACTTGCAAGTTTTGTTTTCTATTTTGATTAATGTCTGCAGACTTTTCAATCCATTGTTATTTGGTTAAGAGTATAGAAAACCTTTTTTTTTTGCTCAATTTGAGTATTTGTTTTCAGGACAAGCAATAGCTAATTTTATTTCGATGTTTTCTATTTAATTTCAAAATTTCAATGGCATCACAGTTTTCTTTTATCATCAAGACCTGTTATCTTAAGAAATAAACTATTGGAAAGTGGGTTAAGTACAGAAGTGATAGAAACCTAAATTATATCAAAAAGGAAGTTATTTATTTCCTCCATTATACCTTATGTATTGTGTAGGGCCACTCTTTTTACTTCATATATTTAATGCTGAGTGCAAGACTCAAGTAAGTCCTTCACTAGTTTCTACTGTTTAAAGCTTCAGAAAAGTCCCGTGATAGCAAACACAGTTTAACTTGTCTGCAGCAGAACCATACTTTTAGATAGGATAGCAAATAAAGTTAAACAGTCTGCTGCAAAAGAATAAAATCCTGAAATAGTGAAAACAATATGACTTTTCTGCTGCAGAACCATAAAGTTCTGGGATAGCAAACAGGGTATGACTGTCTGCTATAGAACTATAATGTTTTGGGATAGCAAACAAGGTCTGCTTCTAAACCAAAACCATGAAGTCCTAGAATGGCAAAACAGGGTATTAATGTCTGCTGCAGAATCATTAAGTGTGGGATTAGGACAAGATTAAAAGTTTAACTTGCACCTTCTTTCTCATGCAAGACTTTATGACTTGTCAAACTGAAAACGTTAAGAAATACTTTTTTGACATTGTTCAGAAACCTTTTAAACCCTTTTCTCCTTTTGTCACAAACAATCTTTTTAGACTAACATGAAGATGACTCAAAACTACAATAGTTGAAGTTAACGGTAAACTAAATATTAAATAATTTACATTTTTTTGCTTTCAGAGTCAAGCAAAATAGAGGTTGGAGAAGACGATGGGTCATATTTGATGGAAAATCACTCCGCTACTATTCAAGTTCAAAGGTTAGTTAACAAGCCCTTAACCCTAATTATGCTTGAACCGACTTCATGCTTATGCAAACAGATAAGATCCAGGCCAGCCTCCAAGTAAATTTTGCGACCGTCCTGTGATCAAACCTGTTCGCTACTCTGAGTATCTTTCCTCAACAAGATTAATCAGATGTTTAAGGTTTTGGAAAGCAGACAACACAAAAACTCATTTTAAGAAAATTACCCAGCATTCTCAGGGTTAAATGCTATAAATGAGGCACCTTTGTGGCCTTGAGAATAAGACCTTACCTGAATATAAATGTCCCTCTCGGAAGTAAGATTGAATTGTAGCTGGTTTGATGCATTTCTTTTTTAATGGGAAAGTTTATAGGTTGTCTATTGATCATTTTACACAGATGTTGCTGAGTTTAAAATTATTTATTTTACATCGATTATGAAAGAAATCCTTTAAACTTGGATTAATCATTCTCGATTCTGCTTCCTGGATTCATGGGATTAGAACCCACGACCCTAGTGTCCAGAAGCCAACGCTCTACTACTGGACCACTGTCAGCCTTGAAGGTGGATAGAGAGTGATTAATCTAAGTTGTAAGAACTTTTTTCACAATCAATGTAAAGTAAGATTAAAACTAAAAAAAACAATTGAAAAGTAGGATTTTAAAGTCAATGAAATGGAAAGAATATGCTAAAATACCTGTAACATGGAATTGTTCACTGACAATATGGACTGTATTACCAAAAAGTTCACAAAGCCAGATCCTCATGTAAAAGAGCAGAACTGGATTGAGGAGACAGAAATGTCTCAGCTTGTCACTAAGGTGTAACAGAAAAATAGTCAACCAAAGTTAAACCAAATATTTGTTATGAAGACAGGGATATATTTCGACACAAATAACTTTATCTTTATCAGGATCAAGTTTCAAAGAGGATTGTGCCACTATCCTGCATGCAGAATGTTGAAATGGATGTTAAGGTAAGCAGGCTAACTTAATCTATCCCATGTGTTCTTGAGGGAATTTAGGACTGGTCCCATTAAGAATCTATCCCATGTGTTCTTGAGGGATTTTAGGACTGGTCCCATTAATATTCTATCCACAGCATTCTTGACTGGTTTTAAGCCCATTGAGAATCTATCCCATTTGTTCTTGAAGGGTTTTAAAGACAGATCCCATGAAGAATCTATCCCATGCAATCACATGCAATTTGTGGACTGGTCTAATTTGAGAGCTCTTTTGTTCATGAAGGATATTGTTATCATGGATATGGTAGTAAACTATGAGACAAAAGAAGGGGATGCTTTCCACCCAAGAGGGTCTTGCGTAGCCTGGTAGTGAAGGCAGTGGTCTTACAACTTGGGGGTCCTGGGTTCAAGCCAAAACAATATCACTGGTTATGCAAGAGTGTCTTTTTGCAAGACCGTTCCGAGGGCTAGCCTAGTACTGGTGGATCTAGGAAAGCTGTAACATAACTGAAAAATTATTGACATAGTATTAAACCCTATATAATTGATCAAACAAGGTATGCATAATTTTTTTTTTCAATTTGACTTTTTAAAATCATCATCTGTAGTTCTTGCAGAACAAAGTCAGGAAATAGTTTGGCTTGAGACATCTATGGCTGAGGTGATAATGTTATCGTTTTAAAAGTCTCTCTATTGATATTAAGTCGAAAACATTATAAGAAAAAGAAGCTTGGTATATTATATTGAGAGGAATTTTTGTGGATACAGCCAACTTTGTTTTAAGTGACCATTCGTACACAGTGAATGAAACGTTATTAAGTCTAAGTCTACTTTAAAAGAGGATGTGAGTCATTCAAAAAGCTCATTCAAGAGCGTTCTGAATGTCTGGTGTCAGTGTTAAGATTAACGTTGTGTAAATTGCCATGATCTTGTTTCTTTTTGTGGTGTGGCAAAATCTTTTTTTTCTGCACTTGTCCAATTCGAGGGTTCAATGCAATACTACAGAAAGTGCTTCACGTTTGTGAAGGACTTACTATAGTCTTGCATTGAACCCTCATTATATTGGTTATATAGGTTATATAGCTAATTTCAGTGAAAAATTCACTTGTCGCTTGAGGCTTTTGGACACGCTTGGAAATACCAATTTGATTTTGCTACCCCTGCTCTTAAGGTGGTCACTTAAGAGGACATTGATTGACTTCCTAATGATTTCTGTTTCTACTATAGCTTTATGATATGGTTGCGATTGCAAAACATGACCTTCTTGTAAGTAGACCATCTTGGAATCCTTTCTCGAGTCTTCAATATTTCAATCTTGGATAAACTTGCCTTAAAACGTAATGCATGATTCTCAAATTATGGTCTTTTTTCCTGATTCTTATGGACTCTTGTTTTATATTCTTTATTATCATAATATGTATTGTATTGTTGAATTTGAAATGTTAAGATACAATCTATATAAATGTGTTTGCAATATACTTGAGAAGTGGTCTTGAATAAATTTCTTTTGAATATGATATCTTTGCAAAATGGCATAGTGGTTGATATCCATTAGCTTAACCCATTACCAAACAATAATGACATTTGACCAGTTTGTTGCAGACGACTTGGAAAATATTATAGGAAAAGGAGAAATTGCTCTACAATGCAATTTCTTCTAATCTTTTCCCACAATGTTTTTTGCCCTATCAGTAGATAAGTTTTCAATTTCATCACATTTTGAAATGTCGTCTGCACACTCTTTCAATTTGGGACTGTCGAAAATTTGGCATTTGGTAAAGGGTTAAAGAAGTTGCAAATTTACATACTTCACAGTTTAAGTCTGCTGTTGCTTTGGTTATGTCACATTGTATATCCATGTTTATGCTTTCATGCAACCTCATTGTAACAGATATTTTTATCAGATTAATCACAAGCAGAACCTGCTGTGCATTTGCTTACTCTTTACCGGTAATTGTTATCTAACTTGCTGCAGAGGACTTTCAAAAAGCACTGTGGCAAATGGAAAAATTGCCTGAGACAAGCATTTTCTCCTTTTGCCACAATGCTTTTTCAATCTATTCACATATCACAAAAGCAAAACTGAAAGGTTTTTCACATGTTTAAAAAGTCGTCTGCAGGTGGTAAAAAAAAAAAGAGTTAACAAATTCCTAAGGAAGGGATTTGATAACGAATCCAATCAAAGCAACAGCAGACAGCAACAAAAATGGCCTGAAAGATTATTTTTTTTTATTATATTTAGGAGAAAGCTTTTCTACATCAGAGTAAATTGCTCTTACTGAGGACTTTATCCTTTTGTAAGAATGGTTTTGAATACTTCTGCAGATGAAGTAACAGGTCAAGTTTGGGAAAAAAATCCCTTATGAGGAAAATGGCAGTCTGTTTGCACACCATTTAAAGGTTCTTGTTCACAGATGAGAATATTTGAAAGTAGAAATAGGATGCTGTTGAAACTATGGAGCTTTTATATTGAAGAGAATTTGATTTAAGGTAACTGTAGAAAGCATACTTATTTCAAGAAGCTTCAATCTACCTAAGTGTATCAAGTCTGTACTTATTGGATCTCGAAGCCGTTGCAATACTTTCGGGTGACTTTACACGTTAGATAATTGTAAACAGGCACTAAAAATATGAATTGAATTGAATTTGATTCCATGGCTTTCTTTAGTGTGTATCACACAACAGTACTGCTGTTGTACAGTTTGAGAGGAATTATGTTTTAACTTCTAAATTTCAATACATCTTTGAACATGCACCTTTAAAACAGGCAATTTATGGAATATTTTCATTCTAACAGGGAAATCCTCTTACTCGTATAATCTCATCGTCCGAATTCTTTGTAAGTTGATGAAGATATTTGTAGTTACTGCATTGTAGCCTGATTGAACCAACCCTTTAATACATTGGTTAACAGTTGTCTATAGGTAACAAAACAAAAAAGATCTGTTTTTGCCAAGCATTCCTTAATTATTTTACATTATTTTACGAGTTTCATTGTTAGAGATGGAAAGAAGTCTAAATAGTCAGCAGAAACTTACTATAAATGAAATTTATGTCTTTTGTTTAGATAACAGGAGGTATTAGAGGTGTTCTGCACACTATTAACACCTAAAGCCACATTTTTGCGTCTTGCAGCAGTCAATTTTCAAAAAGGATGGTGGCAGAATGAGCAATTGATTGTCAACAAAATTTTTTCAATCTATTCAGATATTGCAACGAAAGGGTGTCTGGTTAAAGCAGGTCTTTTGTTTCAAATAACATGTTTGTTAGAAATTAGATATAACAACAAGGTATTGTCATTGAAATGCATGTTACTTGAAGCCTTTTATATGGGGGGGTATGGTCCATCAAACAGGGTTAACCCTTACAGTACTTGAACCAACTTCATGCTTATGCAAATAGGTTAGATCCAGGCCAGCCGCCAAGTATATCTAACTTGTTTGCTACTCTGGGGATATGTCCTTAAATTATGCAGATATCTAAGGTTTTGGAAAGGGGATGACTCAAACAAATATTTTTAGAAAATTACCCAGCATTCCAAGGGTTAATTGCCTTTTCAATCCATTGAGCCGATATGGAATAGTACATCATATATAAACTGAAAATACAAAAGTACAACCAGAGAGCACTTGCATAAGGTGGCAAACGACAGTTATGATTTTTCAATTGTGCAAAGATATCACTGAGACATAAGGATAGATAACTGTCTCTCTCTCTTTCGCTTGTGCAACGGTCAGTTCATTAATCATGCAAAGCTCGTTTGACAAACTTTCTAATTTATGTTGGGTGTTCCAAGTTGAATCTTAGCATACTGTCTTTTCATGAGAGGTAGTGTCACAACTGACATATAAAATGCCTTTGTTTCAACCCGGCTTGAGCAAGTTGAGTGTGCGCGATTATTAAGAGCCCAGCATCACAGCATGAATGAAATAATGTTGATGTGATGTAAAACCTGTAGATGAATGATTAGATAAATATCATACTGCAGACTCTGTCACCTAGACATTGGAATTACATGGCCCTTCTCTGCATGTGTTCATTAAATCCTGGTGACGACATTTGGATTTTTATGAGAGGCACTGTGTTCTGACTGACATTTGGAGTGCCGATGGTTCTTCATGGCTTGTCTAGCCCTTATCGGTAATTAATTATGGGGTCGTCCCCCATCATTGAGAGTCGGGCATCACAACATTACTAAAATAATGTTGACACAATGTAAAACTCAAATGAATAATAAATAATGATAAATAAGAAATATAAATGAATAATTTTGTATTGTATTACATTTGCTTACTGAAGGGGAAAAAGGTTAGTTTCGATATATACACGTATTTATTTTAACCCTTTATCAGGCAACCCTTTTGCCCTTGGTATACTTTAAATACTGCAAAGGATATTAAATACCATTGTAGAACTAGAAAAGAATTGATCATATAACCAAATTCACCCTTTGACCAAGAATAATCTTATTGATTTAGCATACATGGGGAATAAATGGGCGAGTTTTGTGCAATGTGAATTGGGTCATATCTTTCTGCTTCCTTCCGCCTAACTTTTGGGAGCTTTGTTGGTTAACTTCCTACTTTTCCCTTCTTTCTTCCCACTCCCCTGTAAGTCAACTTTAAATGCTCCAAATCCAAGGTGACAGCAGATAATAAAGATGGAATAAAAAATGTTTTCTTTATGATACTTTGTAGAAACCAACATGTAACCATTATGAGATAGGATTTGATCAACATAGGCATTAAATCTCTATGACACTGTGATTTCCATTAGTTTGGTGCTGTATAGTAATGGATTTTCAGATTTTTTGTCATTATCCGCCTTACTTAGTATCCTACAGGAACTGATATTGTATGCATATATCTGTAATAGTAGTAATTTCCGAGTTTTTGGACTCCTTGAGACCACAAAACTAAGCATGAAACAATTTTGTTAAAGTTTGTATAAGGAAGGGAACATTGTAGAATTATGTTTTGTTTTTTTATATATAGAATAGCATGATATTATTTTATTACTTTTTAAGCATGGAATGGAAAAAAAGTTTTCGTCATAGCTGTTTTCCTCGAGATGTTACCCAAAGAAGTTTTCAAATGTATCCTCAATCATCTTGCTTTAAAGGCACCTTAGTCCTTCAGCGCTATCAGCGCTTTGATTATAAATGTATTTAGAATTTTCAAGAATTGCATGTTATACATATTTCGAATCCTCTTGGTGTGGTTGTTGCATGATAGTATAAAATGTAGAACAGGTATATCACCTCTTGCCCTCACAAAGAGTTTTTTATTACCCATTACCAAACAATAACGACATTTGACAGGTTTGTTGCTAACGACACTGGAAAACATTGTGGGAAAAGGAGAAATTGCTCTTTAAGAGCAATTTCTCCTTTACCCACAATGTTTTCTGCCCTATCAGATGGTTATTTTTCAATTTCATCACATTTTGAAATGTCGTCTGCAAACTCTTCGAATTTGGGACAGTCCAAAAATTTGGCATTAGGTAAAGGGTTTGAAAGCAACAGCAGAAGACAATTTTAGAGGACAAATAGCGTCAATTCCTGGCCATCTCAGCTTTAAATTGTTTCTAACAATTTCTTTTTTTGTTGTCATAGTTGTTTTAGATATTCTGCTGTGAGAACATAATTCATCATTTAGAGGGAGCATGGTGTTTACTTAAAAAATGTTTTTATATTGCATGTTTCATTTAACCACCTTTTATAGCCAATACACATTGTGTTATTTGTTGCTCTATACTACTGTAGCAATGTTTTGATATTTGTTTTTTGCTAATTATTCCAATTTCATTGATTCTTTAGACGTCTTTTGTTCATATTTTTGTTGCTTTGGTCCTAATGGGTGTTACATAGTTTGAGCCCCACAAACACCTCTGGTTTTGTGGAAGTGACCTTTGGAAAGTCACTCCAGAGTCCTAGCCTAGTACTGGTGGATCAAGAAGAGACATTTCATGACTAAAAAAATGTTGATACTGTGTTAAACACCATAGTTTTAGGGTCTTTCAAGGGAATTTTAACTACATGTTATATAATTTGTGTCAGTTAACTAATAAGTATATCTTTATTTCCCCAACCTTTTTATAAATGCCAGTGTGCCTTAACCTTTATAGTGCTGGAACCGACTTTATGCTTATGCAAACAGGTTTAATAAATTTGCGACTAGCCTGTGATCAGTAACCTGTTTGCTACTCTGATTACTTTTCCTCATTAGAATTAAGCAAATCTATATACATAATAAGGTTTTGGAAAGCAGACAATACAAAAATCTAATTTTAGAAAATTACCCAGCACTCTAAGGGTGAATCAAGTCATACTGTCTATATTATCATAATAAAGAATATTTACAAAGAAGAACAAAGACTTTTTCTGGTTTTGTTTTATATCATGGTAGCCAAAGGTTTGAATTTACATGAAAGGTAAAGTTTCTAGGCCGACACACATGGTACAGGTCGTTCTCTCCAAACTGACTGGCCCTAACTAAAAGGGCAGTTATAATATTGCTTGTTTACATATTCGAGGAAAGGAAGTTTGAAATTAATTTCTTTTACCTGCACAACAGCTGTACTGTTATGATAAGCACTGAAGAATAGTCATTGGAACATTTTTTTTCTTCAAACTGTGTATACTGTTAATCAACATGTATTTTAATCCAAAATCGTGAGTTTTGCTTCTTAGATCAACTGCATATAGACTGTTTATATGTTTATACTTAGATGAATTAAGAGTCCTAAATTAATATATGCTTTAAATAACTACTCCTAATTGTATTTCATTCAATAATTTAAAAAGTTGTTTTAACGACATTTAATTTTGATGTTTAGCTGGTGTCAGAGGGAAGGTTGTTTTTCTTATGTGTGACTTTGGCACTTTGATAGTTTTCTTCCCTTGAGCCATCTGTTAAAGGTTTTTGGTCACAGATGTGAGGAAGTTTGGAAGTTAAGAGTTTAATTTCTTTAAATGACAACAGATTTACTGATATATGATATGCACTGGTGATTAGCCATTAGAATCAAAGAGCAAAAGTTTTTCTAAATGGTTAACAAGCACAAGAATCTTAATGAAATGTTTCTTTAATTGCAGCCGAACAACTCAAAACAGTTCAAGTTCAAGCTACACTGTACCAATAGAGTGTTTCTGTTTGCTACAGATACTTTGGGTATGTAGATTCATCATCACCATCATTATCATCACCATTATCATGATCATAATCATTATCAACAACAATAACAACCCTGTCATCATCATTATCAACATCATCAGCATCATCATCATTATATCATTATCATAATGAACATGGATAACAACAAAATCATTTTCATTATCATCATTGTCGTCGTCATCATCATTGTGATCATCATCTTCATCATTACCATCATCATGATCATAATTATCAAAAACAACAACACCATCATCATCATAATTATAATCAGCAGAAGCAGGAGCAGCAGCAACAACAACATATTTATCATGAATGCTCTTTCTCTACCGACCTTGAGGCTGTCCTCATTAATGCAGAGTTGTGATAAATCTTCCATTTGTCACATTGGTTTGAAAAGTCATTGCATGAACAGATGTTAATTTATAGGGGAAAGTAGTTTTTCATTCTGAATTTTAGTGACTTAATTAAGTTTGGTAAATTATACACTTTTGTGTTATACATGTTTCCTAATTAAAGGATTTACGAATGTGACCAAATTGCCCAAAACACCTTGCAGATAACAATTATATGAATCAATATACTCAACCATATAACACTCATTCACACCAATTTCATTTATTGATATTATTATTCCAAAGGTAGAATACCCATAATCCACCATTTTCAAACTCATTCTTTTTCGGATTATTTTGGTTATTCTCGTTTTCCATCGGTCAGGGTTGAACTTATTGGGTTGAATGTGAATAGTTCCGATGTGCATTGTGTTGATTACTACTGAAGTAAACGGATGACATGATAAGTGAAATTGGTAGCTTATGGATATGCTACCTTAAATAGGGTAATGGTGTTTTTCCTTAAATTGTTTAATTGCCATTATAGCATGTATAATGAAATGTAATGAAACTGTCTATAATTGCACAAGGAAATCTTTTAAACTTTAGCCCATAGAATGCTGGGTAATTTTCTAATAGATTTTTGTGTCGTCTGCTTTCCAAAACCTTAAATATCTTATGAATTTTGTTGAGGAAAGATACACAGAGTAGCAAACATGTAAGATCACAGGCCAGCCGCCAATTTATTTGGCGGCTGGCCTTGATCTTACCTGTTTGCATAAGCATGAAGTGGGTTTCAGCACTATAATGGTTATCAAGTACATTGTATGCTACCTTTCAGATGACTGTAAAATGTGGTCAAGTACATTGATGGAAGCCATCCTGACATATAAGGTAATATCTTATTTACCAATCTGAACACATCGGGTTTATCCAATGAAAAAGCCTCTGAAATAATATGGATTACGCTATATTGTTTCCCTCGAGAATGACGTCACTTTACTTTCATTTTCAAGAATTGATCTTAAATGCGAAATCTAACATTTCGTTTAATTTGATCAAGGAAACATATATATATGTCACAACTTATAATTTCACCATTTCGTATGAGTTACCGATAAAAAATGATTTAGAAGGATGTCCAACACTCCCATACACATTGAACTACTTAACATGCACACTTAGAAAATGTGTAATACTTCAGGGCCCAATTTACCTGAAAAATTGTAACCCTACACTTATATCCGAGGTGTATTTCTCAGCTCACTTAAATACCCAAGTTGTTCCGATTGCTTATTTACTTCACAAAAATGTCGAAGCTTCACCTAGATGTGACACTTACATATATTTCAAAACCTGATTAAACCCAGAAAGGCATTTGACAACTGACATTTCGTTCCCATTGAGAAAATCTTTAACACGGTTTAGATGCTTGTGTCAAAGACTTAATATAGAACTAGGTTGACATTTTAATATAAATAAAGAAGACTGAATCGGTTTTGACTGTTTTTTCGACAAAGGATCTGCTTCTCTTAGAAAAAAAGTATCATGTTTTTCTTTTTCACAATGTTTGAATATGATAGAAATATATATCTTTATACATGTAGTTGGTATTCTAGTAATAGAGAGCAACATGGGTTTAAAACTAGACTACCAAAGACATACATAACCCATCTAAAATCCTTTTTAACCAAACAATTCATTTTGTTTTTTGTTTGTTTCATGAACAGAAACCTGAAGGAGGGGAAGTGAAAGGAGGAGACATGGCTAATCCTGACTTGGCGGTAAACTATTTAGATACATTTATTTACTTAATCCATACCCAAACAATAATGACATTTAATCACTTTATTGCAGATGACTCTGGAAAAAATTGTAAGAAAAGGAGAAATCGCTCGTCACAATGCTTTTTGCCCTATCAGAAGATTACATTTTAATTTCATTACGTTTTGAAATGTTGTCTGCAAACTTTCAATTTGGGGCGGTCGAAAAATTTGGTGTTTGTTATAAGGTTAAACCTTTTTTGAATGAGACAAATGCATGTGATGTAAAATGAGGTGGGTCCTGCATGGCCCAGTGGTTAAGATGGCAGACTAAGAACTTGGGGTCTTAGGCTCGAGCCTCGCAAGTACATCTAGTTATTTTGGAGTGTCCTTTGGCAATTTGTTTCAGATCCCTTGCCTATCATTGGTGAATCCAGGAAGGCCAAACATAAATGAAAAATTGTTAACATGACATTAACCCTTAGAATGCAGGGTAATTTTCTTAAAACAGACTTTTTAGTCGTCTGCTTTCCAAAACTTTAAAAAACTGCTTAACTTTGTTGAAGAAAAATACTCAGAGTAGCAAACAGGTTAGATCACAGGCAAGCCGCCGATTTACTTGGCGGCTGGCCTGAATCTAACCTTTTTGCATACGCATGAAGTTGGTCTCAACACTGTAAGAGGTAAGAACTTGTTTACACCAGCCTCATGAAGATTTTGGAGGTACTTAAACATAAATCTATCTGTTTCCAACCAGCATTTGAAAGAAATTATTCACAACACCTGCATAGAGTTACATATTGAATTATTTTTAATTCTTTTCACAGGATTGGATCAAGATTGACAAAAATCGCTACAAGTTCTATGTGGTCCTGAAGAAACACAAATTCTGTTATTACCAAAACAAAGAGGTAAGTTTTATTTCAAAAGGGCGATCTCCCAGATTGCGATATTATTGATTTTTTTTTAAAATAAAATGTCTTCTTCAATTAAAATGACAGCGTAGATCTATTAAGTTTCATAAAGTCGATAATTGATACACTTCTCATATCCTTTCATAACATTGCAATGAAGATATAGGCTATTCATGTTGCAGATAAAGTAAACCATTTAAAATGTTGATTATGTTAACGATGATCTTTTATTTCCCTCCCCCAACATAATTGAAATGCATAAGTGTTTTGGACCCAGATTATGAAATGGGTTGACATTTTTATCATGTATTGCTATTAAGGTGCGTCCAAGACAACCCATTTCTATCTTTAAACCAAATTTCCAATCAAAATACTGAAGGCCCTAATGCTCATTCCACATTTTTCAAGAGACTCACAGGTTTTCAGCATTTTTAAAATGTATATATTGATAATGGCCAATTATGTAGTGATGAGAATTGTTTTATTCACCTTCATAACGTTATTAATGCAAACAACACATTCTATGAGATAATCTGTTTAAAACTGAGAGCTTACTTAATGACTATTATATCACCTTGAGAATAATGAAGGACTTACCTATACATATGTCGTCTTAAAGTTATGCATTCAAAACGGAGTTGTAGATATGTGGAATCATTTATTTTTCAGGATTACGACATGGCCTCTCCCCTTCACGAAATAGACATGAAATTAGCATCTGTCAAGGAGATGGATAGAACCAAGTTACAGCTGGCCACTCATTATTGTACATTCATGTATGTATTCATATTTCAATAGCTCTTTAAACCTTTACCAAACACCTAATTTTCTACTGTCCCAAATTGAAAGAGTTAGCAGACGACATTTCAAAATGTGATGAAATTGAAAAGTAATCTTCTGATAGGGCAGAACACATTTTTTGTAATCCTCTCAGCTGGGTGCAATAACCCATAGTAGCTCACTCTAATTACAAAAGAACAGGACATTTATGTAATTGTAAATGGTAGAAGAAAATTGAAACTAACTGGACAGTGCCAAGGATCTTATCATTTATTAATATGCTATCAATCTTAAGCCATTTTGTGTAGATATGATTTCATATGAATAACCTACCAGTATGTAATTAATGGATATGTCTCCACTTTCGACCCACTTTTATTAGGAAGCTTAATAATTCTGAAAAAGAAAGAAGAAATTGCACATTACATGCAAATTATAGCCTAGCTCTCCTGTGCTAAGAGTGCATTCTTCATTACTGATGTACCGGCTATTTCAAAACTAACTTAAATACTGTTAATGAAATATGAGAACACAATAAAGCAAACAACTCAGTACTATCTCTAAGGCTATGACTGTTTGTACTGATGTTCTTTAGCTCCTGCTTTGCCCAGTGGTTAAGGTGATGAACTTCAGGCCAGGTTCGAGACCCACTGATACCTCTTTGCAGGATACTTTAGAGTATAAGGTTACGGTAATAGTGGTGAATCCAGAAAGTTGTAACATAACTGAAAAATTGATAACACAACTTTAAACCCCTTATGAACAAACTGATGTTATTTACAGGTTGTTATTCGAGAGTTCATCTGATGCCTCTAATTGGAAGATGGCAATTGAAGAATCAATTACTGACGCTTTAGGGGACAACTCCGTAAGTACCAAAATATCAAAATCTCAGCCTTGAATCACTTTCTTTATATTGCCTTGTCTTGAAGTAACTTGATGGAAAATGCATAAGTAACCTTTATGATAAAACAGGAAACTGCCCTTAACAAGAAACTTTTGAATTATTTTCACACAGTAATTGTTTAACCCCTTTTTAGGTAGAATCAACTTTTTTATTTAGATGAATCACAGCTTTTGAATAAGCCATAGGTAAATTTAGAAAAATGCTGCATTAGAATTAGCTTAATAAAACATCAAAGTTTAATTTCACTACAAGCGCATATATTTTCCTGGATTCCCCAGTACAAGGCAAGGGCTCTGAAGTGCTTTGCCAAAGGATACTTCCATGAAACTAGAGGTACTAGAGGAGCTTGAACCCTGTACCATCATGTGTTAGACCCTAACTTACTTACTGGGTCTTACAGAAACCCCTTTTTCAGTTGATATAAAGCTTGTAATGCACTTATCCTTATTGATAAATCCTTTTATTTCCTTAAAAGTGCTCTATTTCATTGAGAAGGACTGATCAATGTTGTGAGAACTTGTTTCACAATCAATGTAAAGTGAATAAGTTTAAACCAAGCGAAAACCAACACAGTGTTATAAAGCCACAGAGTTTGTTCCTTCATAAACAGCTTTGGTCTATCATGGGACTGGAATGAGCCTTATCAAATTGTCATGGGTGTTATAACACATAGAAATAATGATTAAAAACTGAATATTTGATGCAAAAAACACATTCAAATTGCAACAAATGTTAGCCCTCATTTGAACCAAACAAATCAACTGAAACACTTTTCAAATCTTTTCAAAATAAATGTAAGACTGACCTAACAGTTTGTCCAATCTGATATCTCTATTCTAGGTTCTAGATCAGGTGAAGGAAAATGTAGCTAATACACAATGCGCAGATTGTGGGGTGGCAGGTAAATATGATATATAGACACACGTTTTTTGCCATGATTACACCCTTGTGACATTCTAGACCATTTATTCTTTTTAATTATTTTCCTATTGTAGATGCAAATATGTGTGAGTGCTTTATAGGGAAATAAGTTTAAAGACTTTATGAAAAGATAAGTCTCAATTTTGCTTTTATGTATTATGTCTATGATTTGATTGTTTTATAAGGGACAAAATACTAGAAAATATTATGAAAAGATAAAGAATAGTTCGTCAATTTGGTGAAACGTGTAAATATATACATGTTTGCATGCATTTTAATTTTTATAGCGTAGAATTATCTTCAGTATGCAAGTTATCAGGGAGTTCTTGTAAAGATATTCCTTTATTTTCTATTTCAAGTACAAATGTATTATATATTGCTTGGAACAGCTTTACGCCAACCATTTTAGCGAACATGGTTTACCTTATGGTTTCAATATTTCAGGTGCCAACTGGGCGTCCATGAACCTGGGCATAGTGCTGTGTTTAAAGTGTGCTGGGATACACCGAGGCTTTGACCATAGACTCTCCAAGGTGCGGTCTCTGAGGATGGACACAAAAGTCTGGAATTCAAGTCTAATTGAGGTATGCATTCTCATGACAAGCAATTTTTCCTTTTCCCAATATGTTTTCTGCACTATCAGAAGATAATTTTTCAATTTCATGACATTTTGAAATGTAATCTGCAAACTCTTTCAGTTTGGGACAGTCTAAAATTTTGGCGTTTGGTAAAGGGTTAAAATTATGTCACAAATCGATTATGAAGGAATGAGTTAATTTCATAAATTTCAATTAGGATAATTGAATTTTTAAAACCTTTTTTCTTCCCTCTTTCAGATGTTTAAGGTGATTGGTAATGCGAATGCAAACAGGTTTTGGTTGTCGCGGCTGCCTCAAGGAAGTGGTTTAAAACCTGTGGACCCTCCAGAAAAGAGGAAATTGTTCATCCATGCCAAGTATAAGGAGAAGATTTACTGTGATAAACATCCTTTAGCTGGTACAATTAACAGGCTTAATGAGGTGAGTAGTTCATTATCATACATCTTTGTGTGATTTGGTGTGATACATGATTGTGTTAGTTATTTAGGCATTGTCATGAAGGTGCACTTAGCAAATTGTATGGTAACTTGAACTTAAATTTTGAATTTTTGATGAAGAGACTTAGCTCCAAAGATAAGTAAAAAAGCAATTATTGATGAAAAGACAATCTTCCTCTTTCTTACAAAAGTTTTATCCTAATTCTTGATACCCTCTTTCTTTGAAACATCTAATCTTTATGATCTAAATTTAAATCAAACTTATTTTAATTTGTCAATGGATTATTCATTAATCCTTGAAATGACTTTACAATTTTAAAATAAGAAAGATGAAGAAAACCCTTTGATATTGGTGTTTCTTCTTTTTGTTGATAAAATCGAAGAATGAATTTGTTATGGTAGAAATTTAACTCATCAACCATTACAATTTTAGCGTTTTCTGAACAAATTGCAGTCTGAATTTGAAAAGATTTGATTTAGTACTGTCATAGAGAAGGTGCAGTGACTATTTTTGATACTATTCTCTTAAAAATTCTTGAAAGTGACATAAAGCAAATCACACCCAATCATATTTGTTTCGTCCTTTAACAGGCTTTACTGAGTGCCGCACAGACAGATAACGTTTTGCTTACGATGCAGATACTGCTGTCTGGCGCAGACGTAAGTTTTTCCCTGGCCCTGATCCTTTTTAACCCTTTACCAAAGGCCAAACTTTCGACTGTCTGCAGACGACATTTCAAAATGTGATGAAATTGAAAAATTATCTTCTGATAGGGCAGAAAACATTGTGGGAAAAGGAGAAATTGCTCGTTTAGAGCAATTTCTCCTTTTCCTACAATGTTTTCCAGAGTTGTTGGCAACAAAGTGGTTAAATGTTGTTATTGTTTGGTAATGGGTTAAATGCCATTTTAGTTTACAGCATGTGATAATAGGGAAGGAAGTTTTAAAATGTACAGAACTGTTAACTACATTCATTAACAATCTTTCGTTCCTGGTCTGCCAAATTTTAGAACAGTTTTAAGTTTTACTAAATATATTTTTAAAGAGTAATTGCTTTCCTAATTGATTGGAGTTTGGGTAAATTTAGCACTGGCTAATGTGGTGAAATTGTTTGTTTTCTTATTTTAGACGTTATATATATATATATATATATATTACTTCAAGACTAGACTTTGTGACAATACTTTCGTTTGTTATTTTACAGGTTATATATGTATAACTTCCAGACATTAAGAGTCGGGCATCGCTACATAACTGAAATAATGTTGATGTGATGTAAAACCCATATAAAATAAATATAAAAAATAACTTCCAGACTGGATTTTGTAACTAAGTTTTGTTATAATATTTACAGGTTTTATATACAAGACCAGATGATCCTAACTCTACAGGTAAATCACATTGATTTGATTCATTTTTTCCAATTGATGGTATTTTAGTGTTTCTAGCCTGTTTTTCTGTTTGATTGTTTTTTTCCCTGTTACAAAATCGAAACTTGCACATAGAGCAAAAACGTGTTGGCCTTGACTCTCTTGTCTTAAATAGCTTTCCATAGAGCACGTCACAGGTTAAATGCAATACTATAGTAATTGCCTAACATTTTGAAGGACTTACTTTAGTCCTGTTTTAAACCCTTGATAAATGTTTCTGGAACACATTAAGTTTTTTACCATAAGTATTGTTAGATCACTCAAGACAAACTCATTAAGATATGATAATGTTAGGTCACTATGATTCCCATACTGATATTGGTAAACCTTTAAGAAGCTGTAGATTAAATGTTTTTCTATTTTGCTTTCAAGACTATTCATACTTGATTAAGAGATTAACACAGCTACTTATTTCATGTACATGCACTTTCTAAAACATTATTTAAGCAAAAAATTAAAAAATAACAATGAAAATAATAAAAAATGCTTTTGAAAATCCACTTCCCCTTTTAATACAAATTTAGTCAATAAAATATCACATATGATACTTTACCATCACACAATCTGACACAAGGGAATAAGCTCATATAGGTTGCTTTGTTGACTGGGTCTGCTTTGAAAATGATTTTTCTTTCTTAGCCTACATGTAATGCAGAATGCTTTCCTTTAATGTTTATATACATTCTATCTAAGTTTAAGAATTGTAAATATGTTCATTTTTGTATGTAACTAGAAACTTTGTAAAGTTTACGTATCTGAATAGAAGATTTATCTATCTATCTATCTTAATTTCAGCTTTTGAGTTGGCCAAACAAGCTCGCCAAAGAATCCAGATGGTAAGATTTTTCCCTTTATCCATTCTCACATATATAGATTTTTGATTGATCCAAACCGAAAGCAACAGCAGACGACTAAGAAAGAAAAGTGTGTAGACAGTGAATTAACATGTATTTTAATCCAAACGTGTGACTCTGCTTTTGAGATCTACTGCATGAGAATGCACATACTTTGATAAATTGATGCTTTCTAAATTAGCCATGCTTTAAATTGCCACTTTTAGTATATCAAACAACAATGCATAAACTGTACTGTTTCAATAACTTTAATTTCCTCACATAATAATGAGAACATGCTGCTTTAAATCATTATATCTAAAAAATATTGAAAAAAAAAGTCCAAATGTGAATCATTGTTTTTGTTACCAACAATTTAAACATTAATGATCAATTATTTGTTTTGTTTTTCTTTCCAGGAATTTTTACTTCAGAATGGGGGAGACAGTAAGTTGGAATGTTTATTTGCTGTTTGCAACTTTTGTCCTTTCCCAAAACATAATAAGGGGTATATGTTGAGATGGTTTGCATATGACAAGTATTTTGAAATTTAAAGGTCCTTGTTCACCAATGTGAGGAGATTTGGAAGCTAAAGATTAATTTCTCTAAAATTGCACAACAGCTGTGCTGTTAAATGGTACCCACTGAAGAATAGTCACTGGAAATAAAATAAGATCATTTTTAGTTCTGTAAATTGTGTACACAGTGAATTACCATATATTTTAAACCAAAAGCGTGACAGTTCTTTTGAGAGCTACACCATATAAACTGTATATACTTAGATAAATAGACACTTTATGCATTAATTATACTTTCAATAATGACTTTTAATTGTATATCAAACAACAATACAAAAACTTTACTGTGTTAATGACAATTTAATTTGTCTTTCAAATTCTTCCCTTTTGTGAACAAACACCTTTTAAGACAAGCCCGATAATAGGATATGGAACATCTTTGCCCCAAATGGGAGTTTACAACTTGTCTAAATTGAGAGAAATATCAGAAGACAAAACACTGAAAAAGGTGTGATAAAGATTGAGTTTTCTTTGAAAGAATTGATAGAAGTCATTGTTATGAAAGGATGAATTGCTCATTCAAAGCAGTTTATCTTTTTGTCATAGCAGATTTTAGAGTTACAGGCAATATATGTGGTAAAGGGGGGTGTTATGGAATAGGGGGTTAAAACATTTACATCAAAGATTTCAGAAAACATTGTGACAAAAGGAGAAAAGTTTTTCTTTTAAAACTTTTCAGATAAATTTATTTTTAATACTTCAGTTTCCTCCCCACATCAAGTTTTCTCAGAACCCGCTACAATATTAACCCATTACCAAATAATAACGACATTTAACCACTTTGTTGCAGATGACTCTGGAAAACATTGTTGGAAAAGGAGAAATTGCTTGTAACAAGCAATTTCACCTTTTCCCACAATGTTTTCTGTCCTATCAGAAGTTTTTTTTTTCAATTTCATCACATTTTGAAACGCCGTCTGCAAACTCTTTCAATTTAGGACAGTTGAAAATTTTGCATTTGGTAAAGGGTTAAGGATGCATCAAGGACTCTTTTCAGGGGACTGAATTACATTAGTTGCAATGGTGGTAAGATCTCATCAGAATAACCAGGTTAATATGTATACAGGAACTGCCATTTTGACATGCTTTGTTTTTCATTATAAGGTTTAACCCCTTATTTCATATTGATTCTAATTAACCCACCTTAATTCACAACTAGGCAGAAACGTTAAGAAACGGCAGCTTTGATATAAAGAGAAAACTGCTCATTACACGCAACTTCTCCTTTTCACACAGTTATTTCTGCTTAACATTACAAAGCAGTTTTTTTGCAAGATACACATAGTGTTACATTTTACGTGTTGACCTCAGAATTCTAAATAATTGACTGACAAAACCTAAAAAAAGACCAATAGATTGTAGGATTTTCTTCTTATATATTTGGAACCATCATAAGAATAGAAAAAAAAAACTCATTTGAGCAATATCTCCTTTTCTATATTTTCTTTTCAAAATTCATCTAATGCAGACCAGTAAAATCTCGTGAATGTTTGGTTATAATTGTTTTCAACTGGATTCACTTTATTTTTTAGATCATACCATACCTATCAAGAACTAATTGCAACTCATATTTCTCCAATGTGATTCATCTTTAGCAATTTAAGCTTTCTGTGTTTGTATTGTTTCATACTCACTGGAGTGATATCATATTTTTGGAATACACACTTTTGCTCCCATCAGATATTTGCCCTCAGAGATGTTGCCCTCCTCTTTGTTTAGGGCGTAAATTTCCACTCACTATAATGAAGAGGACAGGCGTTTACTGAATAGGCCCCCTCAATATTTTCATTATGTCTAAATGTCATCCTTAACTATAGGTACTTTCAATATGGACCTGATATGAATTTCATATAAAGGAATAAAATATGAAGAAATTATGTGTTGGCATATTCCATACATCATTTAGACTATATTCCTTACATCTTGTAGGCAAGAAAGAGAATCCCTCATATAAGGTAGCTGGAAGTAAGATACATTACGTTATTGCAGGCGTGTTGTTCTTAATGTTGTTGTTGTTGTGTAGTTGTTCTTGTTGTGTGGCTGAACATTGAATGTGCTTACTGATGAAATCTTCTCTAAAAAAAAAAAAATTCTTGGACTAACATATGATTGTTTGCATGCGCCATCAGCTGACATAATACACTATTTGGATAAGAGAAAACTTACTTTATCTAATATACCATATGCAAATTTTAATCCTCCATTTGTAAGTTGTATTCCTCCGTATGCAAATTTTAACTGTTCCAAATTGAAAGCATGTTCAGACTTCAAAGGTACATGTATTATGAAAACAAAACAACATTTTCTTATTGATATTGGGTTTGTGATAAAATGCTCAATTGCCAATTAGGAGCAACCTAACCTTTTGTCACAGTGGTTTCTATAGACTTCTGATGTTTGGAAAAAGTCATAGAATTTGAAATCAAGAAATTGCTCAAAACACAGGGCCCGATGGACAAGTGGTTGGAGTACAACAAAACTTGAAAATCACATGGCGCCTTTGTGTGTGGGTTCAAAACATGTTGAGGGTATTTAAATTTTCATCAGAGGCAGTTTCTTGGTTGACCTATAGAATGCTGATAGTTCTACCAACCTTTACCAGCCCTTATGGGCTGTCAGTTCTACCAACCTTTACCAGCCCTTATGGGCTGTCAGTTCTACCAAGCTTTACCAGCCCTTATGGGCTGTCAGTTCTACCAAGCTTTACCAGCCCTTATGGGCTGTCAGTTCTACCAAGCTTTACCAGCCCGTATGGGCTGTCAGTTCTACCAAGCTTTACCAGCCCTTATGGGCTGTCAGTTCTACCAAGCTTTACCAGCCCTTATGGGCTGTCAGTTCTACCAAGCTTTACCAGCCCTTATGGGCTGTCAACTTTGGGGTCTTACTCCATTATTATAAGTGTGACATTGCAACATAACTGAAATAATGTTGATACAATGTACAGCCAATATTATATAAATGAACTGGATAAAGTTCAACCAATCTGTGACAATATCCAACATGGTCTTGTAATAACTTGTTATTTCGTGAAGTGGTTCATTAGTTAGTTATTTGTTGTTTACGTGAATCACACCCTTTAAAACCAATAACCCATTTTGTTATAATGATACATAACACACTTAACCCTGTACGAAATGCCAAATTTTCGGCTGTCCTAAATTGGAAGAGTTTGCAGACGACATTTCAAAAAGTGATGAAATTGAAGTATAATCTTCTTATAGGGCAGAAAACATTGTGGAAAATGGAGGAATTGCTCTGAACACAATTTCTTCTTTTCCAGCAATGTTTTCCATAGTTGTTTGCAACAAACTGGTCAACTGTCGTTATTGTTTGGTAAAGAGTTAAAGCATGTAGCTGTAGAAAACCCTGTTGCAGTAAAGAAACATGCTGGCTGTTCTAAGCAGTTTCTATTTCACCTGCAAGATTTCAAGTGGATTTTTGGGATGAACATGGGAAGATATATCCAAAACCTATTTTGAACAATGAATACATAACTTAACAATGAAATTACTCTATTTATGGTTACGGTACTTTTTGATAGATATCTAATGTTAATAAAGTTGAAATATTCTGTCCAAAATCTAGTCTAATGCTACTTTAGAAATCTATGTTGTCATTATATTGGTGAGTGGCAGTCCTGCTTCAATTTATAAATCATCTTTCCCAGTAGCGTTGGAAGGCTCCTTTTTATTAACAAAGAAATGGGATTTCATCAGCTAAAAAGTAAGGAAATTGAAAATTGTATTTGGTTAAGTGGCAATTAATATACATTATTAAGTTTTTAATATTTATGAATCCCAGAGCACAAATCACTGAGTTAGTCCCTTTAAGAAACTCAGAAACTTATTTCTGTATGTGGCATGCCATTCGTTTGATATACATGTATCACTTAATCTTTTCAGAAACTCAAAACTTCATGCCGGGATCAGAAGAGGCTGTAAGTAAAGTTTTTTTTTCTGTTTTACCTGAGAAATTACTGGAACCAGCAACACATGCTTCTCTTTATGAAAGGCTTATCATATAAACAGTGGGTAGATTCAAGGGCGATACCCCTTTCCTTCATACATGTATCTTGTTCATTTGACGTTAAATTTTTATGCACTTTTTACATTTTTTTTTCAATGTAGATGGTCATACATGTATTGGCATCATTTTGAATTCATTATCTAATGTCTAGTATTATGTTTAATTGATTGCGACCTTGTAGCTTATGAGTTTTTTAGCCTTTCAGCCTAATGAGCCCGATAACATTTCCTATCCAAAGACACCAACCATCTATTCTATTTATCCTGTTACCTTTATGTATTCTAATAAACAAACAAAAAGTGAAAATAAAGCATAAACAAATGACAGCAAGTTATATGGTTAGTGCTGTACAGTATATTGCACCTTGTTATTGGTCCTGAAATGGGAGTGCTGACAGGATATGTTTGGATATACTTTTGTCATGTTTGGACCACCATGTTTCATGCCATCTTAGTTTTAACTATTTAAGTTTTAATTCATGATTGAACAAGTTCTTACAACTAAGATTATACACCATCACTGGTACTACTTGGATACAGAATCAGCACTTGTACAGAATGTGGACTCATGAAAAGCTGCGTAATTATTTCCTTCTCATAGTAATTAAATCCATGATCCTTGTGTCCTAAGATCAATTCTTTATCCCTTTACTTTTCCAACCTTATTGTCTATTTGTTGCAATTTGAAGTTTTTATTGTCTTTTTGTCCTAACATCAATTCTTAAATCCTCGAGCACCTCCCTTAACTTATGGTGTATTTATTGCAATGTGATGTTCTTATGGGTACCGTTTTACTAAACAGTTTACGCTTAAGATTTGCGTAAGTCTAAAACAACAATTCCTCTTATTTCAATATTGGACGAAGCGATATTGCAAAGTGACACATCATTGGAATCGTCTCTCCGAGACGCTTCCAATGAAGTGCCACATTGCAACATTGTACTTTCATTGAAGATACTATCCATGTTTATCAATTATGACTTACACACATATTTTCCGTAAGTTGTTTAGTAAAACGGGCCCATGGTCTTTTGTCATCATGTACTAACCTATCTATTGCAATGACTAGTTCCTAAATCTTATTGTCTTTTAGTCCCTGGTAGCAAGTTTGAGAGCTCCAATACAACACCAAGGACTGCTGCATAAAACTGGCTCAAATATGAAAGGTAAACTTTAATCTGATTCTTGTTCAATGGATTATTGTGCAATCCATGATAAGTGATATGAATCTTTTTAAAATACATTATATTTGTAAGGCATTGAATTATTCAATATTGTCAACGTTTCATAGTCAACTAGGTTTGAAAATGCTGCAATTTCATAAGGGCATTTTTTTTCACATTCATTTCAATTCACATGTCTATTTATGGATACTTTTCTAGTTATTAGTTAATTGTTGGTTATTTTTTGGCAGATTAAAAGGATTAAGTGTATAATCAGTTCAAAATTATACATGCTGTATACTATTTTCAAAAGCAAAGAAAATGGCAAACAGAAACAGTGCAAATATATTGTTTTCGAAAGCAAAGAAGATAGTTGAAATTGGCAAATGGAGATAGCAAAACCACATGATAGTTATGATTGCAAATTCTGAGTAAACATGACAACATTGAACCCTTATAGAAGTGAACACAGGAAGTAAACTTCAATTGTGTGTATGTGTGTGTGTGGGTGATCAATTGAAACAAACCTTCCTTGATTGGATTAAAATCAATTAAAATCTCACGATCTCCCTGATAATTTATTTCCTAACTTATTACAGATTTCCTGAAACGCTGGTGTGTACTAGAACATGGGCATTTGAGCTACTTTGTGAATGAAGAGGTATGACTTGATTTCCTTTTTCTCTTTTTTCCTCATTTAGAGCGTTTTGGGGTAATCCAAATTGAAAGAAACAGCAGAAAGTGTTATAATATAGTAGCAAAAAGTATGAAAAATATTTTTTATGGTTTATGTTATTTATCATAACACAGGTTCAGTGGAGGGCAGTGGTCCAGGGTAAAGTGTCCGCCTCTGGACTTGAGAGTTGTAGGTTCGAAACCTGTGAGTAGCAGGGTCTACCTTGCGACCTTCTATTAAATACGAATTTGGTGCAATTTCTGGTTATATATCCAGAAAGCAGAATCAAGAGTGATTTATCTAAGGTGTAAGAACTTGTTACACAATTGATGTAGAATAAATAAATCAGTTAAAACTAAACAAGGATTCAATAGAAGACTACAGCAAGTCCTTAACAACAGAAATGGGGTTGATATCTTTTGTGACAATGTTTTTGTTTTTAATTTTACCATGTTTTGATCTATTAAAGCTTTTAACCATTAGCATGCTTTGTAATTATCTTAAAATAGATTTGTGTGTCTTCTGCTTTCCAAAAATTTAGATATCTGCTTAATTTTGATGAGGAAAGATACTCAGATTAGTCAAAGGCCTGGGATCAAACCTATTTGCATAAGCATGAAGTCAGTTCCATATAAGGCAATATAAGGGTTAAGACTTATGGTATGTAACAGATAATGAAGGTAATGATGGGTTTGACATTTTGAAGAAATTATTTTATAGTTCACCATGTTTTAGAATGATGTATCTCTCTTCATTTCAGAGTAAAGTTGAGAAAGACAGAATAGACAATGAGGCCATTCTATGCATTCAGGCAACATGCAATGATAAGTAAGTAAATGTACATGTATACATACAAAAAATTGTGATTTGTTCAAACTGTAATCTTCATTAGACTTTAAAAAACATAAAAAAGCTGCCCTTCTTTATTATACTGGTTAGAAAACCCGTAAAGAGCAAATCATCCTTTCATCACAGTTAATTCTAAAGACTTCTTCAGCAGATCTATCCAAGAGGTTTTATGGAATTAAGGGTTATATTGTGTTGATCCCTATATCTTTTATATTCTTGATATTTCCTCAAATTTGCTTCACACAAAAATACTGCAGTGAATTAAATGGATTTTTATTGTCATTGATAAAATTATCAGCAATGTTAAAAAAATAAAACCATGTTGTATTGCTTCATGAAATATATAGAAGGCTCTCCCTTTTGATGCTGAAACCAACTTCATGCTTATGCAAACAGTTTGATACAGGCCAGTCACCAAGTAAATTGGCGGCTAACCTGTGATCTAACCTGTTTGCCACTCTGAGTATCTTTCCTCATCAAAATTAAACAGATATTACACATGAAAATCTCTTTTTTATCAAATTACTCAGCATTCTAAGGGTAAAAGAAGGCAAAGTTAGGGTTTTTAACTTCAGGCTCCTGCTGTACAAATCACATTTGAGTTTGTACTTTGCCTGTGTAAAATGCTACACCACTCCTACCCTAGTACTGGGGTCTGCCTGTTTGACAATTGTACTCCTAAATGTAAATAAAAAGAGGAAAATGAGACCTTAGAAAAAGTCTTAACTTAAGAATGAACAACATGAGCTTTATCTTTGAAATATTGGTCATACTTCTAATTCCATGTCTTTTTTTTATTTACAAAAACAGTGTTACCTTTGAGATTCAAGAATTGCAAACATTTTGTAAACATAGACATAAAGCCATGAATAATTGGGTACATGCCCCTGGTTTTAAACTCAGGAAACATAAGTAAATGAGATGCTTTGATAATGTTACTTTAAGTTAAAAGATGATATAATGCAGACAGTTTTTGTTTACTGTATTAAATAATTTGAGAATCAGATAATACATCCCATCTTGGAATACGCCATTGGTTTGAAACAATAATCTTACCATTTGTATTTGTAGGCAACATCCATACAGTTTTGAAATCAGCAGCAAGCGAAACAACAGGATATATATTTTTTCTGCTGTAACAGAAGCAGAGCAGATGACGTGGATAAGGAAATTGTGTCAGGTAAGGGTACCAGGAAATAATGTTTGTTCACAGATGTGAGGAAACTTGGAAGTTAACCCTTATTGTGCTGGCACCAACTATATGCTTATGTAAACAGGTTGGATCCAGGCCAGCTGCCAAGTAAGTTGGTGGCTGACCTGTGATCTAACCTGTTGCTACTCTGTGTATCTTTCCTCATCAAGTTTAAGCAGATATTTAAGGTTTTGGAAAGCAGACGACACAAAAATCTATTTATATGAAGTAATATTAGATCTTTTTTTAATTTTTTAAAATGTGAATACAGTGAATAACTATGTATTTTGATTCAAAAGCATGACATCTCTTTTGAGATATGCCTCACATAAACTGTACATACTTAGATAAATTGACTAAATTGACTTCCTGAATTAAATTTACTTTATAGTAGCAACTTCACATAGTATATCAAACAACAACACTAAAACTTATTTTTTTTGTGACTTTGAAATTTTCTCTTCTGTGAACAATCACCTTTAATATTGCTTGTCAGATTTCTAATAACCCTTTACTCCATAAAACATCAGTTCATTGCATCTGCTACAGTAAAGTGTAGGGGTCTGGGTGGCGTAGCGGTAAGAGTACAGAACCTGGAGTCACATGGCCCCTCTTTGTGTGGGTTCAAATCCCAGCGATAGCATTTGGATTTTCATGAGAGGTAGTCTTTAGACTGACTTAGGGAATGTTGATGGTTCTACTTGCATTGACAAATGTTGATGGTTCTTTCCGGCTTCACCAGCCCTTATGGGCAGTTCAGTATGGGGGTCTTCCACCAGCCCTTATGGGCAGTTCAGTATGGGGTCTTCCACCAGCCCTTATGGGCAGTTCAGTATGGGGTCTTCCACCAGCCCTTATGGGCAGTTCAGTATGGGGTCTTCCACCAGCCCTTATGGGTAGTTCAGTATGGGATCTTCCACCAGCCCTTATGGGCAGTTCAGTATGGGGTCTTCCACCAGCCCTTATGGGCAGTTCAGTATGGGGTCTTCCAGCAGCCTTTATGGGCAGTTCAGTATGGGGTCTTCCACCATCATTATGAGCCGTGAATCACTTGCAACTGAACTATTATTGATGCGATGTAAAAATTCAATAATGATAATCATAATATTCCTAACTGCTTTCTTTTGTTTCAGGTCTTCTGTCCAGTCCATTTGATTGAGTCGGTCACAACGAATAACATCGAAATAGCTGGATATGCCTACATGAAAACTGGCTTTACTTCAGTAAGTACAATCCCTGTTCAATTAATTGAGTTGGTGAAAAACAATAACATCTGAATAGCTTGTTGTGCCAAAATGAAACAAAAATCTTGAAAATGTTTATGTTATGAAATATTGATGCACAATTCTACACAAACCAAGTTTGGATAAGAAATATCAAGATGTACAGCTATTGAACTTGAAAAAGATTTGCATTTCGGAAGATTTTCAAATTAATGGGAAACATCTGTTTTTCTCCAATAAATTCTAGTGAAGATTGATTTAATCAGTTTTGCTTTTATTCTCTTTTACTCAAGCAAGCATGGTTGTACAAGAATGTATGTTATTTGTCAACCCACAATGTTTTTTCTTTATCCTGACATGAAATAGATTTTTCTTTATCCTGACATGAAATAGTTTTTGCTTTTGAAGTTAACCCGTTAAAAGTATACTGTCCTAAGATAAGAATTTGAAACAAACTTAACATTACATACAAATAGTTACACATATTGATAGGTGAATTCTTAATTGGTAATATTTGTTTCATTGTTGGCAAAATTATCAGAAGGTGAAATCTCCATATATAATGTAAACAAATAAGGCTGACAGAGGTGCAGTGGTAAGTTGCCAGCCTCTGATTCCAGGATCTAGGTTTAACCCTCATTAGCAGCGAGGTGAAAAGACTGACTAGCCAACAAATTGGCTTTATTAATGGAGTACTGGTTTTTATTCAGGAAGAAGTCATCCAGAGTGACTTTAATAAGCTTCAAGCTTCTGTTACAATAGATGTAAAATGAATGAATTTAAACTTAACAATTATGACATGACTTGCTCAAAATGATTCTACTATAAACACTTTTATGTGTTTAAATAAGGGTTAAAGGTCACATGTAATTGTCTTGTAGCTCATAGTTTTAAAGTAGCAAGCTATTGTTAGGCTTGCTTGCATTTCTGATGCTTTTTTTTTTACAGAATTGGCAGAAGTCCTGGTACTTTTTAGAAAACAGAAGGCTTTACTTCACTGATAAGGTATGCTAATCCATTCATCATATCAGAATTTGTGATGATTTTTTTTTTTCAGAGCAACTTCTTAAGTCTTCTGCAGCAATGCCTTAAATTTGAGCAAGGAGCTGAAAGTTATTTAGCGAATTACCTAAGTGCCGTTTCCATGATTACTATTCTACCCCAGAAACCGTAGAATGGGGTATTTTAAGAAAGTGATTTATATAAATATACATAAACTATTATTCTTGTGCATGGAAAAGACATCTGATGGCTATAGTTTCATCAATATGATACCAACAGAGGGCCAAATGCAAAACCGTTGTAACTCATAGTTTAAAAACATTGAGTCATTGAGTTGATTAGAGCCCAAACATTACCTGGCTTTGATGGAGTGTCCTTTGTTAACATCCTTTCAGGCCCTAACCAAATACAGTGAAGCCTCACTTATCAAGACCCTGATTATCCGAATGTCTCGCAATCCGAACGAAATTGTAAGGGAACGGAATTATTTAACCAGTTTGTTGCAGACAACTTTTGAAAACATTGTGGGTAAAGGAGAAATTGCTTGTGACGAGCAATTTCTTCTTTTCCCACAATGTTTTCTGCCATATCAGAAGATTATTTTTGGGACGGTCAACAATTTGGCGTTTGCTAAAGTGTTATAAGTATACACGTGCATACAGACCATTTATGTCTTAATGTGTATAAGAACATGCGCTACTTCATTAGTCCGGATGAATCGGTAATCCGGACATTTTGTTGGGAACGGACGTGTTCTGACTAACGAGAAATCACTGTACTGACGATCCCAGGAAAGCAGTAAAATAACCTATAAATTGTTTATGTGCCATTTAACCCTGTTTTAAGCAAACAAACAACGATGTGAATTTATTAATTGGTTAGACTTTGATAGGAAGTGTCATTTAGAGATTAGATAAAGTTTATTTGGAGTGAATAGTTTTATAACATGGTCTTTGATATAAGGCTTCCTTGTTGTTATCTGTAAGTTGCCAATCTTTTCAGGAACAAGAAGAACGACTGCAAGACTGCATAGATCTCAGGAAGGTCAAAAGTATTACCAAAGTCACAGAAAGTAAGTGTACGAAATGAAAAGTTTATGCGGAAGTTAGTCCAAATTGAGATCATCATCCAAGAAAATAATTCTTTATTTAATGTCCACATGGTTTCTAATGAATGCCAACACCAGGGTTGTCATTAATTCTTTTATAAAGAAGCAAACTTTAGATTTGAAGAGGCCAATGCAGCAAACGCCAATCATATTCGAGCCGACGGAAAAGTCATTTGAAGGGGTCAAATTGGCCGACTGCCCGCTCTGAATGCCAACCCTTAAACATGTTTAAATTAGAATTAAATATAATGTTCTGACTATTAACAAAAGAGTTCTTCGTCAAATATATACATTATTCATATTATCAAGTATAGCAGTATGAAAATTCCATGCAAATAGACAGCAATATCATATTACTGAGACTACTATGAGAAAAATGTGATATGTACATTGATGCAAAATATTTAACTAGTCAATTGACATACACAAAATACAAAAATGACCGAAAATCATACAAGTTATTATAATATATTATTACAACTTAGCACCTTGTGAGAGGTGGTTTAGTGATATGAAAATGGATTGAGGTCTCTGAAAGGGACTAGAACCTCTTACTCTTATAATAACCTTGCATATGGCAATTGGAATCTATTAACCCATTACCAAACAATAACAACATTTGACCAGTTTGTTGCAGACGCTGGAAAGCATTGTGGGAAAAGAAGAAATTGCTCTAAACTCTTTCAATTTGGGACAGTCAAAAATTTGGTGTTTGGTAAAGGGTTAAGGCAACATGACTCCGTCATTTTTGCTGTAATTCCCTTAAAATACTGGTGTGTTTTTTTTAATAAACCTCAAGCCATTTGAAAGATTTAACAATATTTGTTTTTTCTGGTACCCAGGTATCACCTCATGTGAGTTGTGTGTAGAGCATGGTCATTTGTTTGCGCTCAGTGCCGGGGACCGGACTCTCTACTTCCAATCAGATCTGGTCAAGGACACAGAGAGAATGTTCAACACCTTTGAAATTGCAGTCAAGGTTAGTATTCAAGGTCATTGATGGTGTCATGGTTACGCAGCAGTACAGTTTTTTTTATCATGATGTATAATTCCTCGCAAAGTTTGCTGAGATGTTATTATTAATGCATACACCTTTGCAAGCTCTGTGACTGAGTTATACATTAAACATTTTACGAAACCATTGAACATGTGATAGCTGAGCAATGTCTTTCTATCTCTTCAAATATTTTGATTGCATGAATTTTGTTGTTGTGTTGTTAGTTGTGCACTTGCTCGTTTGGATCCCTTTTTGCTTTATCCAATAGATTTAAAGTTACCCCATTTATGTTTTGATAAAAGCCCCTAGAATGTAGGAAGCTTGTGATAGCAATGTTACAAAGGAGTTCCAATAACCATCCATTTAAAGTGAATTTTGAAAATATTATTGTTTTAAATTATAATTTCATATTGATATATACCAGCAAGTGCAAAAATGTAGCCATGTCCCTCTCAAATATTAATGACTTAGCTTAGTAATGCACTAAGCCATCAACAAAAAAAGATGGTTTTAGTTTTGACAAGTTACAAATCCCACATGTGGATGTTATTCAAAGGTTGTCATTTTTCAGAAGTAAAGACTGATAATACTTAATTAACTTCATTTCTCTTGTTGCTTTCAAACGTTCGTGTTTTCATGTGCTACATTTACTTTTCTTTGTGCTTTTGTCCATGATTTTAGTTTAGATGTGTTATTCATTTTCAGTAATTGGCAATTTTCAAACCAATAGCAATGCATAGCAGTGAAAACTTTGCAATCATATTGAGAAAAGGAGAAATTTCTTATCAATATTATTTGCTCTCTTTGTCAAATTACTTTCAAGTATTCTTTTCAAAAGCACTATAGTTTCGTGAGAATATGCTTTTGTTCCCTGGTTTGAGCACCACTTTATAGAGTTCCCTTACCCTTGTATATGTACCAATATAAAGCTTTAAAGGTGCTTGTTCACAGAGGAGAAAATTTCAAAGTCAAAATAAAGTGTCAAAACAATACAGTTTTTGTATTGTTGTTTGATATACAATTGAAAGTAGCTTTTGAAAGCATAATTAATTCAGGATGCCTCAATTTAATTTATCAAAGTATGTACAGTTTGTATGGGGAAGATCTCAAAAGCTATGTCATGTTGATTTACTGTTTACATACATTAAAGAGTTAAAAACGATTTGATTTTGCACCCAATGTCTATCCTTCAGCGCAAATCATAACAGTGCAGCAGCTGCTGTAGTGCAGTATTTAGGAAATTAAGTTTGAACTTCCAAACTTCCTCACATCTGTGAACAAGCATGTTTAACTTTCTTCACACTTGTTTTGATGCAACATGCAGTAGTAAAGGATTAAAGGAACTTGTTTAGAGCAAAGTTTTCTTTGTATGAGTGGTTGGTCATCGCATCAGAAAGAAAACATGTCAGTCTTATTTAAAAATTGGTGCATACTGTAACTCTGAAATTGAACTTGTCAAGAGTACAATACAGTGAAGCCTCGTTTATCCGGACCCCGATTATCCGGATGTCTCGCAATCCGAATGAAATTGTAAGGGAACGGAATCATTTGACCAGTTTGTTGCAGACGACTTTTGAAAACATTGTGGGTAAAGGAGAAATTGCTCGTGACGAGCAATTTCTCCTTTTTCCACAATGTTTTCTGCTATATCAGAAGATTATCTTTGAATTTCATCACATTTTGATATGTCGTCTGCAAACTCTCTCAATTTGGGACGGTCGACAATTTGGCGTTTGCTAAAGGTTTATAAGTATATACTGCTCATACAGACCGTTTATGTCTTAATGTGTATAAGAACATGCTCTGCTTCATTAGTCCGGATTATTTGGTAAACCGGACATCTTGTTGGGAACGGACATGTTCGGATTAACGAGACATCACTATTAGACATTAGGGTGATAGCTGATCACCAAAGAAGAGCTGAAATGATAGAATAGTCCTGTAATATAAATGTGGGTTCAATTCTTTAATAATGTCTTTTGCATTTAGCGAAGCTATTTTGATGTGGTAAGTGTTAGTTGGTGTGGTTCATGGTTGATTTGTGGGGAAATGATTCTTAACTCATTAAAAACTAAGATGAATTTCAGGATATGTTTTTCACTCACTGAAGAAAAATTATTTGTAGCAGAATTTGAGATTACCGATGACAATTGAGCTTAAGATCAAATTCAAAGAATAGAAGATACTCTGTGGATGAAGACCTTTTGTTTGAAAAAGAAGAAATTGATTTTGCAAATTAATTTCTCCTTTCCATTGTTAATTATCATGTTATATACAGCTGGCCTGTTAGAGCTAGAACTATTTGGTCAAGTTTTAAGCCTAAGGTTAATCATTAGGTTAGCATTTCAATGAAATATAGAGGAGAATGTTTCATGGTAAGATTGTCAGCCATGGCACACAAGGGTCATGGGTTTGATTCCTGTAAGTTGCTTGGTCCGCTTTGCGACCTTTCCATAATCAATATTTGGAGAAAGTACTGGTTATGTATCCAGGAAGCAGAACCAAGAGTGAATTATAAAGAATTTGTTTTCACAATCAACATATAATAAATTGATTCAAACTGTTTGAACATATAGTCATATATCAATGGAAACATTGTGTTCAAATGACATATTGGATATCGTAGATCCTTCTACTGTTATTACCCAGAGAAAGATTGCCAACCCAGTAATGTCGAAATTTTAATTCAATTCATTTGTTTATAAATGCTAAATATTTTCCTGCACTTGTTCATATAATAATCATGTTGTAAATTTCCGTAAAGATTCCTGATCTATGAATGCCAAATATTTTTCTGCATATGTTCATTTATATTGATCATATATTGATCATATACATATAGTAAATTTATGTAAAGATTCACTGGTTTGTAAATGCCAAATATTTTTCTGCATATGTTCATTTATATTGATCATATATTGATCATATACATATAGTAAATTTATGTAAAGATTCACTGGTTTGTAAATGCCAAATATTTTTCTGCATATGTTCATTTATATTGATCATATATTGATCATATACATATAGTAAATTTATGTAAAGATTCACTGGTTTGTAAATGCCAAATATTTTTCTGCATATGTTTATTTATATTGATCATATATTGATCATATACATATAGTAAATTTATGTAAAGATTCACTGGTTTGTAAATGCCAAATATTTTTCTGCATATGTTCATTTATATTGATCATATATTGATCATATACATATAGTAAATTTATGTAAAGATTCACTGCTTTGTAAATGCCAAATATTTTTCTGCATATGTTTATTTATATTGATCATATATTGATCATATACATATAGTAAATTTATGTAAAGATTCACTGGTTTGTAAATGCCAAATATTTTTCTGCATATGTTTATTTATATTGATCATATATTGATCATATACATATAGTAAATTTATGTAAAGATTCACTGGTTTGTAAATGCCAAATATTTTTCTGCATATGTTTATTTATATTGATCATATATTGATCATATACATATAGTAAATTTATGTAAAGATTCACTGGTTTGTAAATGCCAAATATTTTTCTGCATATGTTCATTTATATTGATCATATATTGATCATATACATATAGTAAATTTATGTAAAGATTCACTGGTTTGTAAATGCCAAATATTTTTCTGCATATGTTTATTTATATTGATCATATATTGATCATATACATATAGTAAATTTATGTAAAGATTCACTGGTTTGTAAATGCCAAATATTTTTCTGCACTTCATTATCATGATCATATTATATATATATTGAAGTCCATGAAGATTCGCTTCTCCATTAAGGATTTGGACATGTGGGCACTACAAATATTCATTTTGCAACCCCTGCCCCTTTTTTATCCCTTTCCCAAACAATAACGACGTTTGACCACTTTGTTGCAGATGACTTTAGGAAACATTGTAAGAAAAGGAGAAATTGCTCGTAATGAGCAATTTTTCCTTTTTCCACAATGTTTTCTGCCCTATCAGAAGATTATTTTTCAATTTCATCACATTTGAAATATCATCTGCAAACTCTTTCAATTTTGGACAGTCGAAAAGTTGTTGTTTGGGAAAGGGTTATGTGAAAGGAGTCTGTTTCTAAATCATATGAGGCCCTGGTCAAAAGCAGGTGGTCTTGGGCTGGATTGTTACATAGCATGAATTTGTGAAGTGTGAAGTGTGGATCAGATGCTTAGAATTTATTGAAACTAACATGATTGTGGTGACAATTAAGGATTTTGTTTTGGACTAAAAGAAAAGTGGTTTGCTTTACTGTTAATGACTTATGGCTATGATGATACATATCCTGTTGTATGGTTATTCAGAAGACAGATTAAGAACCTGTTATCAGATTTAATAGAATAGAAATTTATAATACACATGTATTGAATAAACAATTGTGGCAATTGGTTCATGTCCTCATGACAGATAGATTCTCTCATCGCGATTTGTACACTTTTTGTTGACTGAAAAACCGCAGTTACTAGGATAATGTTTGTTTTTTTGGCTACAGACGGAATTTAAGATCCGTTCAAAATTAGAAAGCTTCAATATTTCAGTTAATTGGAAACACGTAGTCTTACAAAAACAATGTGACAAAAGGATAGAATATGTGTGATGATCTATTTTTCAATTAATTTTATTTTTTTTACAGATTTGTGGAAGTAGATCTAGAGTATGCTAAAGGTGTTTGCATGAAAAAATATGTTTTATATTAAACTGATATGCGTTAAGTTGCTTGTTCACTGAAGAAAATATTTGAATGTAAAAACAAGATGTTGTTGATACAAAACAGCATATGTATTGTTGTTTGATACACAATTAAGATCTATTGAAAGCATCATTAATTCAGGAAGCTTCAATTTATCTAAGTGTGTACAGTTTATATGCTGTAGATCTCAAAAGCAATGTCACACTTTTCGATTAAATTTACATTAATTCACTGTATGCACGATTCTAATGACAATTCTTCAGTATGTATTATGTAACAGTATATAGCTTTTGTGCAGTTTTAAAGAAAATGATTTTTAACTTCCAAATTTTCTCATATCTGTGAACAAGCACCTTTAAAACAGAAAATGTGATGAACCTTTCCCTCAAATATACTTGTTTTGACTTTAGAAGAAACAAAGAATGGATGTGACAAATGGAGAAATATTGCATTAGGGACAGCAGACAATAATGTTAATTTCACCAGGATGCTGTTACAAAAGGAAAAATTGCTCTCTCTTAGCCTTTTTCCCTTTTGTCTGAGTGGCTTTATGCAGGCTCACTAAATCATCTATCTACGAGGGAAAGAGTGTTAACCCTTTCCCAAACAATAATGACATTTGACCACTTTGTTGCAGACGGCTTTAGAAAACATTGTGGGAAAAGGAGAAATTGCTCGTGATGAGCAATTTCTCCTTTTCCCACAATTCTTGTCTGCCCTATCAGAAGATTATTTTCCAATTTCATCACATTTTGAAATGTCGTCTGCACACTCTTTCAATTTGAGACAGTTGATAATTTGTTGTTTGGGAAAGGGTTAATAGATTTTAGTTGATTTTGATATGAATGTGGACTTTTGGTGTGGAAATTAACAATTTAGAAAGCATAGTTTTAGTGGATAGTCAACATCATACCTTTCTCATGATACATATGTGATGAAACTTTACAGTACAGTTAAACTTGTGTTAAGAGGCCAGCCTATGGGACAGAGTAAATTGGCTGTTTAACACAGGTTGGCTGCTTAACACAAATTGATTTACACTATAAATCTAACAATGGGACTTTCTGTGTGGGTGTTTAAGGCAGGTTGGCTGCTTAAAAGGGTGGCTGCTTAACACAAGTTAGACTGTATCTCAATTCTTATAGTATTGTCATTCTTGAAATCTTCATGTTTTGTATGCTATTTTCAATGTTATTTGATTTTAACTTTGTTTGTCAAATTCTTATTCCATGTCATTGTAAAGGACCACAGACAAATTTTGTCGATGATTGTCAATTACGAATAATGATAATCAAATACCTACCTATAACTCATCCCATTCCTGTCTTAACAGCTGAGTCTTGGGGTGAAATCAGAATATAAATACATGATAGTGAGGGTTTAATGCATGAATATGGCTTTTGCAGAGTTGCTTTAGTCTTGCATTAAATCCTCAAATTGTTTGATGAAAATAGAAAAACTTTCTTTTTATATTAAATTTTCATTGGGGGATGGTTTTTAGATAGTTTTAGAGTATGCTTCCGAATATTCTTATAGGGGATTTATTCTTGTTACTTTAAATTTAATGTCAAAACGTTTGTATATAATTGTTCATCTTCCAATTCTGTACATTCTCTTTGCAAAAGTATCATAGATAAAGTGTGCTTTTACAAATTCTGTGGTCATTATTTGCAACATTTACAAAATATGCTTTCCTAGCACATATGCTTAAGTAGTTTTTATCCAAATCATATTCCATTTCATGAAATTTAAACTATAACAGCTTTTTCTCTCCAACTGTATTTGCTGTCATTGAGTTATAGAAAACTTATCTTCTGACCATTCTATCGTATGATAGAAAGAAGGAACACATTTTAGAAACATGCCTTAATTGTTGATAGCACAAGTTTATTTTTTGTTGTTGTTAGCTTACCTTTTCAATTAAAACCAGTAAGATGTTTTAAAGCAATGCTTGATAGTGATCCATATATTCATTCATTCAACAAATATGACTTGTATAAAACTAAGCCCTTTTTTGCTGATTCAACACAAATAATCATAAATTGTACTAGTACATGCAGAATACAAGTTTCAATGCAACTGCAAACATTTAAAATACTAAAGGAGGAGAGAAATTGCTGCAAATAAACATTTTTTACTCCTTCATCCACTATGGATTCTTTATTAATAAATAAATGTTATTGTCATTCTTTCATACTTTTCAATTGGTTTCAGTAGTTGCTTTGAGTTTGAATACATCACAATGTTCACATGAAGGAATGGGTTGGATAGAACATAAATGTGTTATATTGTTTTTTTCCAGAAAGGAGGGGATGTATTAGAAGACCAGGTCCTTCATGCTGATGACTGTCCAGTATTTGTGACCTCATGTGTCACCTTCATAGAGCTTCATGGTCAGTATTTGTAGTGGTTCATTGTGCCTAATCGTAGCTACTTTGGTATTTCTGTGTCCTGAAAAATATACCTTGTATATAAGTGTGGGGTTATAAACTTTGTGCCATATATCCTGGCTAACAACACGTTTCCCATGATTGTCCGTTGAGTAGTTCAATGTATTATGAGAGTTTTGAACATCATTTAAAAACCATTATTTCTGGTTGGTAACTTAAATGTAATATTATAATGATTATGCTTATTGATTAACAAAGGTTCTATCATATTATGTTTAAA
The DNA here is from genome assembly GCA_947846245.1 of Cerastoderma edule. Classification (NCBI taxonomy): domain Eukaryota; kingdom Metazoa; phylum Mollusca; class Bivalvia; order Cardiida; family Cardiidae; genus Cerastoderma; species Cerastoderma edule. The sequence goes on from OX401408.1 coordinate 25,301,837, forward strand.
TGGGTATTTTGCAGATTTGTATCCGTTAATCAAATCGAAAGTCATCCATTGGATGGTCAATGATATGGTCTTTTCCCTTTGTTGTAGGTTTGAAGACGAAAGGTATATACAGAGAGGCAGCCCAAAATTCCAAAGTACAAGCTTTACTGGATGAATTTAAAGAAGGTATGTTGATATTACATGATAATAGTCTGAAGATTTGCATTATTACTCCACTGTTGCTACCAAACAATATCTTTTTAGCCCTTATAGTGCAAGTAAATCGGCCCCTGGCCTGTAATCTAACCTGTTTGCTACTTTGAGTATCTTTCCTCATCAAAATTACGCAGATGTTTAAGGTTTTGGAAAGCAGACGACACAAAAACTTATTTTAATTTTTTATTCGAAAAAATTACCAAGCATTCTAAGGGGTAGATACCAGATTGCAATAGCATTCAAGAACAAAAACCAAAAAACAGATGAGATGAAATTTATTGGTAGGAAAAATTGACTTTTTAATTCTGGAATGGACCTTTTAAATTCGAGTGGTTTGTAAAAGGTTGATCTATCATGTCATCATATTACAGTTAAACACATTAGAAGTGGTAAGCTCAGGAAAACATTTACATCAGAAGGACAAATTACTCGTATGAGGAAAATGGTTAATTGCTCTATTCACTTACAGATTGATTTTGGAAGAGTTCTTTGTTAATATAAATGGACTTAGAATAACTATGTGGCTAAATTGTATTATTTTGATGTGTCTTTACAGATGCTCGAGCTGTAGTGTTACGTCCTGAGAATAACTCTCTACATGAAGTCTGTAACGCTTTAAAGCGGTATTTGCGACAGCTTAGGGATCCCCTACTCACACAACGCCTGTATAAAAAATGGCTTCAAACTGCAAGTAAGTCGCAGTTGGTATTTCAGATAAGTAATAACCTATTTTAACTGTTTCTTTGATATGATAAAGTTTAAATGTAATGCATCAAAAGGATTGATCCATTCCTGTCCATTGGAGTTTTTTGGGACAGTGGTGCAGTGGTAGAGTGTCGGTCCCTGATACCCAGGTTCCTGGTTTTGAACCTCGTTAGCGGCGAGTTGAGTATATAGGAACTAACTCATAATTAGGAGCCAGTACTGGTTTTGTGGAAAGCAGTCATTGAGACTGAATTTGTTAACTTCAAGCTTCCTTCAGAATCTATGTAAAATAAATGATTTTAAACTATAGGGATTTGTGACAATCACAGTTTACATTTTCTCTAAGGGAAGAAGTTCTCATTACAAGTGCTAGGTTGACTTTTTAGAGGGATTTCCTTTTTTATTTAATTGTAGGTGCATAGAAACAAGTTTATATGATATAAGGGATTGTAAGGAAAAAACCCAAGAATTTTGAATAAAATGATATTAGATACCACATAAACAACAAGTATGAATCAGAGATGACAGATTTCATAAAATGGTGAAACAAATTCTCATCCAGAGACTCACTGAGAGAAAGCCAAAAAACTTAATATTGCACAAAGACCATAGCTGGATCTAAGGAAGCCCAGCTTCATGGTTAGAGCAACCAATGTATCGAGCATTCAATGCAAGACTATAGTAAGTGCTTCATGTTTATGAAGCACTTACTATAGTCGTGCATTGAACCCTCATTATTGAATAATTTCCTTAACTCTGTAACCAGTGCTAAAAATATCAGCACTATAAAAATAGACTAGATAAATTCTGATCAATGGAAGATATGCTCTATAACTACAAAAGTGTGATGAGTAAAACCAGAAGACAGGTGAATCATGAAGAAAGGATTAGAATTAGACGAAGAGGACCAGTCCTGTAAAGGACCTGTGTCTGAAGGAATCATGAAGTATCATTAAGTACAATGTATATCTCCTTTCAGGTGAATGTGATCATAACAGGAAATTACTTGCCTACAAGTATCTCATACAACAGCTACCAAAAGTCAACTTGCTCACATTGAAGTGCCTGGCCTGCCATTTGTATAAGTAAGTGGTTACTTTATAACCATGTTGGGGGTTCAGGGGCCCGTTTTACTAAACAGTTTACGCTTAAGATTTGCGTAAGTCTAAAACAACAAGTCCTTTTATTTCAATATTTGGCAAAGCAATATTGCAAAGTAACACATCATTGGAATCGTCTCTCCGAGACGCTTCCAATGACGTGTCACATTGCAATATTGTACTTTCATTGAAGATATTATCCATGTTAATCAATTATGACTTACGCAAACATTTTCCGTAAGTTGTTTAGTAAAACGGGCCCCAGTTCAATACCAAAGTAAGTGCTTCATGTTTATGAAGCACTTACTATAGTCCTGCATTGAACCCTCGTTGTGCTCTTGTTGTAGAGTATTAGTGGCAGCGGAGGCTCCCCATAACTGTTTTCCCGAAGGATGGAAACAAATGATCAGATTGGTTTTCGAATATTTGATTACTACTATTTGACTTTATTTGAATTATGGATTTTACAACTAGTTTTGGTGGCGGAAAGTCTTGCATGCCAGAATAACGTTCTACTTATCCTTTTTCTGCTTAAATCTTTAGAATTGCCGGCGTCTTATAATGTTGACACATGCATGGGATGACAAAGCAATAGAGACTATTGTTTCATTTTATCTACATAAAATTGTTGAAGTTTGGTGTGAAAATGAAATGACAACATTGAATCTTTTTTTCTTGAGATGTTCTTATACGTTTGGTTTTGAGACAATTGTCAGAATTTGGGTACCACTAGAAAAGGAGAAAAAACCTACAGTGCGAGACAGAATATGAAAAAATGACATCACATTTGATTGTCTACTATACCATACTAAAGGATGTAGTGCCCTTATATGCTAATGCCTTTAACCAGATGTTTCTTCCCATATTGATGCATATACTATACATATATATACATGTATTTTTCCCACAATGACTTAAAAAGTTATCTGCAGAGGACATTTTAAACTTCCTGACTTTATTGATCAAATTGTGATATGAATACAACAGAGATGCATAAATAATATCATAGACAGGGGAACATTTTTTCCCCATTTGCATCTGGTTTGGATGTACTTTCATGTTAATTAACAGCTCTTATTGTTTTTCATCTTTTATCTTTATTCAATAGATTGTCAAGACATTCAGACCAAAACCTCATGACGTTGGATAACATATCAATAGCTTTTGGATCAACCTTGATGCAGTCAGAGAATGCAGACGGCGGGGTAAATGTTCAAAACTTTTGCTTTGTCATACTGGTCCCTTATTTGCTCTCATTTTGAATCTAATGTAGCAGAGGATTGAATGAATTACTGTAACAAAAAGAGAAATAGCTCAATATGACTAATTCATCCTTTTTGTACACAAAACTCTTTTTGTTTTGTTTTTTATTTCTAATTAATTTAAACAACATATTTTATATCAGTCATGGTACATTACAATCTGATTGATATTGTTTTTATGGAACAAAACACAAGTGTTAAACATCATTTAAGACTGCATCACCCATTCTGCACAAATGTTTTGCTCTAGTTCATGACAAAATATTAGAATATGAAGGCTTACCAAACAGTTCGTACCAATTATGGATTAATGGGTTAAGTTTATTACAGTGCATGCCATTTTCATATTTCTCATGTCTGTTTTCAACTAAGATAGAATAGATAATATCAAGTGTCCAGTGCAAGACGCAAAAGGAAGAATATACTAGAGTTTTGCATTTGACCCTTCTAATGTTGTGTATGTCAATATTGAGAGCACTCATTATACAGACCATGGGGGCCTCCATGTCCATGGCCTAGTGGTTAGAGTACAGAACTTGGAAAAATATGGCCCCTCTCTGCATGGGTTCAAATCCCTGGCATTTTCATGAAAGGTATTCTTCCAACAGACATACAGAATGCTGATGGTTTTGCCCGGTTTGACCAGCCTGTTTGGCCAGTTGAGTATAGCATCTTCCTCCATCATTAAGAGGCGGGCATTGGAACGTAACTGAAATACTGTAGACGTTATGTTAAACAATTTATATTTACCCTTACAGTGCTGGAACCAGCTTCATGCTTTTGCAAACAGGTTAGATCCAGTCCAACAACCAAGTAAATTGGTGGCTAGCCTGTGATCTAACCTGTTTGTAACTAACTCTGGGTATCTTTCCCCATCAAAATTATGTAGATATTCAATGTTTTAGGAAGCAGACAACACCCAAATCCATTTTTAGAAAATTACCCAGCATTCTAAGGGTTAAACGATCACTCTTGATAAAACCACCACCTGTTTGTAGATTACCAATGCTGGGATGGTTGGGACACAAATGCAGCTAGAGATGAAGGTGATCACAGATATTGTCACATACTGTGAGTGGTTCTTTGATGTTGAGAAGGTAGGTGTTATTTTCTTAATTACCTGCTACTACTTCTTTGGCTTCCTATCTTAGTGGTTGTGATGTTCAATTTGTGTTCATTTAAAAAGAAATTTTAAAAAAAAAGACATCAAGGAAAAAAAGATACCCTTTTTTTGTTTCATTTGGTAATGATATGCAGATAAAAGAGTATACTTGACCAGTTGTTTATTTTTATTCAATCATTTTAAAACCTTGAGAGGTTGTGATGGAATGGAAGACATTGTGACATTTAGATGGAATAATATCAAAGGTTAAATATAGTGAGAGGTATTGAAATTCTGTTGACATTAAACGATATTGATTGAAGCCCTTTTTCTTAACTTACCCTTCATCTGTTTAATTCAAAGACGAGAAATCAAAGTTCATTCTTTCATTTATTTTTTCAGAGTAAAGATATAGAAGACAAGATTAAAGAAGCTGAAGATAAAATTAAAATATTAACACATGATAGAGAGGTATGATAAAATTGGAAAGAAATACACTTAATATGGCACTGCGAAAAGCAATGTTTTTTTCAGCTTTAGATAGAATAAGCCACAATTTTTTATAGTTATACTGACATATGCTGTAATTTATACAAGAAAATGAATTCCCCTTTTTGTATTGATGTTTTCATTAGTATTCTACATCATTGGTATGAAAATGGTAGTAGGCGATTTACATGAACCCAGTCCGCTGTATATTTAATATGTTAAATTACCAGTATGTATGAACTTTAATTCTTTCGTTCTTCTAAACCTTATGATCTTTTATCGATATCTTTTAAACATACTTAATGCTGAATCTTGATGTTGAATAGACGTTAAGCTAAACTGTTTATACAAATAAATAAAAAAATATGTGCAATATGAAACAAAGAAATGAAATATTATTGAAATCTTTGTTTACAGTCGATAGTTCCAGCCACTGATGACATGATGGTATGGGTTGCCTACCTTAATCCTAAAGGCAAACTGGAGTCAGTAAAGGTAAGTGATTACTTTCTCTCCTCTCTTTACCTTTATGCTACAGCTATTTTTATCACAGTATTGTCAAATTGAATTTGAATGTCATGTTGTATTAAACAGTCTTCCTGCTATACAAAACTAAACATTTTGTGCTCAGAACGTACAAAAGTTTAAAATAAAGTTCCCTCTTATTTCAATATTTAGATAAGCAATGTATAGTTAAATATTATTGGAAGTGTCTCTCTTTTAAATTCCAAACTTTCTTACATTTGTGAACATGCATCTTAAATGAGATTAAATTACTGATCCAAGTTGAAACTTATAGAATACAATAAAAGAACAGATAACGTAAACAACTGGTTACCACCATGGCAGAACGGTTATATTACTAAAGTTGAGGGGTCTGTGCAGCCTAGTGGTTTGAGTACAGAAATGGCAATTGCATGTGAACCATAGCTTAGAAGTGGTTAGTCCAGGAAAGATATAACATAACTGAAGCATAAGTGATATGGGGCACGTTTTACTAAACAACTTACGGAAAATGTTTGCGTAAATCATAATTGATTAACATGGATAATATCTTCAATGAAAGTACAATATTGCAATGTGACACGTCATTGGAAGCGTCTCGGAGAGACGATTCCAATGATGTGTTAGTTTGCAATATTGCTTTGCCAAATATTGAAATAAAAGGACTTGTTGTTTTAGACTTACGCAAATCTTAAGCGTAAACTGTTTAGTAAAACGGGCCCATGGCATTTAACCATGTAAAAAGAAACACAAAAATCATTTCTTATCAGTCACTGCTTACGTTGTTTAAAAACCCTTTATCATAATCAAAATCTAATGATGTTTTATTCAAAAATATTTTAACAGGTGAAAAAGACCACCAGAGTGTTTGATGTTTTATTAACATTAATTACAAAGATGAAACTAACCAGTCGTCAATGGTGCTTACATGAGGTGGTAATGGAGGGTTTAGGTTAGTGTTCTTGTTTCATTATCTAAGGGATTTAACATATTTTAAAGATTTCTTTGTTGTTTAGGTTTTTGACTTTTAACCCAGGAATTCTGGTTACTTACCCCACTGGCATTGATGATTTCATCAGGACAGAACACTTGAAGCCTTAGCTTAACACATGTTTATAGCAGGAAAACTTAAACATCACTGAAAACCTGTGGACAAATTAAACACTTAAAAAAACTTAAACACTGAATTTTCTTTTGTACATGTCACCTTAGTGCAACCCTTGAAAGGGTTCATCAACCTCAGAGAAGAGTTTTTATCAAAACCAAGAAGTTGTGTAAATGTTAGTATTTCATTTACTTTAAACCTTAGATATGTCTTTTTCTTTTCATACCAATAGGTTTCTTGTTGCCCTCTTTTCTTTTAAATGTAGCTTGTTTGGTACATTAGGATTTTCCAACCACATGGATTTTTTACATTGCCTTTATTTTCTGTTTTTTATTACAGAGCGCCCTCTTCATCCAGAAGAAGAGTTATGGCCCTTGATTCACGAATGGAGGAATTGGTCAACAGATTATAGTGGAAGTGTTTGTCTCTGCCTTAAATCCAATGAATTAAAGGATAAACTTGCACAAGCTGTAAGTATAATGCCTTAAGGCATTTCCCTTCAAAGTTTTTTTAAGACACTTATCTGTTTATAAACCAAGTTTTTCAATCAAAGCACTGAAGGCCAAATGCTCATTTACAATCGTTCAATGAAAACACAGTGTTTCAGCATTTTTAGTGATGAGGATTTTTTAAAACATCTTCTTAATATGTGTTTCTCATCACAACACATTCAATGAGATAGACCCTTTAAGATGTGCTAAAACCAATGTCCTTGTTATTATTGCATTTGTAATGCTAATTATCTATCATTAAGAGTAAAGAGATTGTTACTATTGTTATCACATTTTATGAAACAGATGTGTCTCACTAATAAGTTTTACCTTTGAATTTTTAGCATTTTTAAAGGGAAATTACTTCTCAAAAAACCTATGAGTGCAATAATGCTTGCAAAACTTGCTTTGACACATCCTTACAAAACATCAAGTGTTATTATCATTTTGAATTGAATCTAAAGCAATGTTAGGATATCCCTTTGTTATGCTAAAATTAATTGTTCGAAAATTAAAAAGTAAGTATTCTTTTATCACAATAATTTCAAAAGATGACTGCAACAGATCAATAGGCAGTTTTGTGAGCGGTTGTTATGTTTCATAGAAATACATGTATAAGGCTTCGTATTAAAAAAGTTTAATCTTGAAATTTCCCTTTTTTTACAGTATGATCCGGGTAAAACTCTGTTTGCGGAGATGAAATATGCGGACAAAAAGAAGTTTGCAAAAACTGCCTTCGAGTTCACACAGGCCAAACTGTCCTATTATAGGGATTTGAAAGTAAGTTTGATTGCTTAGCCTTTTCTTTCAAAAGTTGATTGTTAAATGCAAGGCTTTAGCAAGTCCTCACTTTTGTGACTGATTATAGTCTGTCTTGTTTTGAACCCTAATTTAACTCTATCAACAAAGAAAAACTGATCAAATTTGATGATAGGAGTTGAAAATTAAGCCTTGTGGACAATTTTCCCTATATAAGTTACATTTCTTTTTAAAGAAAGGGAAAACAACTACAAATATGAGTGATTTGTCATATCTTTCCTTTAATTAAAAACAAAATCTGCTATATCATCCTGAAATCTTTGTATTTTTTAATGGGTGAATAAAACCCAAAGTAGTCAGTTTTCTCTTTTGAAAATCATAGTGTTCAAAATGAGTCAATGGTTGTATCTTGATCATTTCTAATAATGTTGTTTTAACAAGGCTTCATGACTTGGAACGCAAGGGTCCAAAGTGCAAGACCCGTCTGCCAGTATACTTTCTGACATTTGATAAAGAAATTACAACATGATGTTTTCATTTCTCTCCACTGAAGAATGATGTTCATGTTGTAAAGCAGTCAGTAGTTTTGAAAGAATAGAATGCAGTTCTTTTGAGAAAATAAGTGGATCATTGATACTGTGATAGGCATATAATTGAAAGACTGAAAAAGGGCATTGATATGGTAAAAGGGAACAAATCTGCAGCATATGTTTTAAGAAATTATTTATTTTGTCTTTATGATTTCTATCTTATATCATAAAAGGAATAGTTGATTCATTTTTTCGCTCACTTCAGTCTGCTGTAGCTTTTAAATGGGACATGTTACAAAATCAATATATAGCCAACCAAAACCTTAATGCCTCTATTTGGCATAAATTTTCATCTTTTTACCAAATGTGGCAAATATGTTAACAGACCTTTTAATGAACTAATAGGGAAAAAAAAAACATTAGTAGAAAATGCATGAAAACCATAGATATTTAAGGTATTCAGAAATGCTACAGTTGTTAAATCTTTTTCAGAACTTGGGTAACCCTCTGTGTAGCTGGAATATTGAAGATCTCTGTATATATAAAGGTCATGATCCAAAACGCTCCCCACCCTCCGGCTCAAAGTAAGTGACATTTTGATCCATTCATTGTAGTTTAATGCTGTTTCCAACATGTGTGCTATATCACTGATTCACTGATCCACCTGTTTATGCTGTCTTGGAAATCTACTCGACATGAAAGGTGTAGAAATCTCTGTGGCCTAGTGGTTAGATTACAGAACTTGGCCCCTCTCTGCATGGTCTCAAATCTCTGTAACAGCATTTGGAGTTTCATTAGAGGTAGTTTCTTGACTGATTTAAGGAATGCTGATGGTTCTTCTGGGCTTGATTAGCCCTTATGGGCAATTAAATATTGGTTGGGCCTTTCTCCATCATAAAGAGTTGGGCAGCACAATATGAATGGAACAATTATGATGTGATGTCAAACATTTATTATTGCAAATATGACCATGTAATAATTACAGTAGGAAATAACCTTTACACTAGGAAATGATTAGCCGTGATATGGGATATATCCTTTGAAGACAGGTCAAAAGTCTAAAATGATTATCACTACACTACATCAGATCCCAGCCAGTGCTTTACATAGACTGTTGAATAATGCTGACCTATTGTGAGATTTTGGGAATCATCCAAATTGGGTCCTGTATGAATCAGTAAGGTGGTTGACTTGAAACATTGGGATCCTGCATTCAATCCCCACCAGTGCATTTGTTTCATTGTAATGTCCTTTGAACAACCCAGCCTACTACTGGTGAGTCCAAGGATAGCCATTATATAACTGAAACACTGTTGAAATGGCACTTAGTACCATACAAGCGGGGCCTCCGTGGCCTAGTGGTTAGAGTACAGAACTTGAAATCACATGGCCCCTCTCCGCGTGGGTTCAAATCCTGAGAGGGATATGGATTTTCATGAGAGGCAGTCTCCCGACTGACTTACGGAATGCCGATGGTTCTACCCACCTTGACCAGCCCTTGTGGGCAGTTGAGTATGGGGTCTTCCTCCATCATTAAGAGTCGGGTATCGCTACATAACTGAAATAATGTTGATGTGATGTAAAACCCATATGAAAAAAAAAAAGAAAAGAAAAAAAGTACCATACAAAAAGAGAAAAAATGTTATGGACAACATAATTTATATCTTAGACTTTCTGTATAAAAATGCCATGGTGTGAGGAGGAATTGCTTGCTATGAGCAATTCCTCCTTATGCCACACTAGTTTTTTCTCAGGATAACTATGCAAGTACTACTCTTATCTCAAAGGAAAACTCCTATACAGGTAAATGAGTGGCTGCATGTGTGTTAGATTATGCTTGGCAAAGTGGATATGGTGTAGGACTTTTGACATCTGGGTTCTAGGTTCACCCCTCACCAGTGGCACTGGGATTTTTGGTGGTCAAGACACTGCAGAGCCCTGTCCAGTAACGGTTGAATCCAGGAAAGCTGTAGAATAGCTGAAATTGTCTTGACATGCTGTTAAACACCATATGGGCCACGTCACGGGAAAAGGGGCACTCGGACATAGGAAACAGTGTAGCCCCAGACCAGCCGCCACGTCACTGACGTGGCGGCTGGTCTGGGGTTACACTGTTTGCCATCTTAGAGAACATCAAGTTCTACCTTTAAATAAATAAAAATGATAACTGTCGTGACTAGATACTGGAATAATAGCGCTAAGAAAGGGCTGAGTCAGCGTTTTTTATTTATGTCTGAGTGCCCCTTTTCGTGTGACGTGGCTCATATATGAAAACAAAGAAATAAACCTATCACATTCGTCAGCTTTTTGTAGTACTCAAGTGTTCTCATCTTTATTGCCATGCATTGGTAGAGTGTCTGATTTGCTTGTGGAAGGTTGTTGGCTCACAAACCTTCTTTTTTTCTATTACTCTATGTTATAGCACAACTGTTAACTTTATTCATTTTATTATTATATTTATTTATTTGTTTTACAGATGGCAATTTACATTTCTCTCCAAAGGCGACAAAGTTGGGTAAGTCATTTTTGAAAATAATGTATAGATGTTTGGCTGTTGATTGAACATGATGAGCAATTTACCATTATGTCAACATTGCTACCCCATTTTTTCCTTGCTTTTATTTGATGTCTGCTGTTGCTTACAATTTTGAGCAGTCACAATTTTATTTGCTTGTGAAAACTTTAAAACCACTTCGACAAAAGTATGAATTACTCATAATGAACAACATATCCTTTCGTCACAATTTTATAAAACTATATATTTTTCATTCTGTTATTTTTTTTTCGTCTGCAGTTGCTTTCAATTTGGCCCAGTTACAAATTCCAATACTGAGGAAAGAGTTATAAAACTAATCTTGTATTACAGGAGTAGGGAACTTCCATACTTTGGGAGAACAGTTTGCTGCTCTTCAGAGCTGGACCTGTTACAGTGGATGGCGTCTATGTTGAAATCACAGGTAAATTTTAGATTTAATTTGAACCATATTTGAAGAAATAAAATACCTTTGATTTGAGAGAAGATTTTATTAAAAACAAAGACGTTGTACTTTTCAGATGACAACAGAAATAGAAAAGAAGAAAGAATTATTACTTTGCTTGGATAAAAGTTTATATCAAAATGAAATACATTCATTATTTACACAACAAACAAAATAGTTTTGAAGAGAAAGAATTGCTGTGATGAGATAAATGATTGTGTTTTTGTTTTTATTATAGAAATAAACCATTACTCTTATTAGACACCAATTAAGATAGAGAAGAGGAAACACTTATTGCTTTGGTGGAATGAAAGTTTTCATTAAAAATCAAGTGATTGAACATTTCAGACAATAATTAAAAAGGGCTTTGATAAATCATTTCAATTAAATTTGTGTACTGATTTCTTTTTCAGCATTCCTCTTGGTTTTCATAGCATTGTATGGCAATATTTAATAGGTAAGACCACAGTAGCATTTCAGATTTTTACAGGTAAAATATCATGTGATGGTAATAATTATCAGGAAGTTTACCGTGCTTTATGAAAGGTACTATCCTTGTGATAGTTCTAAAGCATTTCAGGTGTGAAATTTTTCATGAAACTACAGAAGTACATTTGCACACCCCTGTAAAGATTGTGATCAATTTCACAATACAATACAATGTTATTTCATTAAAATGTTTCAATGTTGTATTATCATCAGTTTTAAAAGGATTGTACAAATTATCTATGTTTGGACAAGCTTTGTTCCAATTGTCTAAGTAAATATGGCAAAGGTCTTCAAACTTTTCACTTATATGATTTGCATGATAATCATCCTCAACAATCAAACTGTATTTGATGTTTGAAATAAAGCCTGACATATATATGGGAACTGCTTTGATTGGATGATTTATTACTTAATTGCAATGAAGTTAATTCATGTGATTTTCATGTTACAGTTTCTGTATTTATTATCTTCTTGATAATCAATATAATCAATTATATTGTTATAATCATTCGAAATGTTAATTTTTATGTTTTTTTCCTTGATCAACAATTCATTGTCACTCGTTGTCGCAGTGATAAGCAAGGAAATATTCTATATGGTAGAACTGAAGTAAAATATTGAAACAAAAGGAGATCTTTAGATACTTCTGAAAATTCCATCTCTCCAGTTTCTTGAGTCAAATATGGTAAGATGAGAAGGAAAGCGGTTAATGGATTTATGTTTTAACCCATCACCAAACGATAACGCATTTGACCAGTTTGTTGCGGACAACTCTGGAAAACAGTGTGGGAATGGAAAAATTACTCTTATGGGCAATTCTCCTTTTCTCACAATGTTTTCTGTCCTATCAGAAGATTATTTCTCAATTTCATTACATTTTGAAATGTCGTCTTCAAACTCTTTCAATTTTGGACAGTCCAAAATTTGGCGTTTGGTAAAGGGTTAACTTAACATTTTCTTCTCTTTCAGGGTTACGTGCAATGGACATGACAGATTTTAACTGCTGGATAAACATTATGTTGTGTCAATTAACACTGCGAAAGTTTTTGAAGGAAGGACAAGTACTTGGAATAAGGACATTCATGATCTATTTAAGTCCTGTACACTGTACATGGGACCCAAGCATTTGATTTACATTCCAATTATTGAATCCCTCTGCTACTACAGAACATCTTTTTTTATATTTTTCTCATCAATATGAACAAATAAAGAGATGAACAAGAAGAAGAACAACAACTGGAAAAGCGGTTTTTTTATGAGATAAAAAGTCTTGTTGGACAAAGGAGAAGATTCTCGCAGCAATTTTGTTAGAATTATTGTTTGGGAAAATTTACATGGCCCCTCTTTGCATGGGTTCAAATTCTTTCAACAGCATTTTGATTTTCATGAGAAATAATCTCCCGAATGGTAATGTGAGAGTTTTTTGAAAAACAAGGGTAATGACTTGATCAGCGGATGTAGAAACCGCATTGCACAGATGCCTTAACCATTAATAGTGCTGGAACCAAATTCATGCTTATGAAACATGTTGGATTCAGGCCAGCCGCCAAGTAAATTGGCGACTGGCCTGTGATCTTACCTGTTTGCTACTCTTGGTATCTTTCCTCATCAAAATTAAGCAGATATTTAAGGTTTAAGGGTGGTTAACCCATATCCTCTAATAAGATATTTGTGATTAGTCCAAATTGAAAGAAAAAGCAAAACATATTTTTGAAATGTCGTCTCCAACCTTTCAATTTGGGATGGTCGAAAATTTGGCGTTTGGTAAAGGTTTATAAGTATACACATGCAAATAGACCATTTATGTCTTAATTTGTATAAGACCAGGCTCTGATCCATTAGTCCGGATAATTTGTTTACCTTGAAATTTTGTTGGGAACGGACGTGTTTGGATTAAGGAGACATCACTGTATTGGCTCCTGTCTGGTCCCATGGTTAAGATTGTGTAAATGTAATGAAAGGTCCAATGCATGAGTCCCACTGGCACTGCCGGTTTCATGACATGCCCTTAACAAAACGCTTTATAGCATTAGCGGCATACTTGTGAATCCCTGGTTAAAATTGGACAATTCTTGACACAGCGTTTAACCCTATACAAAAATAAGGAAGGAAGGAAGGAAATCTGATCTGTTAATAAGAATATTGCACATTTTACTCCTTTTCACATATTTATTTCGAAATAATGCAAAATTTATAGATTGATTGATAGAGGGTAACACATTCTGTGTGACAATAGAAAAAAAGCCTGACTTTATATGCATTTTTTTCCTTTTATCTATTTTTATTATTTTTAAAAACAAAACAACATTATTTTCATATGTTAGTTATTGATTTTAGATGCTTTTATGTTGTATTTTTCACATTCATTTCCATTGGGTAATTGTTGTTTTATAGATATAGTCATATGGTTATTTTTTACTATGTTGGAGTCAGAATGGTATCAATGAATTAATTAGAAAAGATTGTTAAAGCTGGGTTTTTTTTTTCTTCAATTTTTAAGACAAAGGATAAGAAACATTGTAAGTGCATGATACATTCCTTACCTAAATCTTTCTTAGAGCATTATATTGTTTTAATCATTATTTTTTGAAAATTTGTACAGATTTGTTAAAAGCTGTTAGTACAAACTAACTGATTTTTAATGAAGAATAATTCTTTTTTTCTTCTTTTATGCTTGATTTCCTGTTATAATTTGTAAATAAGAATGTGCATATTTGTCCTGTTCTGTACTTACATATATGTATATATGTTCTCTGTAGCTGTATATGTCTTAAGTTATTACATGTATTTGTTAATTCTTCATATCAATAAGCTCATTATTCAATGCATTTCCGTACATGCATAATTCAACAAACTTCTCCATACCTACTCGTTTAATGCATCTGCAGAAGGGCAAAATAAATCATTAGGACAAAATAAGAAATCACTAATTAAATGAAATTCCTTTTTTTTATGTAGATTTCACTTCTCATTTTCTGAATAAATTGATAATTGATAGCTGATACACTGGAGGACCTTCTTTTTAATTGAATATTTTAACAAATTAGGTTTTAGAGTACATGTACTTTAAACATGGTGATGCAAGCAATTACTATCTTTCATATATCTTTTTCCCTAGCTATCTTGTGAAATCTTCAGCTTTAAATACATCATATACAAAAGTTGTCTTTATCACCATAACCTAAATGTTCATTTGATATTGTTCTATATCTATAATTTAGTTATATGTAATTTTATTACCATGATAATTGTATTAGACGTCAAATGCTGCATTGTACAGTAAATTTTGTATTAACCCTTTACCAAACGCCAAATTTGTTACTGTCCCAAATTTCAAAATGTGATGAAATTGAAAAATGATCTTCTGATAGGGCAGAAAACACTGTGGCAAAAGGAGAAATTGCTTGTTAAGAGCAATTTCTCCTTTTGCCACAATGTTTTCCAGAGTCTACTGCAACAAACTGGTCAAATGTTGTAATTCTTTGGAAAGGAGATAAACAATCCCAAAACGCTTCCATCAGTAAATTGTTTGTATTTATCTATATACCATTGAGCGGAACAAAAAAGACATTGGTTCATAAGGAAATTAAATTCAACATCATTTCCAAACGTTGTTTCCAAATGTGCATTTATTTTACATAGTAACATCATATATTGATAATGCAGAGTGATTGTGGTGGGTATGTGTGTATTGTTGTTGGTGTGTATGCCAAAATTGTGAAAGAGATAGATGAAAAAATATATATATTTTTATATCAAGTTTTATTGTTTGAAGAAGAGAGAGAGAGAGTGGGATTTTACTTTCATTTTTTTACTTGTTACATTTACTCTAGGATTTGATTTAAATGAAATCTATTAACAAGCTGAAACCAAACTTAAGTCATTCTCCCATAAAGGCTTTCCCAAAATGGGAATTGTGACTCATTCTAAATAAAAGCAATTTAGGTAAGAACAATTTTTTCTGATTTTGAGAAGAGTCTATTGTGACTAAAAGGAAGAATTATTGCTTAACTCTTACAGTGCTGGAACCGATTTAATGCTTATGCAAACAGGTTAGATCCAGACCAGCCGGCAAGTAAATTGTCGACTGTGATCTAACCTGTTTTGCTACTCTTGAGTATCATTTCTCACCAATATTAAGCAGATATTTATGGTTTTGGAAAGCAGATGACACAAACATCTTTTTCTAGAAAATTATCTAGCATTCTAAGGGTTAATATGAGCACTTTTGACTTAATTTTTTTACAGTGGTTTCTTTAAGTATCTGCTGCAGACGTATTTTACCGAGTACATGTGAATTAACCCTTTCCCAAACAACAAATTTTCGACTGTCCTTAATTGAAACAGTTTGCAGACGACATTTCAAAATATGATGAAATTGGAAAAATTATCTGCTGATAGGGCAGAAAACATTGTGGGAAAAGGAGAAACTGCTCGTTAAGAGCAATTTCTCCTTTTCCCACAATGTTTTCAGAGTCGTCTCAAACACCGTTATTGTTTGGGAAAGGGTTAAGGGATATGGTGATATAGTTATGTTTGTTGGATTTTATCATGTACATGTATGAATATATCTTTGGTTATATATGATGAATAAATTATGTTTACAATTTGTCTTACACTTTTTCTTTGCTGTACCATTATCCCAACTGTTCACCACACTACATCCTGTTCTGATTTATTTGTTTTTTTACATCACATCAACAGTTTTTCAGTTATTTTGCAATACTTATGGACTCGGAACTTTGCTCATTATGGCTGGAAGAAGACCCCTTACTCAATTGCCAATACAGGTAGTAAACCCTTAAAGTTTTTTTTTTTTAATGGGTTTTACATCACATCAACATTATTCAGTTATGTAGCGATGCCCGACTCTTAATGATGTAGGAAGACCCCATACTCAACTGCCCATAAGGGCTGGTCAAGGCGCATAGAACCATCGGCATTCTGTAAGTCAGTCGGGAGACTGCCTCTCATGACAATCCATATCCCTCTCAGGATTTGAACCCATGCGGAGAGGGGCCATGTGATTTCAAATTCTGTACTCTAACCACTAGGCCATGGAGGCCCCAAGATTCGGTAGTATGAGGTATCATGGAGCAAATGTTTAAAGACGAATAGAGGTTATTTTATTTCTCTACTTCAATGTATGTATAGGGATTAGACTTTGTCAAGACTGAATGGCCAAATATACACGACACCGACCCCGAACTCAACTGCCCATAAGGGCTGGTCAAGGCGGGTAGAACCCCTTAAAGTGCTGGAACCCACTTCATGCTTATGCAAACAGCTTAGATCCAGGCCAGCTGCCAAGTAAATTGGCAGCTGGCCTGTGATCTAAACTGTTTGCTACTCCGAGTACCTTTCCTCATCAAAATGTAGCAGTTATTTGAGGTTAAGGAAAGCACATGACACAAAAATCTATTTTTTGAAAATTACCCAGCGTTCTAAGGTTTAAAGAGAGGTAAAATCATCAGGAATCTGTTAGTCACCCCCGAGAAACTACCTCACTTGAACAATCAAATCTACCGATATTGTGATAAAATAAACAAGCAGAGCGTCTTTCTGATTTCAAGTTCAGGTGTTGTTAATACAGACTTGGAATATTGATGGTACATTGAGATAATAGACAGTATATATAGACCAAACCATTGTGCACAAGTCCTGATATGAGGTGTGCTGAAAGTATTGCTCATACAGTATTTCTAAAACATTGTGATCGACCCTGCTCTGTTTGTTTCACAGTTTCATCAGGAAATGGGTCACTTTTCACATTTTGCAGGGTGAAAGAAATTGGAATGGGAACAACGTGTTACGTCAAACTTGTACCAGTAACAGAATGGTAATGAAATCAACACACTCGGATCTGATGGTATTGCTCTATCCAAGCTTTTCCAAAGCACAATGGCATTCGTAGTACATAATTGTAGTATCCATGAACTTTGAATTCTTTACTTTCACAGGCTTTCCCAATAACAGTCTCATGCATAGTCCATATAGAATTTGACTTGTAATAGAATAATGTACAAGGACTGATTTATCATCCCAGCCTTTCCGAAGAACAATGCCATCCATAGTCAATACAGGATTTGACTTGTACTATACATGTACATGAAATACTTAACTATTACAGCCTTTCCCAGGCACATTGTCATTCATAGTCCATATAGAATCGACTTGAAATATACATGTACTTGGAATAATTTACTTTCCCTTACTTTCCAAGGAATATTAGCATCCATAGTCCATATAGAATTTGACTTGTAATATACATCTTCATGGAATAATTTACTTTCCAAGCCTTTCCTAGGAACAATTTTATCCATAGTTCTTATAGAATTTGACCTGTAATATACACAAACATGTACTGGGAATAATTTACTATCCTAGCCTTTCCCAGGAACATTGTCATTCATAGTCTATATGGAATTTGACCTGTAATATACACAAACATGTACTGGGAATAATTTACTATCCTAGCCTTTCCCAGGAACATTGTCATTCATAGTCTATATGGAATTTGACCTGTAATATACACAAACATGTACTGGGAATAATTTACTATCCTAGCCTTTCCCAGGAACATTGTCATTCATAGTCTATATGGAATTTGATCTGTAATATACATGAACATGGAATAATTTACTTTCCCAGGCACATTGTTGTACATAGTCTATATGGAATTTGACCTGTAATATACATGAACATGGAATAATTTACTTTCCCAGGCACATTGTTGTACATAGTCGTCCATGTATTTTTTCTAACTATAGAACTGTAGATCTATCCCAATGAAAACTACCGCACCACATAAATGGGGAAAAAAAGGGACTGGAGACCTCAATAAGCCCTATGGGTAATGTTACTTGGGGTTTTACATCACTTTTACCGTTTTCCAGTAATATTCCAATGCCCAGCTCATTGTAGATGTGGGGATGGGACTTCCTGTTATTGTCCACAAGAGCCAGTCAAGATAGGTAGAACCATCAATGTTCATCCGTTAGTCAGCAACGTAAAATATAGCTCATGGAAATTCATATCTAGCCCTATCGTGATTTATTCCCATGTGTAAAAGGGCCATGTTTTTCAAGATCTGCACTCTTATCAAAGGGCCACAGAATTCACATGTGCTAAATGGTTACGGTCATTGTTCACAGAATGATGAGCAAAATTGAAAGTCATAATAAAATGTCTTTGAACCAACACAGTTTGATTATTGTGTGATATACAATAAAAAGTAGCGAATAAATTCTGGAAGCGTTAATATATCTAGGTATGTGCATTATATGCAGGAGATTTCAAAATCTTTGCAGCGATTCTGGATCTGAATTCATAATGATTATTATATATTCACCATGTATAGGGTCTTAAAACTTTAATAAAAACTACTTAATAATATGTTACCACTGGACACAGGGGTCCAGATTTAAATCCTTACCAACAGCACTGGGATTTTTCTTGGGAATATCAATGGGCAAGACATTGCAGAGCCCTGCCTTTTACACGTACATGTGATATCGAGAAAGGCTAAAAAATAACTGAAATATTGTTGACACACTGTTAAACCCCATAAAAACGCTTATTAATCATATTGCATCATGGGGCTCTGTTGCTGCTTTGAATATTTACCCTTATTCGATATTCTTCCTAATGGATTATTGAAGTCAATTGAGACATGATTTTTCTATTTCTAACCACTGACCAGTTATGTTTAAATTGGACCACAGTCGGTGGTCTTGACAGACTATTGTACAGTCTTGTTGAGGAAACACTTATAATGCTGGGTAAGTTTCTAAAAATAGATTGCTGTGACGTCTGCTTTCCAAAACCTTAAATATCTGCCTAATTTTGTTGAGGAAAGATAATAAGGGTAGCAAACAGGTTTTATCACAGGCCAGCTGCAGATCCAACCTGATTGCATAAGAATGATGTTGGTTCCAGCACTAAAAGGGTTGATGGTGTTCTGACTACTGTAATACTGAAATACTGTTGAAAATGGCATAAAATCCTAGGCTCATTGATGGTGAATCAAAGACCATTTTTCATGAGTTGTAGTATGTTGAGGGTTCAGTATTTCAAGAGGGGAATTTACCTCATTTCAGGATGGTATGTACCAACTTTGCAATAATAAGTCCAAACATTATGTATATAAGCAAAAAATATGTATTTTCATTTCAATCTACAGTCATTTAATCATCAACAAAATATAAATTTATTCATTGATATTCATATACGTTTTGCTTTTTACATTATTTCAGTTACACTGCGATGCCCAACTAATACTAATGGAGAATAACCCTACATCAAACTGACCATAAGGGCTTGTCACACCGGGTAGAACCATTGGCATATATACAATATATACAACAAAGTAACCCGTATAGATAAAAAAGGAAGCATGGATATGAAAAATAATGTCCTTTCCAATACAAATTTTTAAAACCAAATTTGTATGACAATAACAAAAAGTGAGTTTTCTTACATGAGCAAGTTTAATCCTTAAAGTGCTGGAACCAACTTCATGCTTATGCAAACAGGTTAGATCCAAGCCAGCTGCCAAGTAATTTGGCATTTGGCCTGTGATCATATCTCTTTGCTACTCTGAATTTATTTCCTCAACAAAATCAAGCAGATACTTAAGGTTTTGGAAAGTCAATGAGACAAAAATCAATTTTTAGATAATTATCAACCATTATCAGGGTTAAGAAAATAGACAAAGACGGAATAATGAACCATTCCTGCATATATTCGTCAGTAGTTTATCCCATTTAACATTCTACTTCAAAGTGATCACCTCATTACAAGCAATTTCTACTTTTGTCACAATGGTTTTTATACAATATCCTAATACTTGATGATTGTCATCTGGTGATGCTTTCAATTTTAGCCTGCTATGGGATGATATATGGTAATGGGTTAAATAAATAAAATTATATTCTGCCAATTCTGGACAACAAATCTCAAAACCATTTGAAAGATGCTCTCCGACTGTGGTCCATTGTCAGCCCCATATGTTGGAACTGTTCCATTGATAAGGGGTGTGTCTTTAAAGTTCACGGAACATCGGCTCCCCACCGCACATGGTGATTTCTCCAGCTCCATCAGAACTAGCGTGTTGTTCCCGGATTTCAAAGCGAACTTTGGTATGTACAGACGTACCTGTGGACCCATCTTTGGCCAATATCTGCCCATGTTCTTTCCATTCAGGTAGATCTGACCCTGGAAAATAAATAGTGACAAAGGTGTTAAAAAGACTCTCTCACGGTTTGAGATTTTTAATTTTACTTTTTACTTTTACTCTACGATACCCTTATTCTATGGATCTGTTTTGATCATTCCCAATTTCCATTATGGGGAAATCGTTAAAGCATCTATTTCTAGTACATATGTTTTGAAATAAAGATGATTCAATGCTTTATTTATGCTATTTCATATAGATTTTGCATCACCTTAATATAAATTCAGTTTTGACGCCCAGTTCATAATGATGGAGAGACACCAAACATGACTGCCCATTAGAACAGGTCAAGCCAGGTAAATCCATCATCATTCCGTTAATCAAACGGGAGACTACCTCTCATGAAAATCAAAATGCCGTCATCAGGGTTTGAACCTAGGACAATGTGATTCAAGTTCTGTATTTTAACTTTCTAAGCACAAAGCCATGGAGCCCCTACCCAACATAATTTTTAGGTAGAATTTGCTTCCATACTCTCATACACTTACCTTAGTCCATTCTGACATGTCTATATAAGTATCCTCTGGAGAACCCTCTATTTGAAGAGTACCTATATAGTAGGCAGGCAGGGTCATCAAACTATCCCTTATAGCCTTGTTTTGTCTCAGGGAGCTTAATGGTCCTTTATTCATAACAATGTCTAAATTCTCAAGTCTCTCTGGGAAATGCACCCAGTTTCTAAGGATTTGTCCATTCAAAGTAACATTTTTTACCAGACCCTGAAAAAAAAGAAAATTATCTTTTAATTTATTACTGCTTGAAACTGAAAGAATCCCAATGATTTAAGTATGTCAAAGCATAACAAGGGTTAAATCACTGCCTGAAATTGAAAAATTCCAAATGATATAAGTATGTAAAAACATAACAAGGTTCAAATGCAAGGCTATTGCACGTCCTTAACAGACGTGAAGTACTTGCTATAGCCTGGCATTGATCCATCAATTACTTAGTATGTCAATAAGTGCCATGTAAGACAAGTAGAACCATCATCATTCCATTATTCAGCCAGGAGGCTACCTCTCATGAAAATTTAAATCTAGTGCTACCATGATTTAAAACAAAACAGGGTGACAGTGGTAGAGTGTCGGTCTCTTAGATCTCCATCAGGGGAGATGAAATTGTCGGGACTAGCCCTAACATCAGCGCAAATACTGGTTTAGTATCCAGGAAGCAGTCATTGAGAGTGAATTCAATTTGCTTTAAGCTTCTGTCACAGTCAATGTAAAATCATTTATTCAAAACTAAAACAGAGAGGAGCTGTTCAAGAACTGTAACTCTATGCCACAGAGGTCCCTACCTTAGTATTGTAGTTAATCTGGGAACCGTAATTAATGCGTCCCTGGTTCTCTGTAACTCTATGCCACAGAGGTCCCTACCTTAGTATTGTAGTTAATCTGGGAACCGTAATTAATGCGTCCCTGGTTCTCTACAAGGATGAATAGAATGTATCCTTTCTTCCCTGTCAATGACAGTGTGGTGGTATTTGTGTCTCTCTCAACCACACCAATGGCTTTCTGAAATAACAATTATAAACTTTAATTAATCTCTTAATTAAACTTTCCTTCATATATACACGATATATCACATCTGTGATAGACATTCAAATAAACCAACTGCGACAAAGGAAAAATTGCTTTTGAAGACTTCATGAACAGACTTCATGCTTATGCAAACAGGTTGGATCCAGGCCAGCTGCCAAGTAAATTGGCAGCTGGTTTGTGACCTAACCTGTTTCCTACTCTAAGTATCTTTCTTCACCAAGATTAAGCTGATATTTAAGATTTTGGAAAACAGACGACCCAAAAATCTGTTGTTTTTTTTAAATTACCCGGCATTCTAAGGGTTAAACAACAACAATAAGATACATACGGGAAATAGTCTTGTTCCAACACTGACATAGGCTCGATCTCGAACACCACTCAGGTCCAACTTCCCATTCACCACATCTTCCGTTAATACGTGTTCGTACATCAGAAATCCGTAATACTGAAACACAATGAGAAAAAAGTCCTAACTTTAATTACTGTATCACCACAAATGAAGATACATGTACCTTTAAAGGGTTAAGTCCATATTTGAAACATTTTCTTTGATGTATTTAGTCTTAGTTTAAATTTACACAGCTTACATCTATTGTGATACAAATCCTCACAATTTTACTTAAAATACTTTCGATTGAGTTTCCTAAATACATATCTAGTACTCAATACGACTTGTGGGTTAGTCCCAGACTTTCATATTGCTGCTAACAAAAATGGAAACCAGGACCCTCAATGTCATAGACCAATACTCTACCATTGCACCACTGTCACCCATATTGTATGTTATATGCAGAAACCATTATGACAAATGAAAACGAAAATGCATATAAAATCTTTAATAATGACAATGGTCTGAAAAATAAAATTGATTAAAAAACAAATATACCGAGGGTTCAGTGCAAGACTATAGTAAGTGCTTCATAAACATGAAGCACTTACTTTAGTATTGCACTGAGTACTCAGACTATTTTGTATATGTAGGGGGCTAAAATGAATACCTACATGGTTTAATTTCTCCATATTTAGAGGGTACTCCGAGGTTACATTTGGCAATACCTCCGCATGCTCCTGCACTGTCTCAACCTGTGAGTATAATGTGAGAAAGGAAATGAACTTGGATCTTTTTTCATATCAGTAACTCATATAACAGCATAAGTAGTCTTTCTCCGTTTGTATGGTGTTAAATGTAAACAAAGATTCAGTTATGTTATGGCTTTCCTGGATTCACCAGTACTAGGCAAGGGCTCTGATGTCACTTGCCAAAGGCCTCCAACGAAACCAGAGATATTGGTGGGGCTCAAAGCTGATATACCTGAGATCTAAGTCCACCACATTTACCATTTGGCAACGCAGAGCAGTCACCAACTTTCTCAATAGGTAGGAACCATGGATACAAAAGTTTCTCTGTCTTTTTAACTTTTTTTTGTCTCATTTTTTCCCCATGAATAATGTTTAATGTATTATGCCGAATACAAAACCATAATGCAATGTTTGAACCCTTTACTCCATATTATCTCAATTTACTGAATCTGCTTCAGGAGTCTATAGCAACCATTGTGACAAAAGTGTAACTTACCAAGCAAATTAACCTCTTAAAATACACAATCCCATCCAATCAGTGATGACAGTTTCTTTCACTGATCAGTTGTGTTGTATCTTTATATACCCACATGATCACTAAAACAATGCATAAGGCTCCCTAATTGGCATAAACATTCCATGAACATTACATAACTCTCACCTGGCTCTTGGGAAATATGTGGGAAAGGCAACTCCGAAATATTGAAAAGTCTTCATCCCACAGCTGACACCAATGTAATCAACAGAGTAAATTAATCTCTCAAAAGATACAATCACATCTGATCAGGAAAGAAAAGAAAACCTGTCTTCCACTGATCAGTTGTATAGTCTTTAACATACCTATATGTTCACTAAAACAATGCATTAGGTTCCAAAATTTGCATAAACATTCCGCTAAACATTCGATGTAAGTTAAATTACTCATGACCAAGGTTAATCAATTGTGAAGATGAACAACAAAAGTGAACTTATTGTACTTACAAAAGACATTTCTACTTTTCCATATGCTTTCTTTGGTGTATTTGGGGGAATGTCAAGTTTGGGTAATACTCTATACTGAAATAGAAATCAATGCTTAGAAACCAAGATGTACACAAACCCTTTCACATACATTATTTAAAACACTATGCAATAAAACCAAAATTTTAACATACACTGTACATATGCAGCTTTGAAAGACAAAATAAACCAGATGTTTAGAGGAAAAAGTCTCTTGTCTAGACCCCTGATATATAGCATAAAGAATTATATATAATGTTTAGCTAATAAGTCATGTTTCCACAAATGGATACTAAAGGAGCAACATTTTGGGTGGAATCTTGCAGAATGATTTGTTGAAATAAATGAAAGAACCGGCACCAATGACCATAAAAGTTTTTATTGGTTAGTTTATTTGCTAAATGGCTAGGCACATTATATTATATGCAGAAACATTTCCAGAACCAGGCATTTTTGTCAAGATTTAGAGCTTTTATAATTACGGGCTTATCAGTATTAACACACTATTGTCAGACTGTAACCCATTCCTATATGTCTGTTTAATGACAGATTGAAAATAAAAGATATGACAGTCAACAATAACTAAGTACAAAAAATAACATTTCCTTTGCAATTTTTGTGGGAAAACATTCAGGCTAATTGAGACATTAGACAAATAACTCAAATGAGCTTTCTCATAAATTATCTGCTTCAATTGCAGATAAATATGCATATCATATATGAGGAAAAGAGTAAAGGATAGAAATTTGCCATTCAGTAAGTCAGTTGGGAGACTACCTCTCATGAAAATCGATGTCCCTTGCCTGAACTCATGCAGAGAGGGGCCATTGTGCTTTCAAGTTCTGGGTACCGTTTTACTAAACAGTTTACGCTTAAGATTTGCGTAAGTCTAAAACAACAATTCCTCTTATTTCAATATTGGACGAAGCAATATTGCAAAGTGACACATCATTGGAATCGTCTCTCCGAGACGCTTCCAATGACGTGTCACATTGCAATATTGTACATTCATTGAAGATACTATCCATGTTTATCAATTATGACTTACGCAAACATTTTCCTTAAGTTGTTTAGTAAAACGGGCCCCAGGGGCCATTCTTTTTTTCATCTCAATTAAATTGAGTTAATTACACTAACCACCAGACCATGTAGGCCCCAAGAAAAATTGATCACTGCCGATGGGATAAATCCAAAAATGAGTTGAAGGTAAAACCACCAACAATTGTTTTTATTCTCTCAATTTTACAAACTGACAACAGATCAAATGTATCTACAGAAGAGAAAGAGCTCAAGGCAACCAGTCATACCTTTCCAATGACAGACTTTATCTTCATATATTTATCTGTTATGTCCCCTGCCTCAGTTAGAGGGGCATTGTAGTCGTAGCTGGTTGGAACAGGACCATACGGATAATTGGCACCTGTGAAAGGAAACTAATCTAAAGGATTCATGCAATATTATAGTTATGAGGAAGGGGCTAGATATTGTATCATGAACAAAGGGTTAGATAAGGTAGTGTATTTAGCTTCTTTACAAGCAATATTTCACCTATTTCAAATTGTACCCATTTATGTGTTTGATCTACAATAGAATGGCCTCAAGAAGATGATTTTTACTGGTACCTAATCACATGGTTTTAACTGACAATACAAATATGAATTCTTACTGGCATAATGAGAAGGTTTTATCAAGCTTAATATACAGTACCTAAAAGGCTCCAAATTAATTTGTTGAATATAAGAAATGAATTTGGCCAATACATGCTCATAAGCAAAGTCCTGGTTAAGGATAAAGCTCTAATTATACGTATATGAGAAGATATTCCTTGTAAAACTTGTCTTCTTCTATCACAATTATTCTCATTCTTATACAAGAAATGAACATGATTTCAAACCATTGAATCTCCTTGGAAATATTTTACAAGACTTTTTTGGAATAACATGCGCATATAATCCTAGACTAAGCCTTTGAATAGAAAAAAGCCTCTAAACAGATATTTTTCAAATTATATTTCAATATGCATGTTAAATCTAATAACAAAATGAATATATTTTTAAACTTGGCTAAAACAGGATATGTGGGGGAAAATGGCATCAAGCTTGGGATTCATGCGTCGATGCATTTCATTACCTTCGAAATTACTTCCCTTACTAGTAAATATTTCCCAGTTATGTCCCCTGATTCTGACAGTGGAGCATCATAATCATAACTAGTAGGAATGGATTTGTAAGGACTATACTCAGCTCCTATGTACAAAATATTCATTAAATCTATAACAATATGCATGTTCGCAATTCATATATGTATACATATCTATCAGTATATTCATTGTATCTGTATGTTCACATCGCCAATGTGTTTGTATACATGTATCTTATAATATTATGTAAATTTCTTAACCATATTCAGCATGAAAAGAAAACATATAAATGGCCAAGGCAAATGCTTCATTAACTTTGGCCAATGCAGAATAAAATTGAATTTGGAATAGACAAATTTGATGAATTGAAACAAAAGCTTTTTAGCTTAATGCCTGGTAAAAACCTATCCCTCAAAGACAAGAACTTGCAAAGAATTATTTTCTTGTCAAATATTACATTTTGTATCAATCGTATGTTGCTATCAATTAGAACCTGTACAAAAAATTCATATGAAGTTATGTGCAAATTATTTTGAATGTTTAGTTTAACAAAGAAAATAAGAGAGATTTTACCATTCCAGAAAGCAAAGTTGGTCCCTCCTTCAAACATATACCTTAAAATCAGATAGAAAACCAAATAACTTGTTAGTTTTAAAATTTATTTTTATATCTAACAATCCCTAAAAAATCCCAATGGGCAACAGTTGTGCAGCAGTACAGTGTCAGTCTCTGGTACGGAAGGTCACGGTTCGATCCCAAATAGAGGTGAAAATGCCGGGGACTAACTCAGAAATCTGATCAAGTACTGGTTTATGTAACCAGGAAGCAGTCATTAAAAGTGAATTTAATAAGCTTAAAGTCTCCGTCACAATCATTGTAAAATAAATCAATCAATAAATAAACTAAGCTTGAAAGGATCTAAGGACAATGCAGTATGTTAAAAAAAGTGTAAACAATGAATCCCTTTTCCAGCAATATTTTCTTCCCACCAGTGGGAATTGTATATAACCAATTGTCATATATTCCTTGACAATTTTTGTTTTATTTTAGATTGAAAACCTCCGTTTTTTGTTAAATATTTGAATCATGCTTTCAAATGATCTCACTTAAACAGACATACAAAAGAAGACTTTAAATAGAAACTATTTAACAAGAAAACCAGTGAAAAGCAATCCCTGTTTGTTAAAGGATTTCTAATCAAATTTATAAAATGCAGTTTTGATACTCTATACTTGCCATCTTTTGTTGATTTAAAATTTATAGAGTTAGTTTAAACATATCTCCTTGCAAAATTATTTTTTTTTTATAAATGATGTGATTTGCAATTAAGTATTTGAATAGGGTGATATTTCTTGTCGTTGTTCTACATACAGGAGCGTCTTTGACGAGAAACTGTATAGTTTAAGTCAATAAAGAATTCTTGATCTTGATATCCATGAAATAGTAATATTCTTTAGTATGTCACAATTATCTATACAAATTATCACCAATATGACTGTGTGGTAGTAGAAATGTCTCTTTTTTGTACACAAGTATCATTCATTAAAAATTCACTTACATATTCACATTAGCTCCCAATGCCAACATTTTGTCCAGACTGTCTGCTACTAGTTGTTTATCTACCACTGAATGTGCCTCACCCCAGTGGTCTAACCAGCCTGTGTAGAACTCTGAATTCACCTGTACACAAATATTAATACCTAGTTACATTTGTTCTTGTCTAAACTTAATGAAAATCTGCGAGATAATTGGGAAATACACCTGTTAAAAGGTTTATCAATCTGTAAAGAAAATGAAAAAATGGGCTTGTTCGCTTTGTTTTATATAAAAAAAAGAGTAGATGTTCATGTTGATGATGTATTCCATACACATAAACGTAAGGGCACTTGTGCATTATTCATAGACAATGATATGACATTTGAACCCTACTTTCAATAATTATTATGAACATCACAGAAAAAATTAAAAAGAAAAACCAGGCTAATGTCCCTATGAAGAACTGTTAAATACAGGCCTGCTATTGTTAAGGAATGCTCAAAGCATGAAAATCATTACTTTAAGGTTAAATTTAAATAACTTCAATATGAACAAAGAAGGAAAATTTAAAACCTCAAAGCATGTTATCAGGACCAGGCCTGAAAGTGATCAGGCCTGTTAAATTATCATTCACTAGTATCTATTGAGGGTTAAGTGCAATGCAATAGAAAGTTATTCACAAAAGTGAATGACAAATTGTAGTCTTGCATTGGATCCCTGGTAGAATGAATTGTGTCATGCCAGCATACCAATGGCCCATGTGGCTCCTTGTGTCTCTGAATCGCAAAGTTCTTCTCTGGGTCGTCTGAAACAATAGATAACACCATTGATAAGAAATTGGTTTGTATGCTGTTTAATGCGGCAACAACAATTTTTCAGTTTTTCCAATAAGAAATAAAAAAACTTTTATACTACATTGTCAATTTCTTGTTAATCCAATGCTTGATAATACATCGCTTTGACCAATTGAAGCAGAACGCTTTAAAAACAGCTGTGCCACAATTGATTTATCCAATTTTATGTTCATTTTATTTGATGTAAGGATACATCAGTAATGATGAATAATCAAATTATTGCTTTCATCACCTTTCACCAACAATCTGTGGTTTTTTTCTGAATCTGCAGCGAAAGACTTCTGAAATTACGGCAGAAATGAAATCTTATCATTTCAAAAATCAAAATCCAGTATTTGGAATTAAAAAGGATTACAAAAAGCATACTGTGCATATTCAGTATGCATAGTCTTTAATTTCTCCATCATATGCATCAAGCTTTGATTAAATCCTTTAGGAAAATGCAAACAGTTAAACTTGTTACTATCATCTTTTGGTTTTATTCATTTTAACGAAAAAGATGTAAACATATGCACTAGTGGAAGAAATCTAAGCCTCTTACTAGTCGGTCCAAAGTCGACAGTTGCATACACGCCAGACACGGTGCCACACTTCAGGTAGCCATCTCCGTCCCCGTCAGTCGTAAATAAAACGACGTCGTTACCGAGGAGCGTCCTTGCCTTATCCCTGAGGAACATCATATAGTTGTTGTCACAGGCCGAGTAACTTCCGTATTCGTTCTCAATCTGCAAAGACAAAATGCTGCTAGTAATAGGGCATCAAACACCTATCCTTAATTTAAACTTATTCATTTTACTTTGATTATGACGGAAGCTTGAAGCTTATTAAATTCACTCTCCATCACTGCTTCCTGGATGCTAAACCAGTACTTACACCGATTTGTGGGCTAGTCTCGGCAACTTTCATCTTGCCTTACCTTATGGGGATCGAACCTGGTATAAGAGGCAGACACTCTACCACTTCACAAAAGTTACCCACAATCACGCATCCTTTATACAGACTTTTAACATCTTGCATTTCAAAAACATTGTATTGTAATTGAGAGTTATTTTCATAATTGCTATGTACACGTTGAAATAAATTTTTGTAATACATATGGGGCCCAAAACTGCATTCCAAAAGGACACTCTCATGAAACCAGTGGCTCTTGCAGGACTCAAACCCAGAACCAAGAGTTACAAGTACACCAGTTTAACTACTGGTGATGGCAGGACAACTCCAAGATAAGATAGTCTAGTTCTGATTGCTTTTTTTATTTATCAATTTATATGGGTTTTACATCACATCAACATTATTTCTGTTATGTTGCACTGCCTGACCCTTAACGATGGAGGAAGACCCAATCCTCAACTGCCTATAAGGGCTGATCAAGCCAGGAAGAACCACTGGCATTCCATAAGTCAGTCAAGAAACTACCTCTCATGAAAATCCAAATGCCATCACCAGGATTTGAACTCACAAGGAAAAGGGCCATGTGATTTCCAGTTTTTTAACCTAACCACTAGGCCACAGTGGAATGTTTATCTATAGTGTTTTACCTGCACTGTAATGATTGGTCCTCCACTTTTAAACAGGAAGGGTTTTATAGCAGTGTAGAGTACCGTCAGCCAGGAGTCAACAGCTTTGATATAATCTGAAATTAACCAATCAGATTGTCTTACAGACCCATCCCCCTAAATATTCAAATTTGTGACTGGTCCAAATTCGAAGCACTTGTTACAGCATATGACAAAATCTTGAATGGCAAAGCAAATAATTTATTCATAGTTTTCTTGGTTGAGTCCAATGGGACGAAAGGATAAACTGCTCAGTACTAATGTGGATTAATGTAAGGTTACTAAGTGCACTCCACTACTCCGAAGGTTTCAAACAAAAGACACTCATGCCACAAGGTTGATGCCATACTTCTAGACCTCTCTCCTCCCTCGATTAGTTCATCTGGGATTAAGCAAGCTTTTAAAAGTATTTCAGTCAAACAGCTGCCCCTGTTATTTCCTCATCAGCACTGCACAATACTTTTTCAATGCGACTGACTACTTTCAAACATGATTATAATTGATCAATGGTGAAAAACAAATGAAATGTGTGGTAATGACTTCAAAAAACATTGGCAGAGCTGGGTCTCAACCTCAGGGGCACGTTTTACTAAACAACTTACGGAAAATGTTTGCGTAAGTCATAATTGATTAACATGGATGATATCTTCAATGAAAGTACAATATTGCAATGTGACACGTCATTGGAAGCGTCTCGGAGAGACGATTCCAATGATGTGTTACTTTGCAATATTGCTTTGCCAAATATTGAAATAAAAGAACTTGTTGTTTTAGACTTACGCAAATCTTAAGCGTAAACTGTTTAGTAAAACGGGCCCCAGGACTGCAGTATTAAAATGTGATATAAGTAAGGAACCACTGTGGCAAAAGGAGATTTTGCTTTTCTTTTCATAAAACATTTTCAGTTTTTTGTGACATCTGCTATGGTTGAAATAAAAAATGAGTACATTTCTTAAAGAGATAATGCCTACTTTTATCCATGGTTCGAAGCTTGATATTGGGATAGTTCAACAGCCAGGCAGGGAAGCCACCCTGTAAGAAGAATAACATTGTTTCTAATTAGACAATATCAGACTCATACCTACCTGTACATAGAGTAGAAACCTGCGACAAACTGTCCTTAAAAATGACAATCTAAAGTCTACATTGAGGGTTGTGAAATTCCACCATTTTTCCAGAAGTAGTATGCCTTTTTCTTGTTCATAACACCTTCACATTGCACCAGACTGAACATAGGAAATAAAATTTTCCTGAGAATCATTCCCCAAAACCCCTCTAGCCATTGTGTAAACTTACTAAATGGTTTGGCTACACCCTTGAATGTTTAAAGAAAAAGAGAAATAGAAAGTTGCTTTTAAATTTATCTGTACCTTAACATGAACTTATGAACATTTTGACATCAGAAGAAACACTACATTTTAGTAACAATGTTGTCAATCCCCATATTTTTTGTTTTTGCTTATTATATTTAGAGTCTCCTGCTAATAATTGTTAACAGAAAGTTAACAAGCTATATATATATACCACACTGAATCTTATATTTTTTCAAAGGATCTCCACTATGGGACTTTGTACCTAGTCCAAATTGAAAGAAAAAGCAGAGGATAATGAATAAAAAATTTTCTTCATATTATTTGTTAGCAATTATTGTGGTAACTTGTTAAGGTGGGTAGAACCATAATTATTCCATAATTCAGCTGAGAGACAAACTCTCATGAATATTCAAGTCAACCCCTACTTTGAGTGTAAGTGATTCACCAAAGCGAAGCACTTACTGTAGTCTTACTTTGAACCAACAATTTATCTTAACCCTTTACCAAACACCAAATTTTCGACTGTCCCGAATTGAAAACTTTGCAGACGACATTTCAAAATGTGATGAAATTGAAAAATAATCTTCAGATAGGGCAGAAATCATTGTTGGAAAAGGAGGAATTGCTCATTATGAGCAATTTCTCCTTTTCCCACAATGTTTTCCAGAGTCATCTGTAACAAACTGGTCAAATGTTGTTGTTGTTTGGTAATGGGTTAAAGTGACTCACAAATTCCCACTCAGCACAAATGTATGGCCCTGGACGCAGGATCACCGAGAGGTTGTAGGCCTGGGCTAATTGTAAAAATCGGCGAATATCCTGTTGCCCTGACTTGAGGTCGTATTTCCCAGGGCTCGTCTCATGTCCATTCCATGCTACATAGCTGAAAGTATATTTTGCATATTGTTAAAATAAATCTTGGTAGGGTTCAGAGTACCGTTTTACTAAAGGACTTAAGGAAAATATTTGCGTAAGTTGAAACTGATAAAGATTAATAGTATCTCAATTGAAACACAGTATTGGCATGTGACATGTTATTGGAAGCGTCTCAACCAGACGATCTCAATGCTGTGTTACTTTGCAATATTGCTTAGCCTAATAAGAGGGAACGTCGTTTTGAACTTATGCACATTTTTAGCATAAAATGTTAGTAGAACGGTACCCAGATCTGCATTTTTTTTAATGGCAAAACATTGTTATATACTTTGCTCAATCAAATGTTATAGGTTCTTTTTTAGACATTTTTTCCAATCAACCAACAATCAATAACATTTTGGTATGACATATCAAAATGGAAGAATATCGTCATCATGTTGAATAAATGTCTCTACATTTCTCTATTTTTCTGGAGTATGATTAACCATAATTGTCTTTATTAGCAATTCTCTGTTATTTACAAAGGAGCTTATATAATAATGCATAGAGAATATTTCTAGTTCCTCTTAAATTAAATGACATTATAACTATGACATCATAGATATCAATGAAAGAACCATTTCCCCAGTAAAGGAATATGTGGAAGGTCAGAATTGAAACAATCGTCAGCAACTGACACAAACTTGAATGAAAGCAAATTTCCTTTGAAATATGGGAAGAAAGTAGAAACCATTGTGAAAAAAGAAGAAATTGCTCAACATGAGCAATTTCTTCTTTTGTCACAGTGGTTTCTAAAGCAGATGTGTCAATGTTGGGTATCATGGATTAAGGGGTTAGATGATTTTTTTTTTTATTCTTTATGACTTTTGAAGCAGACATGTCAACATGGGGTATTATATATGAAGGGATTAAATGAATTTGGATTTTTCAATTTGAATTTTTTGTGTATGTTAACCTACGTTTGAATAGCATTCAGTCCGGCAGCGGCCATTTTACTCAACCTGTCCTCCCAGTACTCATGTGGCACTCTCTGGTAATGAATACTCCCTGACACATAGCGAAAAGGTTTCCCATTCATCAGGAAGGTATCCCTTTCATAGTCAATGATAAAGGATGGATCCTGAATGAAAAAAAAAAGAAGGTAAAAAATACTTTATGTATTAGTCTTGATTTTAAAACAGATATATCAATTCTTTACATCATATGTCATTGGTTTTGTACATTTGATATAAAAGTTTCTAGAGTCACTGTGGATTTTTTTTTATTGTTCCAGATGAGCAATTTATCCATTTGTTGAAATGGTTTCTATCTTACCTAATAAAAGATTATCATTTAATAGCTCTTCTTTTTTTCATCTTCTGTTGCATTCAATTCAAATCAAGAAACAAAATTCTGGCCTTAACACTTCTTAAAACCCTTCGCTCACAGAGGATTTTGAGACTGATCCAACTTGAAAGCAACAGCAACATACGCTGACCCAGCTCTTTCTTAGTGCTATTATTCCAGCATCTAGTCACTACAGTTAACATTTGTATTTATTTAAAGGTAGAACTTGATGTCCTCTAAGATGGCAAACAGTGTAACCCCAGACCAGCCACCACGTCAGTGACGTGGTGGCTGGTCTGGGGCTACACTGTTTGCTATGTCTGTGTGCCCCATATCATTAAACATTGAGTAATGTTTCGGACAGGTATAAAACATGGCGCCTACCCCGTTATAGCGCGAGTACGGAAGAAAAACACGGCGCCCCCTGTTAACTTTTTTATTTGTGGATATATCTCAACAAACTTGGTACCAAATGAAAGAAGACACTCTGAACTTTCTGGTGGTGTTTGAAAATCTAAAATATGTTCACCAAGTACCGAGACAATGCATGTCAAATATAGGCAATATTTTTTACAAAAATGTCGCTTAAAGATTGAGAAAACTATTTCATCATTTGAACTATTTCATCATTTGAACGTGTATCATATGTTTTTTATGAAACATAGTTAACATTAAAGAAATATGACAAATAACGAAAAAGAAAATAGGGGAGTGATGTTTTCCGAGGTTAATCCGTGAGCGGCATTTTGGTAAAACACTAACAATATTCGCCATCAATTCTTTCCGGTACTTCGTCCATATATTTAAGTTCTTTGCATACCATAAAAGAGTTTAATGTGTGTTCTTTCATCTGATACCAAGTTTTGTTGTGTAAATTCTACAAATTCAACAAATAATTAAGTTAATACGGGAGCCTTGTTTTTCCTGTGTAACTGTAAACGGTTTCCAAGCAAAATCTTTTGCGACGGGACGTACAGAAAAAACGCCCATCTTTAACAGGCCATATCTCGGTAATCAATCAACCAAGTTTAACAAAACTAACATCATAATTATGAAAGGAAAAAGTGTCTTCTAAAATAACATACCACATAATGTACAGTCATTGAACAAATAAAAAAGTTAGTAGGGGGCGCCGTGTTTTCCGAACTTGAATCTGTAGTGAGTCGAAATGGCTGGATTAATACTCATGTTTGAACAGCCATTTCTCAGCCATCTTTCGTCCAAATTTCAAATATTTAATATCATTTGAAAGGTAATTTTATGCATTTTCAAAATATATCAAAGTTAGAAAAATATTATTTAAAACAAAAAATATAATAGGGGGCGCCGTGTTTTTCAATCTCAATTTTTAAGCGACATTTTTGTAAAAAATATTGCCTTTATTTGACATGCATTTTCTCGGTACTTGGTACCAAGTTTGTTGAGATATATCCACAAATAAAAAAGTTAACAGGGGGCGCCGTGTTTTTCTTCCGTACTCGCGCTATAACGGGGTAGGCGCCATGTTTTATACCTGTCCTAATGTTTCCTTCATAACTACTGTTTGATGTAACCATCTTGACAAAAAGGAAAAATAGCTCATCTTAAGCAAATCCTTCTTTTTGTTATAAATGTTTCTTTTCTATCGCAGAACTTTGTGGAAAAATAAGGTGTCATGGAATTAGATCTACTACAAACTCTTATACTCACCAGTCAATATTGATCTGAGTAGAAGCAAATCACATACTATGAGTCTGGATAAAATTTGGTTTATAGTCATCCTTGTATATAGCCATAAAATAAACCTATATAATAAACAATTTCAGGATTTGAGTTAAACCCTTTGACAACATGTAAAGCATGTTTGAATCATTTTACTGCTCAGTTTCCAGTACTAATAATTTGGGAATGAATAAAACACCATTCTCTGTGTCTGCGCTTTAAGACATTCAAAATAAACTTTCAGAGGATCAGTGTTGTTTAGAGTCGTCTGATGCATGCGTGACATTATTCGGAAACATGTATATGAAACAGGAAGGGGCGTGATTTCCCTTACAAGTTACATTAACAACCGCGCGTGCATATAATCTCTATCTGTAATAAGCGGTTCTTAGACAAACACAGTTAAAGAGACATTTATGCATGGTTGAGAATAACATCATAAATTAATGCTGATAGGAATTATATATACTGACAGCGACACAAAACGCCACAAGCCCCAGAAATATAACTGCTTTCATTTTCAAGTCTTCAGTATACATTCTGTTTACAAACATTTATCACATGATATGTCACATGACGTACAATAACCACGTGATTTTAACGGCCTGGACTAAAACACTGACTATATACGGCGAATTAACCTTGGGTCCTTTAGCCTGGTGGAGCCTGGCACGTTCGTATACCGCGAACTTCCCTAATGCGGGTTAGCATGGGCCAGGACCCCAAGCTATGGGTCCTTTAGCCTGGAGCCTGGCCCGTATACCGCGAACTAGCCCAATGCGGGTATGCATGGTCCAGGCCTCAAGGCTAGGGGTCCTGTAGTCTGGGACCTAGTCCGTCCGTATGCCTCGAACTAGGGGTCCTGGCCCATGCATACCCGCATTAGGCTAGTACGCACGGACCAGGCCCCAGACTAACGATGAACTGCATTTTTTTATAGCCTGGAGCCTGGCCCATATGTATACACCTTATTAACATAAGGTTTTGGATGCAGACGACACAACACTCTCTTTTAAGAAAATTACCCAGCATTCTAAGGGTTAGATATTTGTTTCTAGGTACATATTGTTACCTTGTCGTAGATAAACACAGGAACTGGGGATCTGACCACAAAGAATATCGATGAAGCCAACAGCGTACGGTCTTCT
This sequence comes from Cerastoderma edule, assembly GCA_947846245.1. NCBI lineage: Eukaryota > Metazoa > Mollusca > Bivalvia > Cardiida > Cardiidae > Cerastoderma > Cerastoderma edule. Next base: position 25,338,851 of record OX401408.1, read on the forward strand.
GCCAAGTAGGTTTGTCTTATCCCATTCCCTCACCTCTTTCTCTTTTGTTTCAAGACATTTTTCGAACCGTCCCCTTTTTCTCAGAACTTTTCTTTTTGAGCTTTGATATTCCTACCCACATAAAAAATGTTCTGGGGTAGATAGATACTGAGTGTAGAGACACTAGAAGCAAAGAAACCTGGAGCCTTTATGTCATTTCTCACTCCCTGTCGACTGCCTTTTCAAATAGTATTTCAGTTTTATCGCAGTTAAATCCCAAGAGGAAGTGCAACACTTTGCATGTCTTCATATTCCAACCACTGGCGCAGTTGAGTTTCGCAACTTTCCCATGAAGGTTTCAAAGTTAATTTATGAAGACAGTAAGTTGTGATGGATCGGGGCATAGGGACAAAGGGGAGACCAACAATACCACAGCTTAACAAATAGTCCTTTTGGTTGTAGGCCTATAGAGAGTTCCATATCACAGAATCGACACTTGGGTCATACCGAAAATTAACAACAGTAAACACATATTACAATAAAGGTTCACTTGCACATGATTCCTACCATATTACCAACACTTATGGATATTAATGAATATTCGCATGTATGTTTTTCTTTCTTTTTCAACAAGCGATTGTAGGTTTAAAAGCTACATAAAAAGAACATATATGGCAAAGTTCGAGTACAGTTTCATTACAATAGGTACTGTTTGTCCCCAGTTGAACAGAATAGAATATTCCGCATTGTTACCGATGATCGTTCAGTCTCAATGAATGGGGAAGGTCTTTTGAGAGTTACAAGATCTCTATGAGATGTCATTCACAACGCTATATCAGTGCTGTTTATGTTGTTATTCTAATACAATATACTTTATACTTCGTGACCGAATTTGGAACAAATGGCCTCTTTATTTACAGTACATGTATGTTTGGTACACATTGTGAATGGTGACAGGGCTAATGTAGGATGAGGGGGGGTGGTGTTAACCGTACAACATTAAACGCTATGATATGGTCAGGAAGAACTTTAATACTTTAATTGAACTACATCTATAACATAACATAACATTCATTATTTTTTGCATTAAATATGTATAGTTAATATAACAAGCATGGAATGAAGCTCCCTAAAAACAACAGGTTAACAAGTTATATCTCATTTATCTATCTTTAGTGTGGTTTAACTTCGTGTCAACATTATTTCAGTTATTTAGAGTTGCCTGACTCTAAATGATTGAGGAAAACCCCATACTCGACTGCTCATACGGGCTGGTCAAGTCGGGTACAACCATCGGCATTTCGTAAGTTAGTCGGAAGACGGTCTCTCACGGAAACACAAATGCCATCACCGGGATTTAAACCCACACAGAGAAGGGCCAATAATTTACAGTTCTGTACTCAAACAACTTGGCCACGGAGATCCATAAACTTTCACATACCAATTAAAATACATCTTTAACATACTAACATAACATAACAGGACATACATATTTGTTTGACCAATAAACACGTTTTCAAAATGACATTTGTGTCTCAACAGGAATAAAAAATACACGATTGTAATACAACGAAATGTGCTTTACGTAAATAAGCATAACATTTTCATATATTTATGTACGAGTAGAGCCTTTTAAATAAGAAATATATACACATAGGAAAACAGGCATAAGTCTTCATGAACTATAAACTGGCCATATATAAAACTAATGACAGAACTAATAAACTGCAATGCAAGCCTGTCGTTTTGCCTTTTGTTGAAATTCTTTTTTCGAGTCATTCTTTTTTAATTGGCATTCATTTAGAGTATGTGGACATCCGTATGAGTTCATGAATTTTGTTTAACCCATAACTAAACAATTAAGACATTTGACAAGTATGTTGCAGACGACTCTGGAAACACATTGTGGGAAAAGCAGAAATTGCTTTTACCAAGCAATTTCTCCTTTTCCAACAATGTTTTCTGCTCTATCAGAAGATTATTTTTCAATTTCTTCACATTTTGAATTGTCGTCTGCAAACTCTTACAAGTTGGCGTTTGGTAAAGGGTTAAAAGAAAAGCCTCAAAGAACTAGAACATCCGCAATGACTTCCAAGGTACGTCTCGAAAAGAAAGGTCACAAAGTATAATAGAGGTCACTGACGCGGATTGATAAAAGTACAATGTATTTCTCATTCTTAAACTGATTTTAAACTTAAAGGCACATAAGGACATGAGTATAAACAAATGATTGAAAAATATATGGAGTTCTTTTATGATGTTCATAAAAGTCATGAAAATTAATTTACGAGTGCATTTTGATCCTATTAAATATACTCCTTTAACATAAGTTATTTTGTGCTTGAAATATAGTTGTCTCCAATTCAATCATTTTTATCAACAACCTGTTTGTTTACATATTCAAAATAACAAATTCTGATTGGTCGGTTCAAGCATTTGTGTATCAACTGTCAAGGTCAGGGGTGAAGAATCACACAATCTGAATTATCAAACTGGTTAATCTGGGTTATTTCTTGTTGGCTTTCATGTTTAAGTTGTGCTGATGGTGTTTTTTGGTGATAACTATTTGAATCTGACCAAAAGTTTATCAAATAATATAGTTTGATATAGCACGAATCTCCTTTTATGTACCTTTAAAATTCACATGTCACATAAACACTATTTTTTCAAATGACTTAACCCAGGATTCTCTTTCATTGATGATATGTCTTAAAATAAAACGCCAATGTATCTTGACTTCTCACCAATAACCATCGTGTTCTTGTGGCAGCATGCAAGGTTAGCGTTTGTGACGGTGTGGTTGGTAGTGGTGAAGGTTCTTCCCACGCTCTAGGCTGGATAGCATCCAAGCTAAGGAAAAATGGAGGAATGATTTGGGTTAATCAAAACAGCGCATTTTCTGATTGGATTGTGATACTTCGCCCCTTTTTCCACTGTTTGATTTATATGTCGATATGTTCGGCAACAACTTCAAGTATCCTCGTACTTGCTTTATTTTCAACATGACATCGAAGGTGCTTGTACACAGAAGACAGTCAGAATGAAATGTTGAAACAATAACAATACAGTTTCCGTATCGTCTTTAATGTACAATCAAATAGCTACACAATAGCTTTTGAAAACGCATTTAATTCAGAAAGCTCCAATTGATCTAAGTATTTACAGTTTACATGCGGTAGATCTAAAAAGCGATGTTACGCTTTGTCATTATTAATTCAATGTATACACACTATAAATACTAAGAATCGACCTTATATTGTTTCTAATTACTACTCTTCAGTGCATATCACATAACAGTAGAGCCCTTGGGCCCGTTTTACTAAACAACTTACGGAAAATGTTTGCGTAAGTCATGATTGATTAACATGGATAATATCTTCAATGAAAGTACAATATTGCAATGTGACACGTCATTGGAAGCGTCTCGGAGAGACGATTCCAATGATGTGTTACTTTGCAATATTGCTTTGCCAAATATTGAAATAAAAGGACTTGTTGTTTTAGACTTACGCAAATCTTAAGCGTAAACTGTTTAGTAAAACGGGCCCCTTGTGCAATTCGAATCCTGCGTGTAGTTGCCTCGACTTTGCAACCTCTGATTAATGCACACTCGGCCCGTGTAATGGTTATGGATCCAGGAACCAGAATCGAGAGTGATTAATTCAAGTTGTAAGAAATTGTATCAAAATCCATGTATAATGAATTAGTATGAACTATACAATGCTAGTGAACCATCCGAGTTTGGGATTCAGCAAAAGAGTACCTTTTTGATGATCACCTCCCAAATCGACACCGACACTTGACCGAAAGCTGTCCGTGCTCTCTTTATGAAGCGAGGCGGCGTTTAGCCTCACCAGTGTCGGCGGGTCTCGTCGCATAAATATGGATCCGGGCCGGGGTTGTGGGACTTTGATGAAGGTGGGCGCGCCCTGCGGAATCGGTACTGGTGGGCGGTCAGGTGTGGCATGCATCCCTTTTAACGAGAAATGTTTGATGTTGGCTTTAATGTCGAAGGCCAACATATGTCGTAGGAGTGCATTGTGTTGAATAACGAGAATTGTTGGATTTTGCTATAATATGTTAGGAGTACATTATATCAAATAATTTAGCTTAATTGAATTCTTTTGCAGATTAGACGAACAACTAGCAATAAAGAATATTTTCAAATAATCACATCTTCTGAAAAAATGAATATCTAGTTTAAGGTGTGCATTTAAACATCATTTGCTCTTCAGCTTACGTATATTCTCCTTTGTTTTTGCGATTAGAAATAATACAATGTAATAAATTGAGTAAATTATTTCCATTGAAAATGCAATGTTACGCGTGTGAGTATATGAGCGTGTGAGTATATGAGTAGAACCATCCAATTTGCGTAATTCATGACTCGGGGACCATCCCTGTCAGTATATATAGTCGCAACTACCAATCTTTACTTTATGGCATTATCTCTTTCATTTGAATCGTAGTGCAAGAAAAGTGTGCCACTGTTTACCTGGTGGAACAATAAACCTATTTAATCCTGCCAGACTAATTGACACACCGTGTTAATGGCTGGCATGGTTGCATATGATTTTATTTATGCTTCTTTGTATTGTTTCTATGATTGCGATCTACAATATACGGCTACGTTGTTGTTAGTTTTTTCACACCAAGTCGAAGCAAGTACATCCTTTTAGCTTGACTGTGACGCGACAAAACGATTGCATACCTCTTTGGTTGAAGTCTCCCATATCGAAGCCGTCTTGAAAGCTGTCTGGTCTGGCCTGGAAGTCTAAAGAACGTCCTGTCGTATGTACACTAAGTTTACCTCTTGTCGGTGATGATTCCGGGGGGCGTGCATAAACAATGCGGGGGTTGCTAGGGGGCGTTACGATCGGTCGGTTGAAGGTGGGTACGTGACCTTTCGAAAGACACATTGAGTTGCTTAATTCAAGAGTCACGTTAAAGAGTTAACATCCTTGGACCGAACCGTCGATAACATTAATAACTTGAAGTTATGTACGTGTAATATTATTAGTGCTTCCCTTGTGCTTTGCCAGCGCGTGTATGTGTAAACATTATAAAATGAAACGGCGATAAATGAAGTTTTACATGCACTTTCTTCTACTATCAGGTTAACGTCTATGACCGTTTCTCAATGGTTATTGTACACCGTGCACTATCTGCAGTTAATGCTAAAGAAATTTAGTTTGGCCGACAAACATCCATATCCAGATGTCTATGGCACAATGTTTGCAGTAAATGCTAAAGAAACTTTGCTTGTCAGACATTTGAAGAAAAACGGTTCTGCGAGAAAACAACACAAGAAACGTAAACAGCTCTCAGGCAATGGATTGTTTTATCATTTATAACACATATAATGTATTTTCCACCCAAATTAAATATAGATTCATATATGACAATAGCCTATGATGAGATCGACTTAATTGAATAATAATGGCTGACTCGGGAGATGAATGTCTTGAAATTTACTTTGACACAAATAATGAATTAATTCATTGATAGTCTAACCCTTACAGTGCTGGAACAGACTTCATGCTTAAGCAAACAGGTGAAGTCAAGACCAGCTACCAAGTAAATTGGCGGCTGGCCTGTGATCTAACATGTTTGCTCCGAGTATCCTTCCTCAACATAATTAAGCAGATATCTAAGGTTTTTGAAAGCAGAGAACAAAAAATAACTATTTTTAGAAAATTATCTAGCATTCTAAGGGTTTATAGCGAAAGCCTTACCTGTTGACTGTGGAAGAAGCATCGTCTGTGACCCGACAATGTCAAGGTCGCTGACATTGTTGTTGTTGTTCTGAAGCTCGTTGTTCAGGGATCCCCCATTGCTTATCATGGCTACTTCTCCGAAACCGCTGATCGCATGCTTTTTGGGCGCTTCTGAGTTAATTTAAAGGGGGGAATTGTGTATTTACGTTCATGTATGCTGTCTATAGGCCTACGTTTCAATATGAAACGCATGTGTTCGAAACTTTTATATATAATGCACCAATACATGAATGTATATGTGACCAACGACGTGGGTAAATTTCACGCGGAATTTTGTGAAATAGTTTGCTGTGTCCGATTGCATCGATATATTTTGATGAAATAAAAAGTGTTTGTGATAGGAATATCATTTCTAGACCCGAAGTAATAAAGGTTTTGGGGACCCTGTTGATTTTATAGGATTTCGGGGGTGATTTATCTGAGTGCCTGTCAGATCACCGTTATATTCATTGTCTCTTATATAGTATATGGTAAATATTAAGGGGCATTTTAGAAGAATAAGTCGATGACTTGTGAAACGAAAGGAATATGATGTAAAATTACGCTAACACATATGGTATTAAACGGAAACTATTTTTAGTTAACCCATTACCAAACAATAACGACATTTGACCAGTTTGTTGCAGACGACTCTGGAAAACTTTGTTGGAAAAAGAGAAAATGCTCTTAACGAGCAATTTCTCATTTTCCCACTATGTTTTCTGTCCTATCAGAAGATTATTTTTCAATTTCATCACATTTCTAAATATCGTCTGCAAACTCTTTCAATTTTGGACAGTCGAACATTTGGCGTTTGGTAAAGGGTTGATCCTAGACACTTAATTAAACAAGGGCTTGGTGGTCTACTGGTAGGTTAAGATGCCTTCATCCTCAGAGGGATCTTCAATATATAAGACATACCTTTGGCGACCACGATATTGGTTGAAGAGTACGGCCGGTCATAACTGTGTCGTGTGTTTTCGCGTGTGACCAATGCGTCTGCATTGAACACAAAGTTGTCCTGGGCCTTTGTTTCATATGGCTTGCGTTTAGCTGTAAATCAAAGATCAGATAACGGTCAGCTATCAAGGCAGTTTGCATGTAGTATTTACAAGCATTTTAAATGTTTTCAATAAGGCGTATTTTTGTGTGTATAACTTAAATCATCCAAATATTCAATGACTCTACAATAACTTTGTAGTCGAGTTTTTAAGGATCATGTTTTTTTTCCAGTTTATCAAAGTGATGTACTTGGAAGTGAAGTTTTTACATCGCCTTTAACAGTTTTCTTGCTACATGTATGTGATACGAGATGCAGAGCATTAATCTAGGTTCCTAATTCTTCTTTATCTGTACTGTTTTCCACAAAATGACAAGTTTTGAACTCTTTCCCAAACAATAACGACGTTTGACCACTTTGTTGCAGATGACTTTGAAAACCACTGTGGAAAAGGAGAAATTGCTTATGATGAGCAATTTCTCCTTTTCTCCCAATGTTTTCTACCCTATCAGAAAACCACTTTCCAATTTCGTCACATTTTGAAATGTCGTCTGCAAACTCTTTTAATTTGGGACAATCGAAAATTTGGCGTTTGGGAAAGGGTCAAACAATGTCGCAATGATCTATGTCAACGTTGAAGAATCACTGACCAGGTCGGAATAGTTATCAGAACGCAAACCCAGTTGAAATGTCCCTTTTCCGTCAAACTAGAATATGCCTCACAAGTGTATAAAGCAACATATTAAACAGATAGTTGGTAGGGATAAAATTTCGACCGGTAGTAAAGAGTTTGCAGTGGTCAAGTTCTTTTCCCCAGTATTTATTTTTTGTTGAAAAAAAAAAAATAGAAAATTAAAACTAGGAAGAAATCGTTTTACACAAATAAGTACACATTATGTCCATTTCGATTCATCTCAATACTTTCACGATTTCTCTCTAAAAATTACAATAAAACGTTAGCATAAACCGGCATGAGTTATGACACATCTGATCATAAGAATTCTTACAAAACTTCTTTGTGTCGCGTGCCGGATTTTTCTTGACCCCACAATACATTGTAAATGACCCCAATTTCCTCAATATGACTCCTAAAAATCATTTCTATTAACAATTCCATACATAAGGGTTCAAAACTCCCCAACATTAGTATACATTCAGGGGTCAAAGGAAAACCCTCGAGTAGAAAGAATGCAAAGGGTTGATAAGTCAAGCGAGTTTTACCGTCAAATGAATCGCTGGTGTCAAACCGCCCACTAATGTCTAAAACGTCCCGTTTTATGCTCGGTTTTATCCGCATTATCTTCTGGACTGGAAGTTCTTTGGCGGTATCGTCCCTAGTGTTCAATAAACGATGGTATAGTTGCTCGCTCGCAGAAGAGAATATTTGAAAGTCGAAATATGATATAGTCGAAATGTTCAGTGTTGTATTGTTGTTTGATATACTGTACAATGAAAAGTTACTCTGAAAAATTACTATTGAACGTAAAATTAATCCAGGAAACGAGCGTCAATCTATCTAAGTATGTAATGTGGTATATTTTAAAAGCGATGCAGCGCTTTTGGATTTAGATACGTGATAATCCATTGTATACAGACTTTAAAGAATTAAAAACAACAATTTTGGTATCACTGTGTTTTATTTAGTCACAGCATATGTGTCAAATAGAGGGGTTTTGGGGTGAAGGGTTTAAAGTGCCAATACTTACCGTTTGATTTTGACCCACATTATTAAAGCAGCCGCTATGATTACGAAAACCACACAACCCACCGTGATTCCAATAATTCCTTCAATGGGAAAGTCTGAAACAAACGGATAGTTTATTTATTGTGTGTGTGTGTGTGGGTGTGAGTGTATGTGTGTGTGTGTTAATTCTCAACCACTGTCCTCCATCAGACTGGGGCTTTCAGTCAACATTGAAAGCATCAGCAGGTGATAAGTATGCAATTTTTGATAAACTAAAGTGAATTGTTAAGTCGAAACCAGTTCCTTTTCGGTGACCTTCTACTCATGTCTAATTCTGAACACGCCTAGAATAGTTTTGTTATTTAGTAGTAGGTTTAAATATCTCAGCGTCATTCCCTATTTGCAAGGAATCGAACTTGAAAACAAATATTAAAGGCACAATGCACACGTAGCACTTTAACCCCTGCATGCTAGGTAATGGTAATTCTAACAGTCAACAATTTTCTTACCATTTTGCGATGACGATCAATACTTAATTTAAAAAAACCCAAAGCCAATTTGCTCACGAAGGTAGCATCAAGCTGGATAAACAAGCAGAATCTCTCTTAGACAGACACGATAGAAAGACGAATACAAGCATCAGGATTCGAACATACTGGATAGAGGCCCGGTGTTTTTAAGTTTAGTACGCCGGCTATCCAGTGAGAGCAATCAGGGGTTGAGTAAAACAAATAAGACTTAGCTGTTGGGGTTCATTACTTGATACTGCAAGTCAACTATCCGATTGGGTTCAAATCCTGGTGACGGCATATTGATTTTCATGAGAGATAGTCTCCAGACTGACTTACGGAGTGGCGATGGTTCTACAAGGTTCGACCTGCCCCTATGAACAGTTATATACGGGGTCTTTTTCAATTATTATGAGACGAGAACTGCAACATATCAGGAAAAGCAACGGCACAGTTTTCGTAAAAAATAACAATAGCCTATTTACAGCAGAGAACCACCGGTCTCTGCTCTATGAAGGAAACCCCACCAAGAAAACTACATCTAATCTAACCATACTTAGCTGACAGCGTTGTGCAATACTATCGTTATTCTTTCTACTCACCATCGAAAATAAAACCTAGTTGTTCATGGTAACCTTGTGTATCAAACGCGTCAGAATTCCTCCATAATACAATCATACATTAAAACAATTTCAATTTTCTCATAGGGTCTCTGACGTTTTGTTCCTGTTCCAAATGGATTACAATTAGACTTTGAATGCCTGGTGTGTTATAAACGATATTACCGCAGACCAGGAGGAACCCTGTCAGACAGTCGAGTATTTGACAACCATTTCCTCATTTACAACCATGTTATGCAACATATTATATATGAAATTTTATCAAGCACAGAATTTGGTTATGATGCACTCCCAATTTACATGCCACAATGCTTTCAAAATCGAATTGATTTTATCAAAATGTAAAATGTGATTTCTGAAAATGATTCAAACAGTCATATTCTTCATACACTTACAGCTAATTTCAATCATATAAAGTCTTTTTTAAGTTACATGAACATTCTATATGTTAGTTTTTGTATCTCCTTTGTTTTCAACGAGGAGTTAGGGCCGTTTGGTCTGCCATTATTGTTCGATATAAATAAATAAAAACATACCTGCCATCCTTTATGAAATACCTCCTACACCAGTTCTATTAAAATGACGGAGTGCATGGACGATTATAAACGAACGACTATGTAACTTTATCCAAATACACATTGACGGGAAGATGTGGTGAAAACCCGGTATCAAGTTACACAGTCTTTTGGTTTAATATGGATCAGAACAGGAACAAATATTTTATAACTTATCCTTACAGATGATCATTAAACTAGAGTCAACTTTTGAATATTAAGAGAAAGAGAGACAGAAAGGGAGATAGAGAGGGGGAGAGGGTGGGAGAGAGAGAGAGAGAGAGAGAGAGAGAGAGAGAGAGAGAGAGAGAGAGAGAGAGAGAGAGAGAGAGAGAGAGAGAGAGAGAGAGAGAGAAGAGAGAGAGAGAGAGAGAGAGAGAGAGAGAGAGAGAGAGAGAGAGAGAGAGAGAGAGAGAGAGAGAGTGAGAGAGAGAGAGAGAGAGAGAGAGAGAGAGAGAGAGAGAGATAGACAGACAGAGAGAGAGAGAGAGACAGAGAGAGAGAGACAGAGAGAGAGGGAGAGAGAGAGAGAGAGAGAGAGAGAGAGAGAGAGAGAGAGAGAGAGAGAGAGAGAGAGAAAGAAAGAAATAGATAGTGATAGAGAACAAAGAGATAGAGACAAAAGGTGGGATATAATAGGGATATAATGAGGGAGAGAGGGCAGAGATATATACAGACAGCATGAGACAGAGAAAGAGAGAGAGAGTCAAATTGACGGTCGAATAAACGGACACGCAGGCAGACAAAGAAAAAAAGCGAGAATGAAATGGAAACCGTGGAAGATCGTGATAGACAAAACAAATCAGAGACATTAGAAAGATATCAATATACAGATTTAGACAAATATAGATAGATAACTTGTATATGAAATGTCAGATTTCTTTAGCTTTCTCTTCCACATACAGTTACATGGTGTTTTTGTTTACAAAGGTATCTTCTGTATTTTTAAGTGTTTTTTTCACTTATACTTCCTCATTCCTCAATATCGTTTTTTCATTTGATATAGAGTGATAAAGAAAATAATTAATGCAAAGGCATAGCTCATTCAATTACATATGTACATGTGCAGGTAATAACTTCCTTATTTCACTGCAGTCAGTATAGTTAGCCGTGCTGCGCACTATCTAAACAAATTATGATCAAAGCAGCAAAAGCACTTATCCAAAAATTGGATTTAACCCTTATAGTGCTGGGGCCCGTTTTACTAAACAACTTACGGAAAATGTTTGCGTAAGTCATAATTGATTAACATGGATAATATCTTCAATATTGCAATGTGACACGTCGTTGGAAGCGTCTCGGAGAGACGATTCCAATGATGTGTTACTTTGCAATATTGCTTTGCCAAATATTTAAATAAAAGGACTTGTTGTTTTAGACTTACGCAAATCTTAAGCGTAAACTGTTTAGTAAAACGGACCCCTGGAACCGACTTCATGCTTATGCAAACAGGTTAGATCCAGACAAGCCGGCAAATAGATTGGCGGCTGGCCTGTGATCCAATCTGTTTGATACCCTAAGTAGCTTTCCTAAACAAAATTAAGCAGAGCTTTAAGGTTTTAAGAAGCATACGACAAAGAAATCTGGTGTAAGAAAATTAACCCATATTCCAAGGGATAAATCTGCTTTATTTACCTGTTTTGTGTGTGATCTATTCGTATGATTATGATTTCAAAAGAGAATGTCGTAGACTTCTAATTGATTGTGGGAACAGTGCACATTTCTTCTTGGCAAAAAAATGCATCTTGGGTATTGTAACAATTTTTATCTAGAATGTCACAAATAGGGACATACTTAGAAATGGACATTCTTTCTTTTTTCTCTGATCACTTATTGATGGAACACTCTAGAATCGCCTGGAATGGATTCCAAATATACATGTATGGGTCATTGCATTGGGTCTTAAATTTGCTTGTCCACAGAACTTTTGATGTCAGAATAAAAATTGGTAGAAACTACAGTTTTATTAGTGTAGTATGATCAACCATTAAACGTTATTAATGACAGCATGCTTAATTAAATCAAGAAGCGTCGATATAGTTAAGGATGTAGAGGCAATAGGCGGTAGATCTCAAAACCATTTCAACGTTTTTTTAATTTAAAGGCACATCAAAGGAGAGGGGTACAAATAAATTACAGAAAAATATATGGAGTTCTTTTATTATGCTCATAAAAGTCATGAGAATTAGTTTAGGAATGCATTGAGACCCTATTTAATAGACTCATTTAAAATAAGTTATTTCGTGCTTGAAATATAGTTGTCTCCAATTCAATCATGTTTATCAACAACCTGTTTGTTTACATATTCAAAGTAACGAATTTTGATTGGTCGGTTCAAAAATGTGTGTATAAACTGTCAGGAAATCTGAATTATAAAACTTGCTAAACTGGGTTATTTCTGGTTTACTTTCACATTTTAGTTGTGCTGATGGTTTTTTCTGGTGATAACTATTTGAATCTGTCCAAAAGTTTACCAAATAATATAGTTTGATATAGCATTAATCTCCTTTAATGGGCCTTTAAATGCACGTAAATACACGATAAATAGGCTCAAAAAACTTAAATACAAACTGATTTAGCTTTTTTAAAATTGCTTTTCTCTAGCGCGTATCATACAGCAGTACAGATGTAGAACAGTTTTATAGAATTCGAGATTAAACTTCCAAGTTTTCTAACATCTGTGAACAAGCAGCTTTAAAGATCGCAATACTATACACAGGTCACTGAACCACCCCCTATCTCCGAGCCTCCGGTATACTTTACGGGTTATATGACAGACTGTATTACAACAACCAATAAGGACGATGGGTTTATTTCGTCTTTCGAAATTAAAAACCAGGTTGTAAATTATCAAGTGTGGTGCTTACCTCATATTTCACTTTCCATCTGTTGATGTTATTTTCTTTTCTATCACACCCTAGAAATGTTGAGCCAATTGTCCCAGTGAAGCCTGCGCATGATACCTAGCTCGGTTCAAAACCCTCGCCTGGGTACTGTCTTACTAAACAACTTAGGAAAAATATTTGCGTAAGTCATAACTGATACACGTGGATAGTATCTTCAAAGGAAGCTCAATATTGCAATGTGACACGTCATTGGAAGCATCTTGGATAGACGCTTCCAATGATGTGTTACGTTGCAATATTGCTTAGCCCAATATTGAAATAAGAGGAATTGTTGTTTTAGACTTACGCAAATCTTAAGCGTAAAATGTTTAATAAGACGGTACCCAGGTCTGTAGTCTTACAGGCATTTAATAAAACGATTATGGTAACGACATGTCAACTACCTTTTCACTTAAGTTTACTTGGGAAAGCATGAGGGGCTCATGTGGTTTTGGAATGAACATTTTGTAGAAGAAGTACTTGTGAACCAAAACCATGGTACCGTTTTACTAAACACTAAGAAATTGCGTAAGTTAAAACAGAGCAATTTCCCTTTTTCCCACTATGATTTCCAGAGTCGTCTGCAACAAACTGGTCAAACGTGATTATTGTTTGGAAATGGGTTAAGAGAATTTAGTGGACAGTTCCCATGTCTGCAAACCCGTTGGGTTTGGACGGAGTTATTTAAGGGTCGTTTGGTTTAGTGTAAAGCGTGTCGTTACTCCCGAGCCAGACGTAAATAAACCTACCATACACCAGTGTCCTACAATATCATATTACTCCATTACTTGTGATTGGCTGGTGAATAAGGTTACATCCGGGTTAGGGTTTGGGTGAATAATTGTAAGCATGTACATGTAAATAAGAAACAAACATGTAATTAAAGGACCTATATCACAGGTTGTGTTCTGTAATTAACAAGCGTTAAAAGTTGATTTAAACAATCTTGGACACTTTGACCATGTTTATTTATCTTAACCCTTTACCAAACGCCAACTTTTCAACTGTCACAAATCGAACAAGTTTGCAGACGACAGTTGAAAATGCGATGAAATTAAAAAATAATCTTCTGATAGGACAGAAAACATTGTTGGAAAACGAGAAATTGCTCGTTAAGAGCATTTTCTCCTTTTCCCACTATGTTTTCCAAAGTTGTCTGTAACAACCTGGTCATATTTCGTTATTGTTGGGTAATGGGTTAACGTAGATGAAACGCTGTGCTTTGATTCAAAACATTGTTAAACTACCTACTGCGATGTTCAGTGATTTGATGGAAAGCTCGGTTTATAAATACTCGCGGAATTTTTGCCATCTCACACGATATGAGTGTGGACCCATTTCACAGTCTAATTATCAGACAGTTTCTATTCGCCCGTTTTGATGACTTTGCACGACAAAAAGCATTCATCATTAATTACGAAATACACCTTTTAAGTATTTGCAAACATCAGCAAGATGAATGTGCTTTATATGTACCAAAATACTATGTATGAGTTTGAGAAGCGTTTTGATAATATAGTTTTATGTTACTTTATAGATACATTTTGTCATCCTATCCGTAGAAGATAAATCAAAATACAAATATATGTGCGATAGTCCCTTAAAGGTTACATGTGTATAAGCTATAAAACAAGAAATTGAAAGATAAAGATTGACATCTTTAAAACTTGACGACAGCTGTAGTGTTATATGATACGCATCAAAGAAAAGCCACTTGACGCAAAAATAGATTGTTATAAATTCTTTAAAGGGCGTAAACAGTAAATAAACATGAATTTTAATCTAAAAGTGTGACATCTAAGTGAGGTAAGTTGGGCTCGAACCCGTGACCCCTGGATAACAACCCGACCTCTTCAACCTCTGGGCCCAACGCATGGCCGCTGCCAGGTGGAGTTACATAGTACATACTGCCTGTATGAACTGTTTGGACACTTCAATACATTCCCATTATGTGAAATAATAACTGGTGCGATGCAATGACAGACGATGAACGTTAAAAATACATTTCCTTTATGACATTGTGTCAAATGCCTAAAGGTGACTGTTATTGTCTAAAGGGGCCAAAGGAAAGAGAGTTCGTCACTTTAACCATGTTTTCAAATAATGTATTTGTGCAGTCTATATATACATACATAAAAATGCATTGGCTGGAACAAAACGGTTGAATACTGTTTGTCATAGACTGTATCTGAAGTTATTGTCGAAAAGTAAGGGTTTCCCATCTTCAAAAGATACTAATATCAAATCATATATTTTGATGTTTATATGACTGCCAACTCTCTCATACTAGATGCTCATTCAAGTTACTGTATGCTCAAGAGCTAAATGACTACAATATTTCAAAACTTGCTGTGAGCGTGTGTATATACAATCGTAAGCGAATTGAATCTTATATTGAAATCAAAAGCTACAAATATTTCATTTATTTCTAAACCTTTATAAAGAACAGTTTGATAAGTAAAACTAAACATAAAAACAGTTTATATATGTAGATGTTGACATTAATACATCGGGATCAACTTGCCTGTTAGTCCCATACATTTTAGTAAACTAGAAAACTTGAGTTGGTTGTGTCCGTTGCGTATACAACTAGGTTTACTAACACAATTCTTTCGAATGCATCATGAGACGAACTTTGGCACACCGCTTGTCTTTTTGCTCATAGTTTTAAATGTGTGTATGCCTTTCAAAGCTTTGCCTTGGACTATGTTGTACCCATTTAAAAATTCATTGTAAAACGCTATCAAGATTTTGCCTCATTAAAGCGATAACACGAGTTTTTGCTGTCGATAGAACATGCAAGAAACACACCCATTTCCTCGTTTATATTATATTCAATAGTACCACTTAAAGGTAAATTGGGATCGACGATTGAATTACATTTTTTCTCAAGAGAGTTAGACAGTTCGCCGGAATTGCTTTACTTCTCCGGAAAGTGATACAGTTGCCCGACGCAAACTTGACCTAGCAAGCCCCTGCCTTGATGAAAATATATATTTTAGGTATTTTTCATTATTTGTAGTGTGTTTTGCATATAACTTTTGCCATTGACTAGGCCCTAATGTTTGTATTTGAATCAGCAAAGCGTCTGGTAATCATCATGTAAGAGCGGTTTCTGTTCGACAAAACCGATAGGTTCATATTGTTTCAGGCCATAGAAGCTGTGTGAAGCACGAGGACCATAGGCAATACATTAGTAAGCCGGGAGCGTATCTGCTTGTAAAATAATTACAAATACACTTTGGGTACAGGCAAAAACAACTTACCAGTGCTAAGATGGAAATTACATGATCCCCCACATCGAATACATTATCTTGTGAAACCATAACATGAATATGCGTGAATTAATAAGTACATGTATATAGTATGTAAGCAATATTCGTAAATTCTCAGAACTACATTAATACAAACAACCTTCTTTTAAACAGTTTGTTAGATAACAAAACACATTTCTTCAAAAACATTAACAAGCATCCATTTAGGGCCTGGAAAAACTAATATCAGTCACAAAACTACTTAATCAGATCCTGTCATTTAGACGCATTGCGCAACACCTTTGCACAAGACTGGTCCCTCCTCATACAGGAAGAGGCAGGGCCACACGATGAATTTGGTGGTCTTTCCCAGCTTGGTGTAGGCACGGTATGTGCTTTGATCGAATGGCATTTGTTGATTCGGCCCCCTCGCTTCGCCATTGGGCCACACATCGCTCATGAAGATTGGCGGATCTTGTATACACATCCACCAGCAAATCTCAGCACAAGATCGCGCATACTGGATTAACGCTCTGGTGTCGGATTGCACCGGAAACAGGCCCAGTTTCTCCTTCTCCGATTGCAAAAAGTCCTAAATAGGAAATGATACGTAGATGATATTTTAACATTTTTTCCAGTTTATAACTATATACTGTTATTAATCCATCATTTGTAATAAGGACATATTTCAATGTATAGGTTAATCTTCTCATCAATTCTCTACGCAATTGCATACAGTAAATGATTGTTAAAATATTCTAGGCCAGTGTTACCGATAAGGGGAGATAAACTCAGAAATCATAATCAGACATGCTTATTTATCTCCTGTTTAGGTATATATACGGCTGGTGTTACTCCCATTTTGAAAGGGACGGATCGGAGAGCATTCTCTTATGTTACACTGCCATATATTACTTCAATAGACAACAATCAGTTTGTTCGTCAGAAAACTAACAATTAATTCATGGTAAAGCCTCACTTATTATATTGAATAAGGATCTCGTATGGTGAACTTGTGTTAATTCATGGAGATATGCATTCATATGACCATTGGTTAGATTATTTGATTCCCACAAGAACAACTTACCAAATATCATTCAAAGACAACTGTGCGCGAATTAACAACTATACGCAACATGAGACCATCCATCATATAGAAATGAGACCATCCATCATATAGAAATGAGACCATCCATCATATAGAAATGAGACCATCCATCATATAGAAATGATACCATCCATCATATAGAAATGAGACCATCCACCATATAGAAATGAGACCATCCATCATATAGAAATGAGACCATCCATTATATAGAAATGAGACCATCCATCAAATAGAAATGAGACCATCCATCATATAGAAATGAGACCATCCATTATTTAGAAATGAGACCCTGTCACACAAATGCTTTTATATTATATGAATCTAGGTTTACCAGGTCCCGGTTTCATTAAACTTTCTCATGCGATCTTTAACAAATATACGTTACAATTGTTTGCTACATACCAGTTGCAATATGAAACACACACTAACTACTGTGTACGAGAATGACATACTCAATCGGACTATCTTAATCTTTCTCCCTCATTCGCTGGCTTAAGATCTCATTTTCTGAAGATCCATACATATACATGTACCTAAGCAAATCCGTACTTTGACATTAATCGTTAAGCATATAGGTCACTTACCTCTGTGACTTTCTTTAAAGCCGAATGTGTAAGAGAATGATAGACTCCAATGAACTATCATATGCTTTCTCCCTCATTCGCTGGCTTACCCTTAAAATGCTCTAGAAACAAAATGTTGTGCCGTCTGCTTTCCAAAACCTTAAACATCTGCCTAATTTTGATGAGGAAAGATACCCAGTGTAGCATCGAGGCTAGATCACAGACCAGCTGCCAATTCATTTGTCGGCTGGCCTGGATCGAACCTGTTTGCATAAGCATGAGGTAGGTTCCAGCACTATAAGGACTAAGCTCTTATTTTCTGAAGATCCATACACTTGCCAAAGCGAATATATACTCTGACATTGACCTTTAAGCATGTAGGTCACTTACCTCTGTGACTTTCTTTACAGACATATGTGCATGCAATTTGCGATACTGTGCCAGAGGCATTCTGTCTTCTTCACTGACAGGTTCTAGTGTTTTGTCGTCCTATCAAAAATGGATGATAAAAAGAAATTTACATATGAATCAGTCAATTAAGAGTTTGATATACGAAAGAGTAGCTTACATTCTGAGTCATTTACATAAACTAAACATCACGAAAAGAGTTACAGAGGTATTGTTTACTTATATCATACGGTTTGTTAGTTTGAATGGAGTTTACACAGTAATGCATTTATATCAAGATAGTCAGTTCAAAGTGTTTTATTTTCTTTTTCCTCAGCCATACAGACATTACATTTCAAGCCGACCTTCATTTTTTAATTAGTAATTAACTGTTAAACGATGCTCTTCTATAATAACCTGTTTTATTGGTTACGTCAAAAGATATATTTGATATAAACAAAGCCACTGTTCGAATCTGTTCGAATCTGGCCAATTGTTCATTTGTCCGGACGCTCTATCCAATGAATTACTAACACCATCTAGCTCTTAGTGGTTCAAGTATCGAGGTATTGATGTACATTTGTGTATTTGCTATATAACATGCAATGTTTATTTTGCAATAAACTATAGTTAGATAGTTTGTATTGTCGTTTTCGAAGACTGAGTGTAATGCTATAGTAAGTCCTTCACAAAGGTAAAAAATTTACAATAGTTTTATATATAGCAAGGAAACCACTGGTGCTGTTTTCATTCCAAAGAATTGCATGGCTGTTTTACAACCTCAACTCATAGGGGTTATCCATTAAAAACCCTTCTTGACATAACATGGAAGCCGCCATATTGCTTTTTCTGAGACTACTTTAAAACATTTATAACAGTTACACAAGAGTGTGTTTTAAACTGCAAGTGTTGAAATAGAAGTCAGACTACATGCAAATATTAAGGTTGTAAAACATACGTAGTTTTCCTTTTGTGCTCCTGTTCTTAAGATGTCTTTCGATGCAGCGCACATCTTCTTTATTTGAAGATCGGACCGATTCTTGCAAAACTTGTATGCCTCCTGTAATTATACAAACGAAGTGTTACGTCAAATATCATGTCTGTCTAGGAGCATGTGATAACCTATTTAGATCGGAAACAGCCACCAAAACTTAAAAGTGTTTTTTAATAGATGTGAAGAAATTAGAAAGTTAAAACCTATTTTTTATTTTATTTAAAACTGTACAGCAGCTGTACGGTTGTGTGCTACGCACTGAAGTAAAGTCATAATGAAATCAGCATATCAGTTTTACTTCTTTAAAGTGTGTGCACATTGAATTAGCATATATTTTGGTCTTAAACTATGGCACCGCTTTTGAGACCTATCGCTTATAAATTGTACATACTTAGATAAATTGACGCTCCATGAAATTATAATGCTTTCGATAGCTTCCTTTAACTCTATGTATCATATAACGATACAAAAACTGGATTGTTTCAACGACACATTATTTTGACTTTCAAATATTTCCTTCTGTGAACAAGCACCTTTAAGAATTGAGCATTAGAATGAAAAATAATTCTATACACCTTTGACACAGGAAACACTTTAATCATGAGTTACTTGACTAGCGTCTTGTTAAAAGACGTGACTAGTGGTTTTTGCCGGACTATATCTACAGTTCAAGGTGGATGATTAACCCAAAAATGAAAATATACCAATACCGTTATGATATCTAGAAGTATCCGAATATTTTTTTCTTCGTCATTTTTAAGCTCTTCAAAAGCATCGGTCCATTCGTTATCATAGAGTTCTGAATACCTCTCCGCCACCTTTGTTGGCCTATTCGGATCACTGAGATCGGCTATAAGGGGGTTATTCTTCATGTGGAAGTTGATGTTTTTACTGTTGGAACAGAAATTATGAGTGAAACTACGAAGGCTATATGCATTTTGCTGTCAAACAATTATATATCTCCCTTGAAATACAAGGAGTAACCGCTCTGCAACTCGATCATATTTGTTAAGCAGGGACACATAGACGCATAGGTATTTGTATTTTTGTTTGTATTCTGTGTGTGTGTGTGGGGGGGGGGGTGTGTGGGTGTGTGTGTGGGTGTGTGTGTGTGTATGGGTGTGTGTGTGTGTGTGTATATAATATATATACTATATATATATATTCATATGTCAATGTAATTAAAATGTACTTACTTACGTATTCCGATTCAAAACATTTTACACTGAAATGCGGTTTGTTAAACCAGAGAAATAAACCGTACAGAAACCCTTTGCAGGCACGTAATTATTCTTTTTGGCGTTTTCCTTTAGATTAGGCATTCTTCGAAACTGCAAAGGGGAGGTAAGTTTGATACCATGTTGTGTCTTCTAAGAGAGTTGCCTTCCACATAAAATACAGAAGAATATATTTACCTCGAACTTCTGATTGTCATATTCCTCTATACGTCGAAGTAAATATGGGTTCCAAAATCATTCTTCTTTATCTCTATGTCTTTATCTTCCAGCCATCTATATGTAGAACCCTCTCTGTGTGTGGAACATCCTCACCAGGGTACTGTTTTACTTAACAGTTTACGCTTAAGATATGCGTAAGTCTAAAACAGCAATTCCTCTTAATTCAATATTGGGCTAAGCAATATTGCAAAGTAACACATCATTGGAATCGTCTCTCTGAGACGCTCCCAATGAAGTGTAACATTGCAATATTATACTTTCATTAAAGATACTATCCATGTTTGTCAGTTTTGACTTACGCAAATATTTTCCTTAAGTTGCTTAGTAAAACGGTACCCAGGGCCCTTAAGCTTTGAGGTATAGAGACTCTACTATAGGCATACCATACTTGTACTTAACCATTGCTTTTCAAAACGACAAGGTTAGATTGAAGCGAACAATTAATCAATGAGGATGATACGTGTAGAACGAGAACAAACTCGAGTTTCGGTATTTTGTTTACGTACCCTTTGTCATTGGCATCAATTCGGCTTCTGTCTACTTTTCTTTCTTCGGTTTTCTTTTCGCTTGAATCACCCACTTGGCTTTCGCGACCATCATTCGCCGGAGTCTTTGTGCCGCCTTCTGGCCGATCTCTTCGGTGTTTTTGTTGACCCGAAGGCCTCGTTGATGACTATAAATAAAGTGATAAATAAACGAATTACGTTTTAAGGTGCAAAGGTCTAAAAAGTCCTCGATATATGAAAGATACTTTTATACAATTTGTAATGAGTTGAAAATAATAATAGACAAGTGATTTTTTATGAGTGAATGATCGTATATTAAATGTTTTTTAACGAATCAATGATAATAATAATAATATTTGAATAAGTGCACGTATTGGCAATCAAATTTGAAATCTTCCTCCATCGATAATTAATCGGGTATTGCAATATCACTGATATAATGTTGACACAATTAAAAAGCGATTAAGCAATATAAAAAAGAAGGAACAGTAAGTCGTTAAAGCTCAGTATTGTCGTATACTTTTGATGCTGTTGATACGATGTAGAACTCTGTCAAATAACTAGCAAAGCATTAACAAAATTATCAAGGACACAGGTTCACCACAACTCCTAAAACTGAGTGTTTGGAGACGCATTTTACAATAATTTTCAAAAGGAATTAATCACATTCTACCTTGAATCATGGGTAATCCAACAGCACAAATGCTATCAAAGATTCGGTCAGTGTGTTTTTCGCCGCTTATTCTTAATTAACGACGACAACAACCCCACGTATCGATTTAACAGAGGATGCCATCACCAGGCTAACAGCATTCGAAACAAGCAACTGATTTCTGACGTGAACCATTTTTATTTGATTTGAGAGACGAATAGCAAGTGGCAAATCAACTTCATTTGAAGATTATGCGTGCCAAGCTTTGGATTCGAGTAATTGCCATTGTTTGACCCCTGTGTTGATAGCACCCTTCCTACCATTTGCTTCTTTGTTGTGATACATGTTTATGGAAGTACTAAACATCATTATATTTATGGTCAGTAACTCATATATAACAATAGATGTATACGATATATATATCTGCTTTCATAATCAAGTTTAGTGACTTTCTAGATATTGAATTCAAGATCTAAATTTTAAGTCGAAACTACAACGAAATAAGACTTTTGAGAAGCAATATGGCGGCATTCTTATTGTGTCAGAGATGTTTTCATTGGATAAACCAAATGAGATTAGATTGTCAAATTTGATAAGGGGTTGCACACTTCCTTCATTAAAAGGTTCTTTCAATGTAGATAACGATTTGACAAAAAGTCATATTCCAATTGGATGTTCTTACAACATATTGAGGCTGTTGTGACAAACTGATGAGCAAAATTCATCATGTTGTCGCAACAGTTTCAAGTAGCAAATGCTCAAAAGCCGTGTAAAGGTGACACCTTTATGGAAAAAATGGAAACACGATAGTCATTGCGGTATCTAAAAATATTTGCTTAATGTAGAGATGAAAAGAAATCAAGGGAAAAAAGAATCAGCATTGGAATTAACTTTCAAACACAGTTATCTCCCATACATACCGAATGGTCTTGTTGTTTGGTCAATTCTAGAAGGTGTTTATAAGCTTTGGATGCATTTTCACATTGATTTTCCGCAGACCTGGTTTGTCCTCTGTTCACATTGTCTAGCATCGTCCACAATATGCCTTGTTTGAATTCATGCTTGATATCATTTGGTAGTTTGTCAATTCGTACTTTGAATTCTTCTATTGCATCTTCGGTGTCCTTACGGAAAATCTGTTTCCCTGTTTTGATGACGTCCAATAAACGATGAATTGGATTTCGAGCCGCCATAATGCTAAATAAAGAAAGCTCTATGTGGTTCATTTAAATTGCATTTATTTACGGTAATGCATTCCTTGATCAAATATTCTTAAACATTTTGGTCTAGTTCACGATGATAATACATCGAATGTGACGGGAGCTTGAAGCTTATTCTATTCAGTTTAGATGCCTGCTTCCTGTATACCAAACCAGTACTCACGCCGATTTGTTTGTTTCTAGTCCCGGTATTCTCCCCTCGCACATTGATTAATAATATGTAAGCATTGAGATTAAATCGAAAATGTAGAATTCTTGTGGACGCTACAAATTTAAACACAGGTACTAGTAACAAAAGAAATGTGTAGTGTGCTATATTCGTATAGGGAACAATACACACTTTTTGTCTTGTTTTTTGTTACTGGTACCTGTCCATTCAAAGCGACCGCAAACGTAACTAATTTGAAAGAATCACTCAATTATTCACTGTGCAAAACAGGTAGATGTAACTGGTAGTTATATATGTGACAAAGTGAAATTTGATCGGTACAGACGGTAATGAATTCCTTCCGTTTGAAAAGTATGCAGAAGCATGTTGACCCTACAAACATTTATTTTATATGACGCAAGTTCAAATGACCAATAAACAATATAATTATTTACACAAAATGTTCAATGCAAGAATGGGTCAGTCGTGTAGATTTTCAAGTATCGTAAAGTTCATAGGTTCCGATAAGTACGATTCCAAGACAAATGTTCTATCGCTTCGTGATTTTAAGATTCGATCAACTTCCACATTTTATGGTGAAATAATTTCTATTTCATAACAGAGGTTAATGATCTAAATATTTTGCTTCCCAACAACATCTATCTTGTATGTGTTATCATGATATATTAAGGGATATAAGCACAAAAAGAGGATAACCATGACATCGTTTTAGATCTTATTTTTATTATTCATGGATTATTTACATCACGTCCATATCATGTCAGTCATATTGCAATGCCCGAATCATACTAATGGAAGTTAACCCTAAACCCAATTGGCCATAAGGACTGGCCAAGTCAGGTAGAACCAAAGGCATTCCATAAGTCACCCTCATGAAAGTTAAAATACCGTCACGGGTTTAAACCCATCCGTACGGAGGTGGGGGCATTTTATTTCAACTTTTGTATTAAATATATAACCACGAAGCCACAGAGGCCGCCGAAACGTTTTTCAGAGAGCCTTGTTAATGATGTTGCGTATAAATAACCATCGTGATAAAAGAAAGACTTGTTAACAACAATTCATTCCTCTTAAAACAAGGTTGTGATAGATTGAAACAGTGAAGCAGCGCGTGTAAGGTTCAATGTACACATGGCGTGAAGCTTAAAAATTTGAACAAATAAAAGATTGAAAGTTGTTTGATACAAATTATCAGTCTATAACTAATGTCTTTTATAGCAAGACTTATTCATCTCCTGTGGGGGTATTTGAGGGGACTATCTCTCTGAATGCGCTGTTAAACACATTTTAAAACGACGAATTCAAAAGTCCCATCACTAAATAAATGACCATTTTCAATATCTATATTTTAAGATGATGTAAAACTTTGTTTCCATTTTATAATTGTGAAACGAGCAATAGGACCTTCAGTGCTTTGATTTAAAAGCTTGTTATATAAATAGCAATGTTTGCTCTCGGACGCACCTTGCTAAGGCCACGTGATACGAGTGTCGAACCATTTCGTTCCCCACTTCAAATATTTTATAGGACATAAATAAAAGATCATTGTTTACAAAATAAACCGTTAAAACGGCTTACTTAATCTGCAACATGGATTTGCTTTACCTCCAACTACACGGTTGTGAGGTAGAGGTGTATCAATACTATTGTTTTACGTACCAAAATAGATCTATAAGTTTATCTATTTCGTAGAAGAAAAACCTTGTTTTAAAGATAGTCCTTTTAACATCCTCATTGGTACGGTATGTTTTGTAAACAGCCCATTTACTGGCAATGATATGATACCATGAAATAAATCTTAAATCATCTAAAGAATCTAGTTTTTACCATACACCAACATCATTAACTAAACATTGATTACTACAAATATGCAGTTGTGTATTTAACATTATCAAATTCAAACTAACTTGTTCACATACCTTTGTAATTTCGTTCAAACTGTTGATCCTAACTCCAGCCTTGAGCAGGGAATAACCTTCCGCAATATTCAGTGTATTGATTTATTGATCGTTTTTAATCAGGTGTATTTATCGGGCTACTTTCGGTTCCACGAATTCAGTCATAATACCCAGCTATTTCACTTCCCTGTTGGTGTAAAACAGTTTATAGCCAATAGCTATAAACCTTCAGGTATAATTCGTATAATAGTTATTTTTACCGCGTATGCTCAAGTACGGTGTCCTAGATGTGTCATCATTTTTCGTTTCGTTATGACGAGTGAGTGTGCTTTCAAAACGAGGAGGTAAGTCGTTATAGCTTGATTCATTTTACGGTGTATGCCCAAGTACGGTGGCACAGTTGTGTCTTAGTTTTTCATCACGTTTTAACGGAGAGTGAGCTTTTAAAACGAGTACGTAAGTCGTTATAGCTTGATTCATTTTACGATGTATGCTCAAGTATGGTTGCATAGTTGTGTCTCAGTTGTTCATCTTGCTCTTGCTATTACAATGAGTGAGCTTCTAAAACGAGCATGTAAGTCGTTATAGCTTGGTTCTTGTTTCGGTTTATGCAGATGTACGGTGGCACAGTTGTGTCTTAGTTTTTCATCTCATACTCACGTTTCGTGAGTGTTTAAAACGAGAAGGTAAGTCGTTAGAGCGATATAACTTTCTCGTTAAAATAAGTTAGTTGACCAATCAGATAAATTGTTGTTTTTCATACTATCATGTCGAAACGTGAATGACTGTGAATGATTTAACCAGTGGGCTTGTATCTTGATATCATTAAAGATACAGTTTGTAATTTGGTTTTAAGTAAGCCTATTGCGCAGTATCATACAATGGTATCATTTGGTTATAAGCAAGCCTTTTACACAATAGCTTACCATTGTATCATCTTTTAATGACGAAATGAAGTACAAGAAACCACCTGATTGGTGGTCTAGTACCTGTTACGGAGTACTTCCGGGTCGTAGTACCATTTAGAAAGTTTGAGTTTCGACTTCTGGTGCATAGTTTTGCTACTAAGAGATGAGTTGGTAGAACACTGATGTGTTTCCTGTATAGATTATAGTCCTACAACGCTCCCAAAGTTTGGTTTGATTGCTTATTGCAGGGCTATTTGTTTGGGATGTATGAACACAAATGCCGGTACCTCGGCTAGATTTGACAGCTAGTGCACTGATTTTCGGACGGTACTAATACACTTTGCTCCGTAGAAAAAAATGAGACGATTGAGGTGTCCATTTTATTACAGTTTCTGATAGTTTAAAAACCCAACTTAATGTTTCTGGATATAGCTAAGCGTAAAAAACACTATTCTTCACTCACCAGAGTCTTGAAAATGTCTGATTTAACATTGGAGTCAATGGGAATTCAAGATCTCAAAAGTAACAGGTGTATTACCTGGTCCACTTACTTGTTTAAGACACAACATTTGTATCATTAGAATGACATGATAATCCCGTTTGTAAGAATATAGTATACATTATAACGCATAGTAGTGTTATCAAACACTGTAAAACTCTGGCCAAGTGATGGTTGAATTCATTGAAGCCGAATGAAGGGGCTCGTTGACATTTGAGACAGTTTGCGTATCAAAGTAAAATGTCGTTGGAACAATACAGTGTATATATAGCTGTATGGAATCGAATAAAAACTAGCTTCTAAACACAAAATGGATTCAGGATGTGTCAACTACCTACACATATACATCTACATATACACACGGTATGCAATGGATTTCAAAACTGTGGCAATGCTTTTGGAAGTGAATTCATATTAATTTGTTGTATACAGGCTCCAAAAACGTCAATATAAACTGATTTCGCTTTTAGTTGGTATTCGCAAATTTGTGGCATACATCAGATTAACAGCTGTTGTACTGTTTTAACCTAATACCAAACAATAACGACAATTCATACGTTTATTGCAGACGAGTCTGGAAAACATCATAGGAAAAGGAGAAATTGTCCTTAACGAGCAATTTCTCCTTTTCTCACAAAGTCCCCTGCCCTGTCAGAAGATTTTTCTCTCTATTTCATCATATTTTGAAATGTCGTCCGCAAATTTTGTCAATTTGGGACAATAGATGAAGACATACCATCTGTGAACAAGCGACTTTACAAAAATAAGGCTTAATTATCTCGTTGCACGTTGTTATATAACTATAAAGAAACGCACACACTCGTCACCATCGGGCCACCGTATTATGAAATCATAACATTGGTTCTATCTTATGTCACATTCGACACCAAACCGTTTGTGAGTGTAAATAAAAGGAAGCTATATCTGTAGGGTCATATCGGGTTATTGCTAAATCCTACCCTAAGTACCCTTTTCCAGATACCATGTACATATATATCAGTAAGGGAAATAATTCAATCAGTATAGGTATGCAAAGAAAAAAGGTAAAGTTCCCTTTAAAAACATATTCAATATCATGATAAGGGTGCGCTCTATGTATAACGACCTAGTTTTGTAACTATATTCGTTTATAAAAAAACATAGACACATGGTAATTAGCATACTTTTAATAGATCATCAAAATCAAGTTGTATCTATCTCTCGTTTTAATTGATAAACACAGCTTTCTTTCTTAATCTTGTAATAGCAAGTATATACGTGTGAGAATAACGGAGTAGTCTTCTTTCATATGAAACTGTAGATGAAAGAAATATCAACGAAGAGAAGAAAGTCAGGAAACAAAATATGATGATATTTTTATTTATCACACGCTATCTAGATAGAGAAAGAAGAATTATGACTACAAATAAGAACTAAGAACGGTTGATCAA
Source organism: Cerastoderma edule (assembly GCA_947846245.1). Lineage (NCBI taxonomy): Eukaryota > Metazoa > Mollusca > Bivalvia > Cardiida > Cardiidae > Cerastoderma > Cerastoderma edule. The sequence continues at coordinate 25,366,883 of OX401408.1, forward strand.
TATATATATATATATTTACACGTATGTAAACTATTTGCTATCCCCAAAAGCAGTTGTTTAAGATATGCTTAACCTTCAACAAACATTATTGAAGTTCCTGGTCTCATTGTTATGATTGTGTTATCTTTATATCTGACTATTTTTTCGCCGGCATCAACAGTTTTTCAGTAATCAGTTTCTGTTGTCCGGCTGTAAATCGGAAGAATGCTCAAAGCTTAACTGAAGTTGTCAACATTTCGGTCTGAGTGCCTATTGATATAGATAGATTCTTGGTGTTTGACTATGAAAAATCTTTATCTACATAACTCACCATATTGGTATTCTGTTGTTCAGTTGCCTGTGGAGTCATTATCGTACTTTTAAACACAAATGTAATGTTCATGTACAAAACCAAAGCCACGTATCGTACACCAAATGAACAGCTGTTGTACTGTTTTGACCCATTACCAAACAATAACGTTATTTGACGAGTTTGCTGGAGACGACTCTGGAAAAAATTGTGGGAAAAAGAGAAGATCCTCTTAACGAACAATTTCTCCTTTTCCCACAATGTAAACGAAAAGTTACAAATGCTTGTGAGACAGGCCCATGTTCGTTAATCAGAGTTTTATTCAAACTAATGAGTACTTCCTTTGCTACACTTCAGATTTCGATTCAAATTTATAATTAAAACAAAAATAGAATCCATTCAGATCTGGAATCTTTTTTCTGTTAAAGCAGAGACATAGATAACATGTTATCTATGTCTCTGGTTAAAGCGTAAAGCTCCCTATATACCGATTGGAAAGGGAGATCACTGCGTAGAAAAATGATATTTATTGTATGCAGAATCATTTCCCCTGAGCGATCCCCTTACACAGGACGGGGCCATTCCTATACATTCTCACTACGGGCCACACACAATAGTCATATAGTGTTCCGGGCCGGGTATACGTGTCATACAGATCTTTGTTGAACGCCGACCCCTCCTGTTCCTTCGTCAGCCACTCCAGATGCATGGGCGGGTCGTGTACGTACATTAACCATATCAGCTCGATACAGCGGGTGGCGTACTCGGTAAAGTGGTTTCCCACACCCGTGAACCGCCTTGGGAGTGAGTTGCCCAGTTCGGCCGCGATCGCACGCTTAATCTCCTGGAAACAGGAGGAAAGCCAGACACTTTATCTGTGTATTTATATGTTAATAGTAATATTTCTAAAATCAGTTTTACACCGCGTATATATTATTTCAGTTATTTTGAGAAACCTGACTCTTAATTATTGAAGATAACCCCATGTTTACCTATAAGGGCTGGTCAAGCCGGATAGAACCATCGGCATTCCGTAAGTCAGTCGGGAGACAGTCTCTCATGAAAATCCATATACCGTCACCGTGTAAGTCAATTTCTGTACTCTAACCATTAGGTCACGGAGGCTCCTAACTGTATATGTTCCTCTAATCCACTTAAGATACATTTTATTATAACATATTATTTGTGGCAATTGATTTGATGAAAAACTATACACATTTTATGCCAATGAAGAATCTTGGAACTAGTATCGTGAGTAGATCCTTTTCCGACAGTTTTGCAACTGCAAAATTCTGTTTCCAAACTTCCCAGTTTTAACGAAATTGTTGAAATATGGGTTAAATAGAGTTTATGTGAACTGATTACCTTTTGTAACCGTGATATTGACAGTTTCGATATTTCGTGTCGATAATCAATCAATAACGTTCTCGCTTTGATCACCATCTTCTGCATGCTGTCTGACAACGGATCTTCAACCAGTACTTTCTGAATACAATAGATAAATCAAAGTCGAAGCATATTCCAACAAATATAAACGATATGGTAATCTCACACTGATTTATTTAGACTTGATTATCAGATGACTGACATTGATAAGGTATATGCACCATACAGTTAGATTTTGTTTCTTTTTCATTTGGCAGAATTTATTGCAACAAAATAATGAACTTATACATTGAAAGTAAATTCATAATTCATAAAGCCATTTTTCGTAGTATTAGTTTTTCAATACATGCGTCAAAGTGAAGTATCATAGATTTCACCAATGCATGGCACAAACGCATGACACCTTTCGTATAATGTTTGATCAAGCATAACCAAGACCATGCTCAATTAAACATGTGAAAAACTTCTAGGAGTAGATGCTTTAATTAAGACATGGTATAACTGAACTACGGTTGAAGTTTTCTATGTGATCGCAGATTCATCATTATGCAATATATCACACGTTCTAGCTTCTATACCTTGTTCAGTGAATTTTGCATGCCAATAACACCAACAGCAGAGGTTTTCTTTTTAATGCTATGTTTTTGATATATAGGCACCGCACTGTTCGTTGTCCATACCTTGTTCAGTGGATCCTGTGATACCATAATACCGACAGCCGAGTTCTCTAGGTCCTGTAGCTGTTGTGTAGCAAGGTTGGCACAAATAATCGACGATTTCTGTAGGCAAAGAATAGAACAGGTAGGTAACGTTCGTGATTTGAATGAGGACTTTTTAATGAAGACTGATAGAATAGCTTTTACTATCACTTTGTATAATGTGCAATTTCATTTAATTTCTGTTAAAGGGTGCGATTGAAACAAGCGATAAATATTAGCTTTATTTCAGCGTTCAATTAGGCAATAAAGTTGTCAATTAATAAGTTAATAACACTAAATGATTAACAATGAAAGCCTGAACAATTATGCTTTAACAATTTCTAAGAACTAAAACAGTGTGTCTCGACCAAGGGAATCCAACCATTTTCTAGGAATTTGGTACTCCAATTCTTGTTTTGTAAAGGTTTATGAATAAGGAACCTAGAAAATGCTTGTAAAGGAACCCTAAGTATCATGACATGTATAAACTTAACCAAGACTCATCCAACCATAAAATCCCTTGTTAACAACGCCTTCATGAACTCAATATATGTGATCCCAGTGAGACCCAACCAAGTTTGCCCTAGAGGCCCCCATCGTGTTTCTACATGTTGCACAGGATGGTCAGATGACACATTACGCCAAAAACAAAAAGTATTCTGAAATATGGCGCATTTGTAAGGGCTCTGTCTCACAACGGTTTGTACGATAGCTTTCATACGTGACCGGACCAATTGTCATACCTGTGAAATCTTTACCGTACTTTAAACGCTAGTCATTTTTCAATTCACTTGAAATAAAGCTACCTTTGATTTTCAAGACTTAACTTATTACCAAACAATAACTCCATTTGATCAGTTTGTTGCAGGCAACCATGCGAAACGTTTTGGGAAAAGGAGAAATTGCTCTTATTCTCCCTTTACCACAATGTTGTCTGCCCTATCAGAAGATTAGTTTTCATCCATCAAATTTTGAAATGTCGTCTGCACACTCATCTTACCGCTATGATCCATAGCATATAACGCACAGACTGTTTATCACCAAGGACGACGGACAGCTCTTCGTGCGAGGATTTCCAGTCGGATTTATACAGGTCCATGAATCTATCAGCCAACACTGCGGGACTGTAGGACACGTATACCCGCTCATAGTCCAGCTTCCCGTCACGTGGTCTCAGCGTCGTCATGTACTGGGGACTAAATGTGTAAATAACATACCATAACAAGATAATATCTTTTGCATTATGAACATTATGTTTTATATAGTAATCTTAAAACAATTAACAAAGACATGGATTTACAGAAGAGCTTTTCATTTAAAGGTGTTATTTAATTTCTATTTTGCTGAACATACTACATGTATATATACTTTGACAGATTAAATACGGTAGAGCAGAGTTTGATATGTTGGTTTCATAACGCCATTTTTACTTTATAATAATGTTGGTAATGTGTATTTTTATATACAATTACATTGATTTTATTGATTTGAAAAATCACATAGCATATATTGTGTTGATATGCGATGGAGTCATTTCCAAATGTCAAACAAACAACTAATTCGATATAATGACCTCGGTCAATAAGCAAGGACATAAATGAAAAGTGGCAAAAAGGAAAAAATGGTATCAGTGACTGTACGTAATTGCCTTTAGTTATTTGGTATTTGTATTCAATGTGCGATTAATTTGTTGAAATTATGCACTTCCAGTTAAACACTTTGATCATTTCGTCCTTGTTATTGCATTTATTGCATGTGAATATAGCTATGAATAATGTATTAGCCAAATTGCATATATGTTCTGTTCATTTCAGAGCATTGCTAGCACAAATTTAAGTCGTTTTTAAATTTCGAAAGGATGTACGTTGAGAAAAGAATAGAAGCACTCTATACCTTTTATGAAACATTATGAGTGTTGTAAGATTTATGTTAGTAACATGATAAACTGTTTAGCCACTTATTATGTTCAAGGTTTATGATTTTTGATAAAGTAACTCGTCTTCATAATTACATGGAACTTGGGTTTACTTACGTTTTACACGTTAACTTCCTAACATTATTCAAGATGCATCGTTTCAAATAGTTTGTCTGATGCTATATCAATTGAAAACGGGTTTCTAATGACAAAATGTGAAAGAAACCAAACTAATGCAACATTGGAATTGATAGATAGCTCGCTGATAGAGTTCAACGTTAATCTGTTATTACCAGGTTATTTTGTAAGTGTTAACGAATCCACTTCTTATTAGCAAAGAAGGACCCATACGCTCCAACTCGTGTATTTTGCTAGAATATTCGACCTTTTATAAGTCAGCTGGAACATGTCTTGGAGGGGCTGTATTTCCGACAGAGTAAGTAAGTTTGTAACCAATGATTCGGATTTTCATGAGAGACAGTCGCCCGTCGGACTAAAAGAAGGTTTAATTGGCATAATGTCTCCGTATCAATTGACGCGTATAAGTATTCTTTCAAATTGTTCAGGAACATACGAACAAAGAAAGATCAACTTACATTTCTGATAAGCCGTCTCCCCCGCCGGTTTGGAGAGTAACACGTTTCTTGTGTACCTTACCCTCATCCGGATCTAGTGGTCTAGTAAACACGGGAGACTTGTCGCCCCAGTTATGGCTGTCGTCTTCGTTACGCTTGTGAACCACGGCGGGCGGTGTGGGGATCGAACCAGGCCTCGGTGGCTCCCAGTGGTCGTGCTGGATGGGTACATCGTCCTTTGTCTGGCAAATGGACAAATATTATAAGGTTTTTTTCATAGTTTGACTGTTGGTTGTGTGCAGTTCATGTAGAGTTTCATCAGGTGATCAACACGTCAGACACTCAGTCTGAAGACTAAAAATGGAGCGATGCAAAAATCATTCAGAAGTCTATCAACACAGGCTACTGTTCAATAAAGTAATTGATGACTCTGTGTTACTTCTGTTTAGTTAAAAGATATTTCATCAAAAAATGAAAACTATTTATAAGCATTTAAAAAAGAAAGTGTAAAGGAGCGAACGCTTAGGGCTAATAAAGTCCCACGCCTGTGTTATTTTCTGAGGACTGCTTGGATGAATCTATGAGCTCGCTTACTTAAAGGAATCGTTTTTAAACCAAATTACTTCATTTTATTGATGTCATTTTATTGATGTCATTTTATTGATGTCATTTACACGTATTGCTTTCATTGGAAGAAGATAAAGATCTTCATATGGATCAATAGACAATATGGACCATTAGAAATATCACAAAGAGGAATTATTGTTTTGTTGTTGTGAATTTTGTGTTTGAAAGCTTTTTGCTTCATACATTCCAGCATCAACTGTCAAGTGAGTTAAAGCATTTAAACAATTATGAAAAAAGCCGCCTACAACCTCCGGCGAACTCGGCTTCCCCGACGGTAGATAACTCAGCATTTCTTCGTACTCCTTGTATGCGTCTCCTAGTAACTCAGACGCACTCGCGAAATCCTCGATCTCAATAAAGTCGACGAGCTTCATAATCTTATCGAAACTGACGTCGGTTCTAACGTCCTCTGGTAACTTCTCCCTCTTCTCATTGTACTCTGTCTTAGCGAGTCTACAGAGTTGAGGCGTCAGTCTGAACATCTCCTTACTCTGCATGTAGAACAGGATCAGATGTATACTTGACTTTGATGCTGTCATTGTGCTGTTTGTCGATGTGGAACGTCTCGTTTAAGGATGGTTTTGTTTGGTCGTTTGGAAAGGTTTACATTTGGCATACACCTATGGTAACGATGTTTATAGATGTCATAGTGTTGTTTCAGCTTCTCGGAAATCGATGAAAGAATGTGTCCTAGCTCAATGCCCTCAGTCTGTAAGCAATATGTTGAGATATGTTGATAGTTGTTACATTTTTTTCATGGTAAAGCTAGAATGTCGTACCAAATAAGAGCATTGGTAGGCATCAGTTATGTCTTGTTTTGCCATTTTATCTGTTTATGTTTGCATGAACGGGTTTAAACTCCAATCATATTGACATGTTTTCTTATTTTCTAAATACTAATGATGCTTGTTCACAGAATACATAATTTGAAGGTCAAAATAGAATATCATTGAAACAATACAGTTTTTGTTATTGAAACCGTATTTAATTCAGATAGGGTCGATACATATAAGTATGTACTGTGCAGCTCTCGTGTGGTAGATCTCAAATCTGCTTCGATATTATTTGGATATCGATAAATATCAATTCACTGTATACAGACACTAAGACCTTTAATGTCACAGTTTTATTTCCAATGACTATTCTTCAGTGTGTGTATCATACACTACTTAAGGTATTGCACTGTTTTAAAGCAAAAGGAATTCTTCCCTTTGGTGAGCAAACAGCTTTAACAGGCTAAAAAGGGTTTTAGTACCAAACTTGAAAACTGTTTTATTCGGGTTTATTTAAACGAGCATTGTAGGCAAAATTCCCAGCCTAAGTTAAGACATGAAGAGTGTAGCAAACACCAATCCCTAACCCGTTAGTGGCATAAACCAATAGAATCAATACTGTGTTTTTTTTTACACATTTCTACAAAAATCTAATTGAAAAATTTAAAGGAATTGTCATACAAGTGAGAAACTTTAAAAATAGAATAAAAAGCATACCTTACATTTTTGAAAAAAAAAATCACATCATGTATGGGGAAACTTGTCTAATGCACACAAGGCCGAGTCGAGATCAACAAATACGAATAACTTATAATAGTAGAGAAAGTCAACACATTAGTTGAAGGCATTTGCATATCATATGTAGTTTCGCTTTCCTCTTTCAAAGACGAAACACATGTTAAATTCCTTTGCACCAGATAAATACAGATACATGTATAATACGAAATGGAATGTCGCTGAAGATGCTGTCTTTTATTAACCCTTACAGTGCTAGAACCAACTTTATGCTTATGCAATCAGGTTAGATCCAGACCAGTCGCCAAATTGGCGGCTGGCCTGTGATCTTAACTCTTTTGCTACTCTGAGTATCTTTCCTTGTTTATATTCAGAAACTATTCACGGTTTTGGAAACATGCCGATACAAAATGCTATTTATAGAAAATTACCCAGCATTCTAAGGTTTAACTATATGTACATGTAGATGGAATCGTCATCTTATGAGAACATACATTCAAATTCTCCCTGTTCGTGTTCTTACAGTGTTTCTCACATGTTAATTGGCTGAATGAAAAGGGTGTTAAGGGCTTCTGTTGGCGTAAATAAGCGTTTAACTCTTTTAAATATAATAAAAGGGTATATTTCACGGTAGTTGTTCCAATGAAAAGAATTGTTGAGGTCTTTGTTTCAAACCTTGAAACAATAACTTGTAAGGACCCTTTAGTTGGTCGTTATTGCACATATACGTTTAGCCCACGACAGGGGTTTAAGGTACCCATGAAGGTATGTCATATCAAATTTATACTTTATAGCTATACGATGATACATCCTCGACCAAGAGCAATAAAAGTGCCAGTGATTCCTTCGTGATCGCCGAATTGTTTCATGTCAAGTTCAAAGCTGTTCCGTTTTATTTAGTTTTAAAGTTATTTGTTTTACATCGATTATGAAACAAGTTCTTACAACTTAGATTAATCACTCTCAATTCTGCTTCCTAGATACATAACCAGTACTCGCGCCGAAGGTGGATTTATGAAAGGTCGAAAGGTAGATCCCGCGACGCACGGGATTCGAACCTGCGACTCTCGTGTCCTGAGGCCGACGCTCTACCCCTAGACGACTGTCCTCCACGATCACAATCAAACCTTATCTTTATCTATAAAGTAAAAGTACTAAAGAAACCTATTAAATGTCACAGGGAATGAGTAGCTTATGATGATAATTTCCTTATTGTCCATGTTGAATGCAATTTGGGGTTTTGTCTACGCGTTCTTGAATTGCAAAATTCATTCAGAGGAAACGATTTTCATTAAATCACCTTATTTCCCTGTTTCTTAACATTGTCTTGATACAATGTTAAACAAACAGATCTAAAAAGTCCCAATGCACCAAAGGGAATATGTTTAAGTTAAGTTTTCTTAAAATACACTGTTCCTTTTAACACTGGTCTTTTGATGTGTGATGTTTTGTTTCGATCATTTTAGACTAGATGCAAAGTTGTTTTCGGGGTAATAGGCTTCTCTGCTTTATAATTTGGATTGAGAAACCTGTGGACTGGGGCAAAGATACTCATCCATAAGATAGGGCTGTGAAGTCCTGTATTCCGTTTCTTTTCTGTTCTTGAAACTCGAACAATTTAGACCAGTTCCAAAGTTGAATTTGATGAAATTGGTTACTCTGTTGTGTGTGTTTGGATGGTGAAAATACAACGCAGAAGCAAACATACTCATCCATAAGATAAGGTTGTGATGTGCTGTAATCCGTTTTCTGCTGTTCTTGATTTGTCGAACTACTTTCTAATTGTTTGTAGGAGTTGGGTTTGGGAAACATTTTCATACCAGTTTCAACTGTTTGTAAGTTATATCGAAACATTAACGGTCATTGGTCTATTCACGCTCGTGGCACTTCCGTACTAGTAATGCACGGGATTCTATCCTAGGTTCTGACTACCTTTCTACATGGGCGCATTTTCCTCAGCTGTTATGAACATACCAAGTTAGGAGCAAAAGCATCGCGCTATGTCGCAAAGAATAATGCTCAAACTTAGGACCCATTGTATTTCGCAAATATGCGTCATAACAACCCGTTTTGTGATAAAATCGCACTAAATATTAACATATACAAGAAGAGTTGAGTCTTTTTACATTTTGCATTTCTCGATGCCAAACCGCCTAGTCATAAATTCGCATTTGGTAATGATTTTTACAAGCATGGTTGAGATTTTTTACATTTTGGGTTTTTGACGCCAACCCGTTTTGCAATAAAGTTACTTAAAGCAACAGTTATTACAAAATGGTAAGCATTGTATTACACTTTAAGTTTTCCGGTGACAAACTGTTTTGTGACATAGCTGTGTATTATGTGTTCATAACATTTTGCGTATTTCGGTGCCAACCCCTTTGTAAAAAGGTTTCACAGAGTAATGCTCATTACATGGAACAACTAACTTCAAAACGGCTTGTTACAACGAGTGTCAGACGATTTCACGCGAATGGTATGACGCAGGACATGAGGGGCGGGGCAGGATAAGAAAAAGCATAACATCAATGATGAAGAGTATAATGTGTATGCCGAAAAGATAAAAGCAAGGCTCGAGGATTCAATGCAAGACAATAGTGAACCATACACTGTTGAGATCTTATCATACAGTCTTTTATGGAGGCATCAAATTGCATAAACATATACAGTTGTATAACAGTTCATGTTTATCATTTTTTATAAGAACATCACGTATTATTTTTCGAAAACCAAATTATTCTTGTTCATAATTCATCTTAACCCTAATATTGCTGGAACCGTCTTCATGCTTATGCAAACAAGTTGGACCAAGGCCAGTCGCCAAGTAAATTGGCGGCTCGCCTTGAATCTAACCTGTTTGTTACTCTGAGTATCTTTCCTCAACAAAATTAAGCCGATATTTTTTTAAATAAGGGAACACAAATATCTATTTTTACAAAATTACCAAACATTCTAAGTGTTAATCATACTAATATCCTTTTGATAGGGGATATGGCTTCCAATTAAATAACGATTTCGACTGACACAATGCAATCTTTAATGTAGTAACAAAGTACAATGATCAACCAGTCACGTTCTTTGTAACATCTTTTACCCTTTGAATGGTGGGTAATTTTCTATTGATAGATTTTTAATATCTGTTTAATTTAGATGAGGAAAGATACTCAGAGTAACAGACAGCTTAGATCACAGGCAAGCCGCCAATTAATTTGGCGGCTGGTCTGGATTTAACTTGTGTGCATAAACATGGAGTCGGTTCCAGTACTATAATGGTTAATGAAAGGATGTACTTTTCTAATTAATGCACAGTATGCTTTTAGTTAGCAGTTTACTTTCTGTTTTAAGACGTGACAAAAAGCTTTGCTGAAGCAAAACTATATCAATTGTTTGGATATCAGTTGAATCAACACCGACTATTCGTTGCACTATGTTGTCTCTTGTTACATCAGGTAAGAAGTAAACAAAGCTAGTTAAAATATCACCATATAATTTAATAATGAATCATTCCAATCAACTCTTTACTCAATACTATGTGGTTGTCCTTTTGTGAAGCGTTGGCTTCACGAAACCTGCGTCCTTTTCATTATTACACATTGGCTGGGTATCAATGAAGAATTGTCTAAAGATCATAAGACAAGTTGCTTAAATGTTATACGTTTGATAATTTTTGAATAGTTAGGTTTAAAATGAAATAAGCAGGTTCTGTAATTGCACTGCGTGCTGGAAATTGAATGCATGTGAAAGACACTATCTCTTGTTGGAAACCTCTTCATCGCCCTCCATATTTATAATAAATAATTTCTACTTATAACACACGAGTTCCCTATGCAATTCATCTTATCAAAACTGCATTGCCTGTTTACAAAGAAAATCAGTGCATAAATATCTAAGCTAATAACACTATTCGAAATCCAAATTAGATGGCCGCGGCCACACCTTTCCACAGTATCGTTCCGTTCTTTCCGTGACGAAGTAGGGGCCAGACGCCATAATCATACAACGCCCCGGCCCTGCCATGCTCCACGTAGTGATCCTTGTTAAAGCGAGCGCCTTCTGTATCCTTGGTGATGTACTCCAGTATGATCGGGGGATCCTGGACGCATAACATCCACGTCAGCTCGGCGCATCGGTAAATATAGGCGACCAATCGGGAGGCGTCGTTTAGGTAGCTCTTTGGGAAGTTGACTGACTCTAGCAGAGTTCGAGAAATCTTGTCCCGACATGTCTGAAGGGCAAAACCAGAGGTGAAACGGTTATATTAATCAAGGGCAATGTAAAAGTACATTTTCTTTAAAAGGAAACGTCACATGCAGTCACAAACTCCTATGCTTTAAATAGAAAACTACTCTTGATCATAAATTGTCTTTTTAAGAAGACATTTGCTTTTACTGACCGTTTGTTTATCATACCTTGATAAAACGCTTAAATACAATTTCACGCAACTTAGTTGATGCTTTGCTACCAAAGAAACCAGAGTACTTAATAAACATAAAAAACAGTAATTGCTTTATCCTAATAGATAATGGTGCAATGCCCATAATATTTGATAACGCATTGGCTTTCCGTATCTCATTCAGTAACAATATCTACAACTACTTGTTATGAGTCAGGGACCCTTTGTTTTTAAAGAAATCATTCATAGGAAAGATACAGGCTCATCTAAATGTCATTTTGTTCAAATAGAATGTTAGAAATATCAAAAAGGTACCAAATAAGTCAAGATTCATCTGACATGTCTCATTATTTCGACCTCGACATACAGCTGAAAGTCAAAAGCACATTTCTCTGTCAGCCTGCATAACTACTGCAAAGACAAAACAATTTGTTCACTGACCTCTCTAACGTATGGAATAGACAGGGGCGCCGTCTGTTTCCGGTACTGTATCAGCAACGTCTTGGATTTAGGCAGCGCCTCACCGATATCCCGACCCCTGTAGCCTGTCACGTGATCCTTTAAACATGTTTTTATTGAGATTAGTAGTTTACACTTTTTTTTATTTCACATCGACTGTGAAACAAGTATTTACAACTTAGATTTCTAGTAATCACTCCCATTTCTCTTTCCCGGATACATAACCAGCACTCGCGTCAAAAGTGAATTAATGAAAGGTCGCAAGGCGAAACATGCTACTCACGGAATTCGAATCCCGAGGCTTGCGCTCTTTCCCTGGACCACTGTCCTCCACATATATGATGATTGCTGTATTTAATAAGTCTTCATAATATTGTAATTCCCACTTTTCTCGATACGATGCGCTTTTTTTATCTAATAAACGGTATTTCTTGGAACCTGCATAGACATAATTGACCAATAGGAAAACCAATAAAAGGTATGGTCAAAATAACATGACAGTCCCTTACACTTTGAAACAAAATCTTATTTGACTTTAAGAACTGTGGTTCTGAGTCCGAGACCCAACTCGGTCAGTATTCATTCCATGTGTGATTATTAATTCGTTTCCAACAATTGATAAATAATGCTCTTATTTGAAAGGGATTAGTAGCTTAGAACGAATAGTATGTAGTAATATCAATGAAATATCAGTAGCATAGTGACATCTGTGTATATATTAAGGTAAAAGAACCGTTTAACGAAGAAAAAACCCATAATAACTTGTTTTCCTTTTTATGAAATTGTGTTAATCTTAATAAAAGTAAACACACAAGAAGACCTAAGATACTCATGTCGAATTTATTATGAAGATACTTTATTCAGAAATATATTGCTAATTTATGCCTTATAAGTTATCATTGGTACATTGAGAGATCAAATTGTTGATAATTGCTTAGCTCTTCGATTTTACCATTGTTATAATTAGTTTTCAATAACGCTATACAATATTAAGGTGATTCCACGGTTAGTTACAAGTAGATATGCTAGATTAAGAAATAGTGAGAAATAAGAGTGTGGTCAATAATGACAGTGAGAATCGTTAGAGAACAAAATAATTTAGGAGATACCATGGTTTGAATGAACAGTGATTATGCATCGACCGGATGTTAGTTTAGTTATCGACAACACAATGCGCATTCGTCTATGACGTTAACAAAGATTCGTGTAAACACAGGGACCCGTCAAACCGATTTGCATTTAACAAAGTCAAAATTATTTCATAGGTAAAACACGATTTGAATTCGTTTAAGCAGCACAGAACCCATACATAGGTATAGTCCATGGCTTTCAGCATAATGAACAATCAATTTCGCCTTCTTACGGTTTCATCAATCCTTACCTTTTGCCTACGGTAGTCTTTCCCAAAACGACTATGATACCAGTTAAAAGATATGTCATTATGGGGGAAGGTGTTTCGTGTTGGTCAGATAGAATAGAGATCAGGTTTTCTTGCAGGAACATTTTGCATTTCACAACGGTTGTTCATATCATAAAAGAGGTTCTTTATCAAGTGAATCGGTATGAAAGGTTCATCGGTGTATACGGAATGATAAGTTGTTAGAAGAAATAGAGTACGTAGTTACGCGAGAAGCGCTCGACAGAGGTCCAGGTAATTCCATGATTCTCTCGGAGTTATTTTGTAAATCCTTCATTTGTTTTCCCAAAACGACTATGATACCAGTTAAAAGATATGTCATTATGGGGGAAGGTGTTTCGTGTTGGTCAGATAGAATAGAGATCAGGTTTTCTTACAGGAACATTTTGCATTTCACAACGGTTGTTCATATCATAAAAGGGGTTCTTTATCAAGTGAATCGGTATGAAAGGTTCATCGGTGTATACGGAATGATAAGTTGTTAGAAGAAATAGAGTACGTAGTTACGCGAGAAGCGCTCGACAGAGGTCCAGGTATTTCCATGATTCTCTCGGAGTTATTTTGTAAATCCTTCATTTGTTTAAGGGCGATGTCAATGGAAATAAGCCACGCCTCCTGAAAGTAAAACAAACACCACACATAACGACCAATAACAGTGTCACCTTGGACCGATGGAGTGTTAAACGACCAAGCCATGTGCACAAGCATGTGCGAGGAAGGGAGCGTGCATTCCTATTTCACTTCTTTTCTCTCCAATTTTTAATGTAGCTAGATACTCTCAACGTATGCATTTCACGATACGTCTCTTTCTCTAGTTTGATGGTTTAAGATTAACTAACTGTTTTTTATTGATATTTGCCAATGACATACATGAGGGAATACTAATGAAGAGGAAGAAAGATTAAAAATGAATGATATGAACGCCCTCTGATTGCAATGTTTCGTAAACATACTAGTGTTGTCCTCAGCCGATAACAACATAATCTTGTAATGTAAGCATACATCTATCACTAATGTTTACAAATGCATAACCTTATTTGTCTCCCTCCAAACAGCAAAAATGCTTCGTCGTTGACCCGTCAGTGGAGAGATCTCAGAGGTCCGTTAGGACTTGCTTAGGCACCTAAAACCTAAAAGATGCCGTTTACAAAGTTGAAATGGACACCCTCACCCTTCGTGGTAAAATATTCCTTATAAAAGTGAAAAAAGTGCAACAACTATATGACCAACACCAACAAAACCAGACCAATTACCACATGTCAAGGTAAGTCGAGCTTTCTTACTTTTGGCGAATTAGAAACTTGTTATCTCGAATTGTTATGTTATGAAAACTCATTAGAATGTTCTATAAGACAATTCTAACGAAAATTCACAACATTATAATTCTATTTTTTTCATTTCAAAGCAAAAAGTGTACACATTTATTACGATTTGTATTTCTTCTTGTTTGTCTCTATTTCAACTACATAATATATGCAACATTATTACATATACATTGCACTTCATATAATGCATAGCAGGTGTTTTAGCCAGACCCTAAACACAGTGCATGGTTGCCATTAATATTACGTTTTCTGGACCCGGAGTCACCATCACACCAAACGCTTGCTTCTCGAGACCGTGAAGTTGATGGTCGGCAATGTCACAGGCGATTAGATACGCTTCCTGAAGTATGTGTACATTGATTATTGAAGCCTTGGTTCTGACAGCCAATGATATTCAAGCTTCAATACTTAACTTGACCGTAAACTATAAGCTTTTGGAGAATTTCGAACCGTAGTTGACAGGCTTAACAGGTCATTGACAACTCCATGATGAGGCAGTCAGTGAAGTTTACGGGTATTTTGCGATCCCGTCTCATAAGCCATATACAAAGGGCGAATATCGATCTGACTATAAGAGCTGCTGATTTTTTGAAATCCCTGCCTCAATAAGAGAATGTCGATGATTCTGTCACGTTTGAACAGCATCTTATAAATGGTAATGTCTTGGGTCGTTCGCAAGCACTTAGAAGACGGGCTTTGCAATATTGAAACCTAACAACATTTCATTAAACTAACATGGTCTTCATAGCCATTCTTTCTTCAGGGAAGATCTTTGGACTTTTGATGTGAGAATAATTTCAATGATCTACTTTCCCGATATTACTCACAATACGTGTTGACAAAGGAACCCTCAACATGGGGCTTGAAAGCCCATTTGCTCCTTAAAAGCACATAAAAGGAGATTAATGCTATATAAAACTATTTTAATTGGTAAACCTTTAGTCAGATTCAAATAGTTATCACCAAAAGACCCATCAGCACAACTTAAACGTGAAAGCCAACAAGAAATAACCCAGATTAACCAGTTTAATTGTGTGATTCTTCACCCCTGACCTTGACAGTTGATACACAAATGTTTGAACCGACCAATCAGAATTCGTTATTTTGAATATGTAAACAAACAGGTTGTTGATAAACAAGATTGAATTGGAGACTACTATATTTCAAGCACAAAATAACTTATGTTGAAGGAGTCAATCTAGTGGGTCTCAATGCATGACTTTTATGAAAATAATGAAAGAACTCCATATATTATTCTAGTAATTTATTTCTTTTTATCTCCTTTCATGTGCCTTTAAGCCACCAATTGATGTGTATATTTATCATTTCAAAGATTTTTTATGTTTGATTCGATAGTACAAAAACATATAAACAATGCATCCTAACCAAAGCACAAGAAAGCCTGTCCCCACCAGTCCGCTTCATCTATGACAATATAATACAATAATTCGACCCATCTGTTCTTTGAGTCTCTAGAGTCCACTGTTATAAAAGGATAACTGCTCCAATTTATCATTTTGTCACAATGGTTTCCACCAAACATCATATATATTCTTTCCTGTCGTTCTTTGTTGCTTTCTGGTACTTCTCAATTTCGACCAGTCATAAACATCTATACACTGTATATGGTAATCAGTACATTGTATACTATGCACATCGGAAGGTATCAAACTATGAACAATGAGCTTTCTGGTGAGCTTTCTGATTTTTTGTAGCAACTGAAAATTAACTACCAGAACACCAAATACCTAGTAGTATTTGGTAACGTTGAGGCTGACCATGCAGAACCAAGCATTGTATATCAGACAACGTTATCCACGTTTGTAGCTGAAACAAACAAAGTACCAACAAAGTACATTAATAACGTTACCGTGACGACCCAGAGCAGGTGCCTGGCCGTTTTCTCCTGGCCACCGAAGACAGCACAGGTCTCGTCATAGGCGTCTTTCCACTCCGTATTGTACAGATCCTTAAACTGCATGATAAGTTCCATAGCAGGTCGGCGGTCCGGGGTTGATTCTCTAGAGCGGTCACTGCCTGGTCGACTGGGGGTAAAGATGAAGTCAAATAAATAATGAGATAAAAACAATATCGACAACGTACATCCAATGTGTTTGTAATTGTTGTGGTACTGCGCTACTTGTGGACTATATCATGTGTGCGTCTCTGTTAAAATTGAAAGTCATTTTATAGAATGTAATGTTATGGAATTGGTGGTCAATATCAAGCAAGTCAAGATGTCAAATATTTGCATTCAATTTATGTTTTTCAATTTTATTCAAATAGCACTTCAAGACCAACATGGTGAGCTAGTGAGAGTTGCTGAGATGCCGATATCTACGTTGATAAAACCTGCAGCTTGAAAAGACAGATATGCATTATCTATTACCAACACATGCTATACCGGGGATCCCGTAAAGGTACAATAGCCATGTCTTCTTTTGGGGGAGTGCAGGTGTACATAGTGGGTAAAAAACCGTGTCAGACGTAAGTTGCGGCTTAGACAATTGACATATTGCATGATAAAAATATTGGTACAATCTTTATTATCTTGATATATCCCCTTATCTCGTAGGTCTATAGACAATGTCTTTCTATTGAATAATAAATTCTCGTATTCGTGACAAAATGTGCAGTCTATGGCATATGAGATTTTAAACCTTTGATTCCTCGTGCATTTTGTATTTATCTTTCTCAAATATACATCTACTTCAAGCTCCCTAAACAAATGTAGACCTTTATAAAAAAAAAGAACTATCACTATAGCAGAGTGTGCAATATCTCGACGTGCATATGATACAAAATATGCAAGAACCAGGTGTAAACACAAGGTGCGCAACAAAGTACCTTCTGTGTTGGGCACCAGCCTCGTTTTCCATTCTAGCCCACGAGGAGCGTTCGTTAAGCGACGAGAAATTTTGCCTGTACATGTTTTTATCCTGTCGTTCCATGTTTTCTACGTTATATCCTGGGTACGATGATCTGTAACGTTCGTTAAAAGTGGTTTTACTAGAGTGGTTTCGCACCATTTCGTACGTGTAATCGCTCACGAATATTACGGGGGTGTCCAAATTATATACGTTAATCGGACGCTTTTGTAAGCCTCGAGCATTTGTCATGAATGCTATGGTACAATTTCCGCTTGTGAAATGTTCCAGAAAATGTTCCAGCAATGGCACACAAATAGAGCAATGTATCTTGCCAACGAAATTCTGAATATTTCATTTTAACATGTGTTTTTCCTGTCATATTGCAATGTCTTGAACTTTCATTTGGTCTTTTAGAAGTCGTTAAGAGGTTACTCTTTGGTTCATGGCATAATATCAGGCTTTCCAATGTATAACGAAATCTTTATTGTTGACATGAGACAAATGATTGCGATGATTCATTTTTCTTAAAAAAGAACGTCTTTCCTGTTCTTAATCTTTTAAAATCAGTAAAAGGATATTAAACCTATAACATCTAACAGGAACAGTTTATTTATGAACGGACAAATATTGCATCAATGACGCAATATTCCAATTAGGAATGTATTTCCTGTAGTGTGTCTTTCGAAATAAGTTTAATGTGATTAATCACTCCAGGTTATCTATCAACCTGGATAAATTGAATGTGTAATCAAAAAACCGTTTGCTATATTATCGAACATGGTCCATCTACATAATTCTTTCGTACACTAGCGGGCACTGGTTGCTGCGAAGAAGCTCCATTGGATCTGCAAATCAGTAATAATTTACGGATACCATAATGTCTTATGATATTTCTAAAATTGACTGAAAAATTAAATGTCAATGTTACCGGTATGTACTGTCTGCTGCCTTCTCCGAATTTGAATCGCCATGTTCCCGTCCCCATAGCGCGGAGGCCGATGCTGATTGGTCCTTAGCGTTTATGATACTCTGTTTGATTGGCCGAGAGCCCTGGGGAATGTCCGACGCATCGTGGTTCGGCTCGTAGGCTTTCTCCGGACTTTTAAGTCGAAGACTGTCGAAGTTTTCCTGGAATTGTATCGAAAAGTTAGCAATTTTTGAATTGAACATAGCGGTACTTAATATTCGTCCCTTGAGTATCATCTTTAATTAAATGTGATGACGATGGAATCAAGATGTTCATATATCTTGCATTAGCATGAAGTGGAAACATCCATAACATTGCTTTAATGAGAGCCTTGTTCAAACTGCAATCGCTATCGTCAAACAAGAAGACAATATCTTGACATTTGAATAGGAAAAAACTGCATTTTAGTCTAATTGCGAAATATTAGTCTGGTTTATCAAATTGTGTTTAACCGTTGATCCTTACAATACCAATTGAATTATTGTTTTGTCTTATTACAGGTCAAATTTGTCCAATCAGTTCGAAAATGACACCGTTTCTTACATTTCCATATAATGCAATCACAGTTCGTTTTAATACTTGCTCTTCAGTCTAATAGTATTTAGATGTTTATAGACCCCCTGATCATTGATACTCCATTATGAATCTATGAAATCTAATTATCCATTAAGGAAACCCCTTTATTAATTTGAACCAAAAGCCCTACCTTATGTACATCTATTCTAGGATCGTAGAAGTTGGGATCAGCTTTAATTGGAGATCTTGGACCACGTTCAACAACCTCCTATAACAAAACAGGAAAGTACTGTGGTCATGAAAAATGACACCGAACCACATATAGACCTGTTGATTATTGTCATTGACGTCAAAACGATGGGCTGAGAAGCTTGTAATGTCTCTTTTTTCAATTGTAGATAAGAACTTAGTATGAATGTTTACGCCTATTCGATATTGTTTAAATAACAACGCACTGACAGTGTTTTGTGTGTGCTTCTGGCAACCTGCATTGTATTCTATTCATGCCACTGACGACCTCGAAACACAAACACTTATAATCAGCGCTAAAAAGTATCACCGGCCGTGAACTTCATAAAGAATAACAGGTTTTGGGCAGGTCCTGACTGGGCAATAGGGGACCAGAAATATTAGAGGAAAAACACATAAAATATTAAATGAAACACACTCACATGTCGCCCGGCTTTCTGGTACCCGTACACGTCCCTTCCGGGGCTCACTGCGGCTTTTTCAGGCGAGAATGTATCCCGGTTAGCATGTTTCGTAGGGGAAGCCGGGGCCATGTTCCGTTTGTCCGGGGAGTAAATATCTCGTTTATTCGGTGGACTCAACGTGTCGCGCTTGTCCGGCGTGTATGTGTCTCGTTTATTTTGCGGACTAAAGGCGCCATGCTTGTCTGGTGTGTACATGTCTGCTCTTTGAGGCGCGTAGGTGACACGTTTCTGTGGACTGTACGCATCCCGGGTATCCCTCCTATCCGAGCCGGGTCTATCTGTCTGGTGCCCGGGTTTAACGGGACTGTACGCATCTCGCGAATCTCTCCTGACAGGCCCGGGTCTCTCTGTTTGATGTCCGGCTTTATTGGGGTTGCCTTGGGCGTTTTGTTGGTACGCATTCATAGCGTTGTTACGCGGGTTCCTCATTTTCTGAAATTGATTGTAGTTCATGTATTTGTCTCAATTGCATGATGGTTTAAAACATGTTAACACATCATCAGAGAGCCATTACCATGGCTATGGTGAATATTGCGACAAAGCGGCTCCCAGGCGGAAGGGTGGCTACAGTGCAGATATCAACCCCTTGATGCATAGACCAGACTTACTACCGAGAAGCGTTTAAAATTCAACAAATTCGATAAAGGAAAGAGAAAGTCCTTTTTCAAACATCTTCTACCTTTCTCTAACGCTTTACACATTTTTCTCACTACAACTATCATAACATACTTTATGAACTGTCGGTACAGAACTAGTATATGATATACAGTATACCTATTTTCTCTGACGAGAGCCAGCATGGAAATAGTATTAGGTCATTTCTGTCCCCTGTTTTATCAAGTATGAATAGGAACATGTCAGAATTATTCTATATTCTACATAAGTTGCAGTTGGTCAGCCAAAAACTACTATTCAGGTGGAGCAATCATCATGTGACGCAAATAAACCACCGACAGGTCAGTTCCAAAAGTTACATAGATCCGCAGTATCTTTAAAACATTACAAAAATCTGATCACGTACCTTTGCATATTCAAGATCTGCAAGTCGTCTTTGGAGATCATCAAGATCGGCTTCAGCATTGTCAACCATCTCCTTAGTGTTAGTAAAGCGGCCAAGTTCAGCATCCGTCACAAGCGTCTGTAGGTTGGGATAGGCTCTCACATCGTCATCGATTTTGTCGAGCGCAGATTCGAACTCTCTCCGAGCAAACCCCGTGAAGTTGGCCGAGACATGCTGCCATGCGGACTTCCTGACGTAGCTCAGAAGCCGGGCAAGGTTCGGTGCTTGAGGCTGGCTTGAAGCCATTATGATCTGTGGCATGAAAGATAAGGAGGTTTTGTATGATAACTGTTATTTCCTTCAATATCTAGATGTAAGGAAGCTGCATTTTTGTCTGGATGCTGTCCATCGTCTGCTAATGGACATTATTTGACTTAATATTAAAATAATATATATTATTAATAATTTAACTATACCAAAAGTTATAGGACGGTGACTATTCAAGGTGTCGTTAAGTTGGCCTAAGAATCACATTAAATCAAACCTCGATATATTTTCGTTGCCCGGGTCATAAGACATGAAACAAAAATCCAAACTTGTAGCGGCATCTACCTTGCGACCTCGCGCGTACTGTTTATGTTACCCGGAATCAGAATCGAGAGTGTTTAATCTTAGTTGTAAGAACTTGTTTTACAATCGATGTAAACGGACAATAAGTTTAAACTTAAGATTGGCCAAAGGGCTTGGTCAAACCCTGCCAGACCAATGTACATTATGCGTGTAAATCAAATTCGATCGATTTCAAAACGAAAAGGGACCTATTTACAGAAAGCTTATGTGTAATGCTTCGTCCACAAGGCCAATATCAACTACCCAATAGTGTATTAATAATATTATGTACAATTTCAATGTTGCTATCCATCATTTTTATAACACATATGTATCATAGGGCTGCCTTGTCTTATTGAAGTAGTATCCGTGCAAAGGATCCTCAGCAATTTGGACAAAAGTCTTGCTTATAAAAATTGCAGAGATATCCAAAACGCTTTCGAACATTTTTGCTGACATCGTGTTCGAGTTTATGTTCGGATTACTGCATAATCTTTAAACAGGTACCATCCTGATAAATACACACAGTTATATTAGGCATGCAACATTTGATATAATGCTGATACGTTTATTAAACCAAAATACTGAAAACTAAGATACTGATACATTAACTAAACCAAAACAATATTCCATTAACTTAACAAAAATGCTGATACATTAACTAAACCGAAATGCTCATACATTAATCTAACCAAAACAATGGTACATTGGATCAGACACAATCGATCAATCCGACTTATTCATTGACCTTTATTGATTATTAGCCTATCTTCATTACATGTAGATTATCAATGTGGGGGAGATACGTTTTGAAAACATAACTCTGTTCATATAAAACACCCTTTACCAAAACCTATTTGAACCTTTTGTCTTACGAATATGGCCTTGAGCGTGATTTGCAGCAAAATGTTCTGTTATTATGTAGAGGGTCTTCGCTTATGGTTAATTCATCCACTGGGTGTTTATCATTCTTGCAGTTTGTCATAGATTGCTTTTTGTCGTTTTATGAATGTTTTTGATTTCGTCTGTAGCACCACCAGGGGCCCGTTTTACTAAACAGTTTACGCTTAAGATTTGCGTAAGTCTAAAACAACAATTCTCATATTTCAATATTGGACAAAGCAATATTGCAAAGTGACACATCATTGGAATCGTCTCTCCGAGACGCTTCCAATGAAGTGCCACATTGCAACATTGTACTTTCATTGAATATACTATCCATGTTTATCAATTATGACGCAAACATTTTCCGTAAGTTGTTTAGTAAAACGGGCCCCAGATGAAAAGGGTTCGATAAATCAGGACAGAATATCTCCCATGATCCGTTGTTAATAAGTAAGTACTTAAAATGACTATCTCACATTTTTGGATTTCAATTTTTTAAAATGAATTGTCTTCTACCGATTATATTACGACAAAGTTTT
Source organism: Cerastoderma edule (assembly GCA_947846245.1). NCBI lineage: Eukaryota > Metazoa > Mollusca > Bivalvia > Cardiida > Cardiidae > Cerastoderma > Cerastoderma edule. The sequence goes on from OX401408.1 coordinate 25,389,574, forward strand.
CTTAAGTAACAAAGGACAACATTATTGACAACTTCCATACCCTGTTAGTAACCGTTCAGAGAAGATAAAGGCCATTTGTATTGCAGAAATTGCAAACCGTTTAAACGGGTTTTATTTGTAAACAGCAGGCAAAACTTAGAATAAGAGGTGCGAATACATAAGACATATTATTATTCCTATTTTGCTTTTCTCGTTAATCTGTTGCTTTCAAATCGATTTAATTTGTATGGGAGCTAATTGCTCAGAACTGTGCTTTAATTCTTTTTAAATAAAAAAGCTAAACTATCTGCTGAATAAAGAAATGGTGTTTTAAAAATTGTTTGCAAAATGCTAGAGAGATTTTTTTATGTATCATCGACAGCCTCGGATACTTGCATACCTATTGGAAACAATAACTTCGTTAGATAGACTTCATTGCAACTCATTTATTTGGATTACCTTCCAGTGTACCTGTACTTAAATGTTATTTTGAGAGGGGATTTAAAACATAACTTCATAGTTAAACGTTCTTAAGAAAAATGTATCTTACCTTTTCAACTAAATAAATCACAAAAAAAGGATTCGATTATCTATTGCTTAATCCTCATAGAATTTGTAAATTAAGTTAAATGTACATAAATCTAAATTCGTTAAGTATATCTTTGCTGTCAAAATAACAGTCAATTTATCGGACGCTTTACTACAAGATCGTTAGTATTAACCCTTAACTATTCGACGATTTTATGTTTTATTGTAATTCCTTCTACTATAAGATCGATCGTCATATCGATAAGTAAGTGCCGATCATATGCATAATCAACAATTCGTATTTAGAAGAAGGAAACACATGTTTTCCATTCTAAAACTGAATTATTTTACAGGCATTTGAAAGAAACATTGGCTTTGAGAAGGTGTGTGTTTGCGAAAATAGAGAAAGCAATCGAGCCACTTAGTAAACGTACATGTAATTAATATCTGAAAAGAATATTGGACGCAACATAGACAGTTTTGACCGATATAAGTCTTGTCATAAAGTCATACGGATAGCCATTCCAATCATTCCGAACAAATAAAGCTTTGGAATTCTGAGAGCCATTTACAAAAGGTATAAATATGAACAGAAAATATTCATGAAAAATATCTTCTCTATTTTGTAAATGTATACAAATAATACCGCGCTTGTATGCGAGTAGTCTGATTGCTAAATGAAATCTTCGCAGGTATAGAGTTTTCCCCTTTTTATATAAAGTGTGTCATATAAATAGCTATTTCGTTTCGAACGATACTATGTCACGGTTTGTAAAAGTCAATAGGGACGAATTGATCCTTGGCTAGAGATAGGGTAAGCGCGATAAGTGCCAAATAATACAATACGAATATTTGGTCTTAAATAGTTATTCGCATTCACTCAGTCGGTAGCAAATTCGGCTTGGAATGCAGGTATTTCGAGTTCAGAGTAGCGTTTTACTAAACAGTTTCTATTAAATATTTGAGTAAGTTCAAATCAACACACCCTTTTATTTCAATATCAAGAAAGCAATAAAGCAATATTGCAAGTAACACATGTTTGGAATCGTCTCCCCAAGACGCGTCAAATGACGCATAATATTACCAAAATGTAATTTTGATTAAGCTAATATTCATGTTTATCAGTTTTGACATACGCAAATATTTTTCATAAGAAGTTTCATAAAACGGTTCACAAGACCCTTGGTTTGCAATACTTTTTTTAAATGAATACAGTTCGATACGTTTCTGACCATTTTTATATTTTTTTCACTTTGTAGAAATGTACCATAAGCCTGGAAAGGAAGGTACCTGGTGAGAAAATGCTAGAATATCAATAGATGATAGGATCGTCGCGATAAAACTGACGTACAGTTGAAAGCGTCTTTAAATTCTAATTACCCAACCATATGAGATGTGCAATTTAGGGAGTAGGGATCTTATACTGTATCTATCGTAATATTTTCTTAGGCGAATTGTTTCTTGGGGAAAAAACAATTATGCTTAGCATGGTGATAGTAATTCTCCAAACAATTATGCATCCGTGAAGCGAAGTGACAAATATTAGATTCCTTGAACTCTTCTATAAAGGTCAGACAGAATAACATACAGATAAAATAAAAAAAAAATACCCAATACCAATAAAAGGTTGAGCATTTTTCTTAGATAAAGAACAATTCAAAGCATCTTCATTGGAGATATTCTTTCTCAATGGTGTCTTCCCATTATCGCAAAACTTTTTTTCGTCAGCTGTTGCTATAAAACTATTGCAATCTAAGCTTTCAAATAACACTTACTCTACCAATTCGACAGTAAAAAGAAAATCATAAGTCTGACAAACGATCTTACGTTATAAAATTCCCTTTCATGTTTATATTTTAATGCAATGTTTTCATATATGTCCTCGGAATGAAATTTACAAAACAAGATCATATAAAAGATCCTTCATAAGGTAACATATTTAACTTTAGTATAGTAGTTGTAATTCGATCCGCTGAACTCATTCATTGGAAGAGTAAATTAATAGAATGTCAGTCCGTGGCATGCATTTACCTTATACCATGGAGCGATCCCAATATCATGATATGGTGTTGTATGGGAATCTAGCTCGTACAGCATTTCTAAGACAGATCTATAAATCCTATACAAAGACGATTCTAATGAGTACCAACAGTATAGGATTAAGAGATTGAATGAAAAAGTTGGCAAGAATGGTGCTTTTATTTTAAAAGACATTTCGATATGACTTTTAACCGTGTAGTGGAAATGCTGTTCAAGGCCTTGAAAGTTGTCTCCCTTTGAATAATAGCTTCTATTAGGTGATGTTTTTTCGTTTTAGAAGAAGCGATACGGTCTTAATTTGTAAAGGGTCTGCCTATGAACCTTTCTTAAATGGCCCTTTCATCATAACGTAGGGAGTTTTATGTAATTATTGTCAAACGCAAAAGAGGCTGTTTTATTGAAGCTGCAAACATTAATTGGGACCGAGGTGTCTTTAGGTAGCTGATACCAAGGTTCTATTTTATCAATGGTGGTGTTTTGCAGCACAAACTATTTTTTCTTCACAATGTTTTATATAGTGCTTAAATAGCGGATACATGCATTAACCTAAGGTAAGGTCGAGGAAGGGGTTAAACATAAAGTCAAAACATGATCTAACGCTTCAACTTGAATTTCATCTGATATTCACACGCAAAGACGAACTCATTTTCAAACGCGTATTATATACATGTATATGTCATTTTTATAGAATGTTCATAGAATATGTAAGAAAGAACCAACGTAATATAACGCATTCGGGTTAAACTAGTGACCAATGTTTACGAATATTTCCGAATAAGACAGGTATATTTGCCTTTTTCAACAGATTACTTTCGTTCATCACTATTTTATAAAGGCCATGTTCCGGCCATCAGCTTTTCGGTTCTGATGGTTTATAATAACCCATGGTTTATAACGGTGTTACCTCAAACATTCGGTAGGGAAGTCGCAGTTGATGGTTGATGTTTTAGGAGCTTCACATCATTCGACTCAAAATCTCTGCAGGGTCTTGGAGCGAACAGCAAATCCAAAACGGAAACAACACCCGCCGGCGGTTGCGGAAATTTGATCGTCGGAACATGGCTTATATAAAATAGTGAACCACAAAAGTTATCTGCTGAAAAAATGCATGAATACCTGCTCATTCAAGGGCGCCGCAAATTGCAATCGGTTTTATATCACGTGATCACCCCGCCTGTAACCAGTGTCTTAATAATTCTTATAAGATGTAATAGCATGCGGCCTATATTCCGGTTTATTTCTGTACATGACGTCGACCACGCCCCGGCTCATCACTGGCCCGTCCCTATGTAGCAGGACCGCCGGCCAGATCGTCCCAACAATCTTGTCCCCCGATCCGCTGTAAGGCTTGAACTTCTCCGGGTCAAGTCGGTCCCCGAATCGAACCCATTCTAAACACATGGGCGGGTCCTGAAATAGTTACGGGTGCCACGTGTTACTAAGGATAAAATAGTCCTTATAACTTGCTTCCTTAACCCTTATAATGCTGGAACCGACTTCATACCTATGCAAACATGTTAGATCCAGGCCAGCCGCAAAGTAGATTGGCGACTGGCATGTGATCTAATCTATTTGGTAATCTGAGTATCTTTCCTGAACAGAATTAAGCGGCATTTAAGGCTTTGGAAAGCAGCCGACACCAAAATCTATTTTAAGAAAATTATCCAACATTCTAAGGGTTACTAAAAGAATAAATCCATAAGTCCTTTAGAATAACCCACTTTTCTCCAGGTAGCGAAGAATACATAAGCAACCATTGTGATCAAAAGGTAGATAAATCATGGCTAGCTATTCCAATGTTTTATGACACTGTTTTGTGACAAAAAATCAATTTTCTGAGTCCGATCTCATTCAAGACCATCCACAAGTTCTCACACAGAGAATTCCTTATTTGGAATTCATGTTGCCAGAACATTTGTGGTTCTGATGGCTCGTAATTAGTTATGCATTTCAAGTTAATTGGCGGCAGGCCTGTGATCTGACCTATTTGCTTCTCTGAGTATCTTTCCTTATCAAAATTAAGCAGATAGTTTGGTTTTGGAATGCAGACGACAAAAAATCTACTCTTTGAAGATTACCCAGCATTCTAAGGCTTAAGGTCGTACATGGGGTAATCTTTAGCAAACCTGTATGCACATGAGGTACGTCAATTCCGCCACCCTGAGAATGTATTTCTTCACCCCATCTGTAAGGCTACTGCCACGGCTGGGTGGGGTACGGGACATGATGGTTAGAAAAATCTGAAACGGAATAGCAAACACCCGACTCATTGTGACTCAATTAAGCCAAATACACTCAAAAAAAACAACAACAATTAATGGGTCACTTATGTTTGGTTAAAAACAAATGCATAAACAATAAATTGAGTTTATGTATTTGTTTTTGATCCGACATAAATGACCCTTTATTTGTTTTCTTGAGTATATTTAATATAAGTATCATGAGAAAACACTTCATTGAGTGATTTCTGTTAAATACGACTTATTTTCGTTTATTGTTGTCACTTCCTATACATAGATGTAGTTTAACCCTTCACCAAACGCCAAATTCTCGACTGTACCAAATAGAATAGTTTGCAGACGATGAAACTGGTAAGTATACTTTTGAAAGTGCCGAAAACATTGTGGGAAAGGAGAAATTGCTCGTAAACAGCAGTTTCTCCATTTCCCTCAAAGTTTTCTAGATTCGTCTGCAACAAACTGGTCAAACGTCGTAATTGTTTGGTAATGAGTTAAGCAGATATTTAAAGTTTTGGAAAGCAGTCAACCCAAAATTTAATTTTTGAAAATTACCCAGCATTCTAAGGGTTAAGAAGTACAAACATGAAAGGACAAAAGAAGAAAATGTATCAACTAACGTCACCAACCTTTTTGATGCCGGAAATCGATGTTCGAGCCAGGACCTGCCGGTAATCCCTTAGCAACTTGAGCGTCTCGTCCCGCTCGAACTTTCTCGGCTCCTGGCCATTAGCCACTATGGGTTTCCGGTTCTCTTTCTCTATATAGCAAGGCTTCGTCATGATCTTTATAATCTCCATCTCTTGCTTCATTAAATCGGACAGTTGCTGTTCACTCATGTCTTGAACGAATCGATAGGCTGCCTGGAATAAAATGTTATACAGTGAACCCTCGTTTATCCGGACCCCGATTATCCGGATGTCTCGCAATCCGAACAAAATTGTAAGGGAACGGAATTATTGGACCAGTTTATTCCAGACGACTTTAGAAAACATTGTGGGTAAAGGAGAAATTGCTCGTGACGAGCAATTTCTCCTTTTCCCACAATGTTTTCTTCCATATCAGAAGATTATCTTTGAATTTCATCACGTTTTGATATGTCTTCTGCAAACTCTTTCAATTTGGGACGGTCGATAATTTGGCGTTTGCTAAAGGGTTATAAGTATACGCCGCTCATACAGACCGTTTATGTCTTAATGTAAATAAGAACATGCTCTGCTTCATTAGTCCGGATTATTCGGTAAACCGGACATTTTGTTGAGAACGGACATGTTCGGATTAACGAGGGTTCACTGTACTAGAGTGTGAATATGTAGAACCATCGGCTTTCCTAGCGACAGCCGAGGTCTGACTCTTGTCTGTTATGAAATCCTGAATGTACCTTTCACTAGATTTGAAGCTGTTCTGAGCTGTGGTGGATAGGCGATATGGAACCATTTTCAGAGACAAACTGAAAACGTCTCCTTCTTCTGTACAGTTTAGTTCATTGGCTATTGAAGTTTCATTATATGTATATTCTCTATCACATGTACATTAGCCCCCTCTTATAGAAGTGTAGGAGAGTGTAAAAGTATGATTGAAAAAGTAATAACACATCCTAAGAAATCTCTCCTAGCAAGTTAACCGTAACATATATCTAAAATTAGCAAAGAATGTGTGTGAGTTAGCTCCCCCGCTATACATAAGTCCATGTCTGATCCTGGGTAAAAATATAGTACATGAAATAATGCATCTTATTGATCAAAAATCCTCTTTCCAAAAGTAAAGTAAAATTCATTTTCTAATCAAGTTATTAAGATTTCTAACCGAGTGACACTTTCTATAAGTATAACTCCTTTCCCAAACCCCAAAAGAAGTAGTTCCCCAGGTGACCAACGAAATGCCTATGGTTCTACTCAGTTTGACTAGTATTTATGAACAGTTAAGTTAGTGGTCATATTCGTCCATGATGAATGGTTATCTTTCAAGACGCAATGTTAAAGGTGCTTATTCACATATGTGAGGAAATTTGGAAGTTAAAAATTTCCTTAAATCAGCACACCAGGTGCACTGATATTTGGAACACACTGAAGAAAGGTAATTTAAAGCAGAATTATATCGTTTTTAATTCTTTAAAGTGTGAATACGATGAATTATCATGTATTTTAATCCTAAAGTGATAGATACGTCGCTTTTGAGATCTACCGAATATGAACTATACATACTTAGATGATCAACGCTTCCTAATTTAAGTATGCTTCAAATAGCTACGTTTAGTTTTAATTTAAACGACAATACAAAAGCTGTTTTATTTCAACGAATTTTTATTTGACTATCAAATAGTATCTTCTATGAACAAGCACCTTTGAACGACAATAAAACAAAACGAAAAGCCTTGCTGTAACATTGTTATTTACCCACGTGACTTTCCCAAGGTAAATGAGGATTTTCGCCTCGTCATCGATGACCTGTAACTCATTATAGGCGGATTGCCATTCGTTGTGGAATATAGATCGGTAATCTTCGGCAATCTTCGTCGGTTTCTTCATGTCCGTCAGGTCACTTTTCTTGTCATCCACTTCAACACGCTGTGTCCCAACAAGGGCACTTAACCTGAAACGGAGTAGTCTAAGTTTAATAAGCACACTAATCTAAGATAGGATTGTTTGACAGTTCCAAGTTTAAAGCAATAGCGGATGACAAAAGAGGAAAGCAACACAAATCTTTTCGGCACACTGCTTCACGTATGGGATATTTTGATACTCCAAATTAACAGCAACGTCCGACGACAAAAAGGGTAAAACATACATTCTTTAAAGCCACAATCAATAGAACACGTAATTGAGTGTGTGACTACTTCAAATTGAGAGCAACATCATCCGACAAAAAATGGAACAAAAAAAAACAAACAGAAAAACATTGCACGCTCCTCGACGTATGGGAATTTGTGATTTCTTTAAATTAAATGCAACATGAGATGACAACAAAGGGCAAGATAAAACTACATTTTCTCTACATTCTATTTCGCAGCATTAAGTCAATGGTAAAAAATTTAGCCTTCATTCGAATAGTGTCGCATGGATATTAAGGACGTTTGACTAAAACAAGATTGTAAATTATATGGGACATAGGGGCCTTCGCAGCCTAGTGGTCAGGGTCTTTATCTTATACTCGATAGATTATTCTTACATTTGGGCTATTTATCATTTATATATCTTAATATGTATATTATATTATGTGCCAAAGGCCTTTGTCTACATATAAACTTTCTATTTCATTCTATTCTGTTTAATTATTTGCGTTAAATATTCGGATTGGTACATGAATCGCTCTGATTTTTGCAGGGAAAGTTCTAAAGATAAATGTCTGAAAAAGCATTCTTTACATGAGACCGTGGAGTATTTTGAAAAGATTTAGATAGTGACTATCATAGTCGCATAAAAAATGTATAATCATTTATATTGAAAATATCTGAATAGTCGGTAGATCAGACTCAAATCTCAATGTTCAAGAAACTTTTAATCAATGTAAAGACGAACCTTGCCGTAAGCTCTGCGATCTTCTGTTTGTGAGTCACTATCTCCTGCTCTTGTCTCTCCATAATCTTCTGTGTTCTCTCCTTAAAACTCTTCTCTTGCATGTACAAACTCGACGTGCTTTTAGGGGTGCGCTGTAACAGTTGTAGAAACGAATGAGGATGTTGCAGACAGGTGACTGGGAAACATAAAGTTTAAAGACATTATTGCGCTCATTAACTCATAAATTTTGAAATTCCTTGAATACCAGTAATTGATGATCAAGTTAAAAGTAGTATAAATTCCGTTATACAGATGAACTGAGACGGTTACACGTTCAAATGATGATTTTTAAAGAGTGATTATTATATAGTTTGTTTACAATTAGTTTACAATTACAATTCACTCTTTTAAAAACATCTTCTGAACGTGTTACCATCTCAGTTCCTCTATAAAAGAGAATTCAAAGTATTTCTAAGTTAGTTGTCAATTATTCTATAATTTTCATAATTTTAGTGTAAATGAGCCCAAGTATGACGTTTACCCTCTTTTTCATAGTTTGGAAGGTGTCCAAATAGATTATAATCAGGAAAAGGTATATCATTTAGATATTAACAGAGGAAATAGTTGTGACAACAGATGAAATCGCACATTGTTGGCGATTTTTCCTTTTGGCACAATGGTTTTTCAAAACTCGGCATCCCGTGCTTTTAAACGCTTATTTATAAATAAACGTAACGTTCAAACACAGAACCAATCCAGTTTCTATCTGAGTATCGATCCTCCTTCGCCCATAAACTTATATTGAGAGAAGAACGATACTTTTGCAAGGGGAATTGATAACCAGCCGTGGATCAAGTCTGTAGTTCCCTCCCCTACCATTCTTAAAGTAGACGACTAACTTAACTATGATGATCCGATCTGTGACAGTGGTAAGAACGAAGTATCTATTATCTACGTCTTGATCATTCGGCCTACAACTAACTCGGATGAACCCAAAACTCCGCACAGGGTTACTCCCCTTTGCTACAATGCAGTGTGCTAAATAGGGAGATCACTACGGACGAGAACGGGGTGGTCCAGGCTGTAACTGTGTTGATAAGGGATCAAAGGAAGCAACTACAAGTAACACAAAACAAAACGCAAACCTTACCGAGGGCCGTTCAATCTGGCTCTGCAGTCGCCCCATCTCATGCTGGAACTTCCGGTATTGGACGAGCGCATCGTCGGCTTCTGTGGTGGTGACCTTTAACCCGTCCTGCAACTTAGCCAGGACCGTCAGTACACAGTCATCGACCGCTTCTAGCTGGGCGTTTGTCGAGTACATCGGATTGTCTTAAGCTGTGGAAAATTTCAAATTAACAAACCCTTCAGCATCGAATACATTGCTTTGTTAGTTGTATTACTAGGGTATATACAATTTGATGCATATTGCGGTGCCAAGCTGGGTATAACCATTTGCGATCCGTAGGTCATCCGTGTAACTACCTCTCCCTATGATTTCAAATGCTGGCCTAATTATCATATGGTTTCGACAGATTGTTCTTACGTCGTTAGCGTAGACGTTAAGCGGAAATCATAACTCAAATTGTATTAACAATATGCATGCTTTTCTTTCAAACGTAAACACGTCTGGTAATTTCATCGAAAACTAGATATGGTTCGCACATAAATATGAATTACACCGTAATAGAATCCTTTGACAATCCTTGCTCCGTAACACCTTTCTTTTCTTTTTACATAATCTACAATATATATTATCTCTTAAAGCGCAATTGATCCTTTTATAACGATGGTGTCTATCTCATATCATAAGGATATGATTTTCCCGTTGTCTGATGTTGCTATTAATTTTGGACACTCACAAATATCTATATTGGGGAATTGGTTAATCGTAATTTTAAATGCACTCCTATTTAATGCAAAAGCAGTAAAAACTAATCGAAGCTTAATAAGATAAAAGAAGAAACTGCATGTAAACGATATGGATCAATTCAAGGCTAAGTGGCTAAACTTTGGTATCTTGTCACATATTAAAAAAAACTGACGAAATTGAACAGCAGCTACTCCATTTTCAATCAGCAATTAAAATTGTACATGAACAGCAAACATATATTTAAAAAGTCTGCATTTTCAAACATTCCTTTAAGCAAACGATTTAAAAGTCTAGCATCGTTTTCAAATGAAAGGTCCGTCGAGTTACTGTATGAGGGAAAAGGACAACCCCTCAGTCCGTCTCTGATTTGACCGCGGCTGTACTTAAATGCATCATCCAGCGTCTTTTAAATGGATTGTCCAATATAATACATGGGGACTTATTTCGTTTTCATCATCGGTGAGTGTTTGACACCCATCAATAGAGACACTAAAACGTCACGATTTAATGACATGCCAATTACTCTTAAAAGACAGTCCTAACTAAACCCTTAGCCCAGTGCAGACGATATTTGACCGTAATTGCTGCAATCGAGAGCATAATGATGAACTCGAAATGTGCTTATTCATGGCTTATAATCATATAAAGACGATTTAAAACCCATCTTTACTGCAGACAGCAGTACAAAGCACATTGACATTATCAGATTTTGCTCATTCAAGGGGCTTCAAACCTATATGGACGACTTTAAGATGGAAATTGGCTCATTCAGACCACCTTATCCAATACAGACGATTCAAAACATATTTCCTTAAGACTGCAATTAAAAGCATCGATTCAAAATAAGAATGTTCTTATTCTAAGCAAATTCTACTCGTGTCCCATTGCTTTAACTGTTTTTTATCCCAAAGAATATGGCTGTTCTAAGGCGATTTTGTGCCTTTGATTTCGTCTGTTGGAAATCTACTCGAAAGTGGTTAACATGTCTAACGACCAGACTCCCCGGTCATCTTTGTTTGACAGGTGAACACCTTTACGCTGTACAATACAAATATACATCGTGTATGTTTAACCATTTGTAACAAGAGGACGACTTTTCTTTTGATGACAATAACAACAATTCTTACCTGCTACTCCAAAATGAGTCATCTGGACTATAAAAGAAAATTCAAGAGCCCGTTCTTGAAGAACAAGATATTGCTAATAAAGACCAGTTTCTATTTGAAGTCATTTATAACTGTTTATGCTTGCACAAAATTTAATAATTGATCACAGTTTCAAATTAGAATATATCTTGTTCTCCATTTTGAAGAGGTCTGGGTTTCCCGTATTGGGTTGTAGAATAAATATACACCGTTTTTGCAATAGGAAATTATAACAACCGAGTAGTTTTCTATGTTAATTCATTAGTATGATCTTTAAGAAATTTCTTAGATAGGAAGCTTCTTCGGACAAATACATGTAAATATTGTTTTATAAAATTGTTGCATTTCATTCGGTGTTTGAGAAATTGTATGTTTAAGTATAAACTCCAACGATAATGAAAGATTTGTGGTTTGTGGTTTTAAAATATATACCTTTAAAGAATTCGTTTAACATGAATGTTAAGCAAAAGGAGCTTTAACAAATGTAATTTTAAAACAATTTGTATTTTCCCAACTGTGTTGGAGCATAATTTTATCTTTACTTTGTCAATGATTAACTCCACCTTAATTTCTTAATTGTGCCGAAACCATTTACATTTCATTTGCTTCATCTGCTTTTTGGTCAAAATATAAATCATATCAGGTATCAATGCTGTATGGCTATCTTATTAGCTGATAATATTTTAACGATTGCGTGAACTTATAATTTCATATGAGCAAATTTTACTCGCACCTACTGACTGCGAAATTCTAACCAAAGAAAAAATGCCTGCAATGGGAAATTTATCCTTTTGTCACAGGCATTTCAACAAATAAACGCCCAATTTGGACCACTTTCAATCTCTGATGTGAGTTAATCAGTAATGGTGTAATTCTAAATGGCTCAAATGTGGGAAAACAGGCAAAATATTGGCACAATGACTAACACGGTCATCTGGTCCAGGAAAAGGGGTACAGATTCATGTGCGCAAAGGGAAAATATGGAATGTTGCTTCGGTAACAAACCGAACCTGTCCAAAAGTTGAGTCACTTTACTTGTCAGCCGTAGGGTACGTTTTGAGACAGTTAAAAGATGCCGTTTCTACATTGCTTTCACCTTCTCAAAAATACATGACTTTTTGCCAATCATCACTACTTAGATGGCTTTGACTAAGCCGGGTTAAAAAAAGCACCATTTTGAATTCCTGGAACTTGAGCTTTTGTTGTGATTCAAATGCTCTAAAGACTAATAAAAACAACTTTGCATTAACTATGGTTGAATAAATGAAACAGTAACACAGTCTTAATTCATATAAATCAGTTAACGGAGGTAAAATGAAAAAAAAATGTGCACAGTAGATGAAAATCCTATATTGACAAAAATATAGAAAAAATGCAGAGCTTACCTAAAATATCATATACGATAGGAATATGCCTATAAACTTTAACCCATATTTATACGTAAGACTTAGGTCGACACAATTAACATGTATATCATAATATAGTTCAAGAATCTCAAATTTCGGTTTTAAAAGAATTCTTATATTAAACTTTGACTTTATGCCAAATACTAGTCGGTCTAAATTGTCCATTGTTTTAACCCTTAATCCTTAAGGTTTCACTTTATTTTACTAACCGAAGACATCGCAAAGCTCCATAAACAAGAAAAAACTCTAGTTGCGTGTTCATGCATTTGCCATAATACCTAAAATCCGACCGTGCTATTTTTTTATATGTATATGATCGTGTTCATGGCTTCAGTTTGGGTCATATATATATATATATATATATATATATATATATATATATATATATATATATATATATATATATATATATATATATATATATAACAATATACGCGTATGTTGGTAACTTAACAAAGAAAAGCCCATCTAATTTCAATGAGACAAACTAAATTCCTTCTTGACGTTGTTTAAGTTCAGATGTATTTGTTACATCGATTGTGAAATACATTTTTTAACTAAGATAAACCATTCCAAGTTCTGCTTCTTAATAAACCAATTAATCCCCTTTGTCACAGTGGTTCCAATCCAATACTACCATTAAAACGTACTGTCTTTATATGCTTTGTATCGTTTGTAGACGTCATTGATTTGACCTGTGACAAATTTAAGTAAGAGGGAGTAGAACTAAACACTTTCTAAGATATACCCCTTTCAATTGCACATTCATCAAACACTTTTAATAAAAACATAGACTATCCGGTTTCCATTTCATCCTTGTCACATAAGTCTGATTCAAATTACCATAAAAACGTGATGTGTTATTTTATCTTGTTGCTTTCAATATTGACCAGTTTTTCAATCCAATAATAGGGACATTTTCTTTAAAGGTATTTTGGGTTGACTTTTTTAGAAGGGTCGCAAGTGGGATAGGGTGTATTCAGTATTACAAAATACCAAATTGATGATATAGACAAAAACACAGTCGTACATTATATTCGATTTATTGCGCAAATGACAAATGAAATACGTTCACTCTAATTGGGAACAGTCTTAATGTATGACCCAATGGTAGCTTGTGTCAAGAAATAGCAGTCATTACATATTAAAACATTCGTTACATAGGCTGATCATTTCTCTCATTTTCGTACCAGCTTGGCTTATGTAACGCACAATAATACTAGAATACCTAATTTTAATAAAATAAATAACATTTAAAAATTGATAACAAATAACATTAACACAAAGATATAGTATATAAATATTTGCATATAAACGCGGTTCAATTCGATGTTCACTCTTGTGTATTAACGGAGCTTCTCTGATCACTAAAGAGAAGGTAGTAGCAGGTCGTATTGTAACCAAACGATTGCATATCCATCATTATAGCATAATTCTTTAAAAAAACATAAAAATGGACAACCAATGATTAATTTAAAGATGGTTTCTCTAGACATCTTTGCGATACTAAACGCTGAGACATGGCAACGATATGGATTCGAAGAAACTGTGTGTGGACGGAAACCCCGATATGATTACATAAGAATCGATGATTCGCAAAGATACTCACACGTGACACTAAATCAGACACGTGACTAAATCTTGTTAAGGAGAACATACATGGCGTCATCGTCGCTAACGTCCAATAAAAAATGTTTACAACTGTTACTGTTTTGGCGCTGAAATGCCTTATCCACCAATACATGCGTCTCTTCTGTTGTGATACTCGATCCTTTCTTCGCCTTCTCCGTTTGACAAGTGTACGCGGGAAGGTCAGATAAGTTGTCCACCTTATCCGTGCCTCTATAGTACATGTCGTCGGATAAAACCTTAATTCGGGCACTAGCCTCTTTTCTATGCACGTCAATTCGGCGCAGGATGAATATGAAAATTGTTATGATTATAATTGCCAATATAGCGAACGTCACTGAAGCTAGAATTATGAATATTAGCATATTTTTCTCGTGTGTTAGGTTCGTTATGGCTAAGTCTATGGCTTTCCCCGCAATAATAACAACGTGCAATGTTGAGTTACACGAATTACTCGCCACTCCGTGGTCCCTTACTGTGATCAACAAAACAAATACTTTGCCTATGAAGTTGGAATTCGGAATTCTTTCCAACAGATATATATCCCCGGATATTGGATTGATTGCGAAGTAGTTTGTGTCGTTGGGCGTTGTTAATGAATACGTCAGTTTGGAACCCAACCTCGCCGGATCGTCCATATCACTGGCTAAAACGGAACAGATGGGCGAATCAGCGGGTGTCGTGAATGGTAAATGGACGGTGTCATTACCAGGTGCCGGATAATGGATGACCGGTGCATTGTCATTAATATCCTCGATGATAACCGTCACGGTGGCCTCGGAGAATAGCGAGTCCTCTCCCGAGTCTGCAGCTTTCACTATAAACGTGTATTCGGACTCGAACTCGCGGTCAATCTCTCCGTTCGTTTCTATGGCGCCGTCCTGAAGCACAGCAAACGGGACTTCGGATTTGTTGTCAGCCATATTTACCAAACTATAAACCGTTTCTGCGTTTGACGCCGTATCGCCGTCGTTTGCGTTGAGTTGTCCAACGAACGTTCCCGGTGGTGAATGCTCTTCAATCCTGAACTGGAAATGTGACTGGACAAACACTGGCCGCTGATCATTCATATCCCTTATAGACACGTGGACGGTGGTTGTTCCGGTCCGTTGCGGTGTTCCCTGATCTACGGCGTAGATAGTTAACGAAATACCGGTCCCTTCCCTGCCTTCTTTGTCAAACCGTGTGTTGGCCATAACAACTCCTGTATTTGGGTCGGCATAAGCATACTTGACAGAGAAAGGTGCCACCCCATAGACGAGGTGACTGTTGATGCCTGTGTCTAGATCGTGAGCGGTGACGATAGCCAGAGGTACCCCTACGTCGTTATTCTCATCAATCACTGAGAAATAACGTTGCTGTTTAAACTTCGGTGCGTTGTCGTTTTCGTCCAATACGCTAACGTCAAATGTCCGCGAAGTTTCTAAAACAGGCTGTCCGTTATCTGTACATGCAACGGTTAGTGTAAATGAAGGTTGGCGTTCTCTATCCAGTGTGCCTGTTAGCACGACTTTATACTCATTGGCGTCATACTTTTCGATTCCAAACGTTCTGTGAGACAGTGAACACGTTACGTCGCCGTTACGTCCGTCGTCATGGTCTACAACAGCAACGTAAGCAACAACGGCACCGACGTTAGCGTATTCCGATATCTCGGCAATCTCATTTGACGGAAGTGTGTTAATGTAAATCTCGGGTGGATTATTGCCGTCGGTAATCACGTCAACGTTAATAAACGTCTGCGACGTCAAGGGGGCGTCACCGCCATCTGTAGCCTCAACTATAAGTTTATACAATCGCTTGTTGTTGACATTTAATTGTTCCGTTACTCGTAAATCTCCCGTTACGGAATCCAACGTAAACGTTTCCGTGTTTTCCGACGGTTGGTGGGGACTGAGTCTATAGGTCACGTGTGCATTGATGCCCTCATCTAGATCGGTGGCTTTTAACGTAAGAATAGAAGTTATGACGGTCACATCTTCGCGTACAGTCACGTTATACGATCGTTCATCGAATTGTGGGTAATTATCATTGACGTCTTCTACGTTAACGTTTACGTACAGAGACCCGTTTAATGGAGGAGAACCGCCATCTGTCGCGACAATGAAAAACTCGTACCCATCTTTCTCCTCTCTGTTTAAAGACCGGGTAACCATCAGTTTCACCGTTGAGCTTCCGTCTAAGTTATTGGTGAAGCTGATGTTAAACGGGAGATCTTCGTCGGCGTATTTCGGTACCAGTTCGTAAGTGTGTAAGGAGAATTTGTCACTCGTGTCTTTGTCCCTAGCTCCTTCTAGAGTAAAAGTTGTCCCTGGGAGAACGCCCTCGGATATAGGTAAATGGACGACTGGTACGGGAAACAGTGGCTGATTGTCGTTTACGTCTTCCACTATAACCACCACTCGGATAATGGTAAAGTAATCGTCATCTGTTGTCGAGTGAACGCCCACCTCCAACACTAGCTCACACTCAATCATAAACGCACACAGCGATTCTCGGTCCAGGCTATCCACGGACATTAGCTCGCCTGTCGACTCTTCCACGGAGAAATGAAGCTCATACCCGGCACCCTCGACCATCAGGAAGTACGCTAGTCCCTGTCGCTGTATGGCGGCTGCCTGTACTGGGTTCCCAATGACGGAACCCGGCTTGTTGTTTTCGTGTATCTTGAATTGCACACTCGCTGCATCGATCATGTTACACAGAAACAAAATGAACACTGCTTTGGTAACTAGGCTAAATAAAGCCATATTGTCTCAGTTCATTGAATAAGTCTTTTCCAAACCAAAGATAAAGTTTGATCAGCAGGGAATGAAAAGTAATCGCGGTTATCTTACATGGTTAATATGCTGCACGTCAATGAATTATACGGTTCCCTTTATACATGTACATGTATACATGTATGCCTATTTCACCTAGTTGATTGAATGGTATTAAGATTAATCCAAAGTTAACTTCTAATCTCTTTCAGCATACATGCTTTGTCTCATTGTTGCAATTATCCACACACCTCATTGATATTTGCAAATTATTGTGTCCTTCTCTTAATTTCTGTGATATCCGCAACTTATCCAATACGTATACTATCCCAATGTCACTGCGATCAAACCATATACAATTAATCGCTTTATCGACAAAACATTGAATAACAATCAATAGTCTATAGTCAAAAACCGATCTATCACACCATTAAAGCACGTCCGACCGCCTCATCCAACGTTTACAAGTATAATGAATGACCAGGGGTCCGGGGTCAAATCCTAACAACGTATGAAGGATACGCCTCAGTGACGCTCAATGCATCAGTCTCGATCACCCAGACGTTTTGTATTATAGCTTGAAGGTATGACGCAAACCTCTGCGTGATCTAGATTATTTATGCATGAGTAAACCCGCTTGACGGCTTGCTCTCTAATTATGGCGGTGTGATTAAACTAAATAGTCGATAGGCATCTTAGCCGCGCCTCTTTGTTAGATTGGTCAAAGATTTCCCTCTATCTGTAGGTATCTATCTATATACAAAGACAATAAAAAGTGCAAAAGGTAAATTTGTGATTATTTCGATATTAGTCGGCTGTCCTTTGTAGTGTTACCCAGTGGTTATTGATTTATTCAACATTCTGTTAATTACAATCATTTTACAAATAAAGAGCGATGTTTAATCATTATTGACTATCGATATCTGGACCCCATTAGCATTGCAAACTTTCACCTTGGATGAAATACAGATATTATTTCTTGCTCGTAGACTTTTTTCACTAAAAGACCTATAAAAGTATAGGCTATCGATGGTTTTCTTTGTTCCTTTTTTTTAAAATAAATTGAAAAAATTGGAAAAAGGAACCGGCATATGCGCATCTCGTGAATCTACTATTAACCTTTTCAATGTACGTGTCGAAATCGTGTTTTCCAGTGAGAATAATCGACTTATTCATTGTACATTTTTATTCGTTTTTTTATAATTCAGATTATCTGCACCATGCATACCACCATGAAAGTTGAATCTATAAAGCATGAATGGTCTGGAAGAGAAAGAAATCGCGTATTTGCTTTTTTAATGTTCGATGTAAAATTGTCCCATGATAAGCAATCTTATAGTCTTTTTATTATTTTCAAAACTTTTCGCAACGAATATATATAAACTTGTATATATTCAGGATTTTCCTTGGCCCCTCCACAACTAATATAGTAAATGACTTCCAATTCCTGGATATGAACCTTATGTTCATTATTATCCACTCACAATTCTTTATATATAAGGGGTGATAAGTCCACCAAGTTACCATGAATCTATGGGTCAAAGAAAAATTCCATGTGTATAAGTGAGAGCTAATCATGCATTTTGGAAAATATTTACAACAGACATCTACTTTATATATAAATCACTAACTCTGACGATCCAATATGTAATTCTTACGGCTCTACGTCTTGATCATTCGGACCTATAAATGACGTGAAAGACACAGGTGAACATGAGCGTTTATTCATGGCGTTGCTTCATAAACCACGGGCATCTGTTCCGTGAGAGAACACGTGTTACAAAAGTTACATTCAATCGACTTTCTGTGCGCTCGCTTGTGACAGACATTATTGTATAATGTATTCATTTCTCCAATAAAAGGTCCTTTAATTGAAATCAGTATTTCTCATGTATAAACCAACGAAATCAATTTCCGCTACCAATAGATTTTAGGTGTTTTTTCAAACCCTTATTTCTTCGCAAGGACAAAGAATATACATTTCATCAGCCTCTTTTTTCAAATTGGCTGGGATGTATATGAATAGCAAATCAGCAGTGAAGTATTTGTCATACAGTGATACTTTCCATCATTGCAAAATCCTTTTTTGTCGCAATGATAACAAATAACATCTTCTTACAAGTTGTTTTCAACCAGTTATCTTTGTACAAAGGCAAAAACCACAATGAACCATCTGTACGAAAAGCTCGATCGATCAGCCCGAAATACATGAGGATGTATTTTCATCGTTTTTTTTGTTACATCTGAGCATGGATTAGTACAGAATAAAAGATCGAATAAAGTTTGAACAACCCGGTCCATCGACATGAGTCCACCTTTTATATTGTATATCAACCCTTTCCTAAACAACAAACTTTCGACTGTCCCAAATTGAATAAGTTTGCAGACGACATTTCAAAATGTGATGAAATTGGGAAAAAAATCTTCTGATAGGCCAGATGGCATTGAGGAAAAAGGATAAATTACTCGTTACGAGCAGTTTCTCCTTTCCCCACAATGTTTTCTTAAGTCATCTCAAAGTGGTCAAATGTCGTTATTGTTTGGAAAAGGGTTAACTATATTTCCATATGAGAGTGTCATAGGTGAATATAAAAGAAAAAGAGTGTATTTCTAATTCAATTTAAAGTAATAGCAGACGAAATGAGAAATATAAAGTTTTGGGTAGAAGTCATTCGGACGAAACCGCTTATCACCAGCAATTCGTTTTCGTTTATCGTACTATTTCCACTAATCGTCTAGGAAAGACGCTGAAAAATAAAGTATAATGGAGTACAAGGTTAAAGCTATGCTTTGTTTTATAAGAGCTATAGAAATACATCAACCTACAAAAAGCAGGTGGTGGATAGGAAAATCGCAGTTTCATGTGGGTTTTAAAAGATCGATTACACTATCTGCATTCTTTTTGAATTACTGGTAATGAGCTACTTGAAACTACAAACTTCATGCAGCTCAATTCGTCGTTCATCTAGGTATTTGGCCTTTCTACTTAAATGTGATGTTCAATCAATTACAGACTACTTATTTGTCTTATTTCTTAATCTATTGATTTGATTTTCATAAACAGTCCTTCAATCATTTCTTTCAATGAAGTAAGTAAACGATATTTAAGAATACATTCGACAAGTAAATTGAAAGAGACATTTGAAGGGGAAAAGATTTATTCTAATTATATTTCATCTATCTCATTGGTAAACTCGACCCATATTATAATAATATAAATGATTCTATTTTACCCAGTGCAATGTTTGTTCTAGGAAACATTCGAGCACATTGTTAATTGGATTATATTTGTCCTCTTCTTCAAATAATTATATATATATAATCTTTATTAATGTCTCATCCATATACATATACATTTCTATACATATAAAAGCATATACATAGCATAAAAACATTAAAATATATGCATATGGCCATTCAATTTTGAATTATAAGAGACAATTATTAACATAAAACATACATTACAAATAAATGATAATTACAATGTAAAATCAAGATTGAGTTACTAATACCTTTATAATGCACGGTCTAGACGAGAGAATGGTTATGGATCATCATTGTCATAGATCAAATAGAAGCATATGTAAATAGAGATCGGAAAAACTTTTCGTGATAATTGATTGCGTTATAATTGAAGTGATTATCTTAAATAGGAAATCTATTTTGGTGCAGTTTAAACTGGTTTGGAAAATCGAACCCTATTGTATTCATTCATACAATTTTGTTTAAATTAGGAACAGTTGGTCTAAATACATTTTAGATTGTAATGTTGTTCGTAAATAAGCATTAAGTCCGCCACTATGACTCAACGTTTCGATTAGAATTATTTGCTTGTTATAGATGGGTAGACGTTTGCTTGCTCCGCTAGTCTTTGTTCGCTCTTATCTTTACAGCACCTGTGTTTTGGTAGCTCAGAATCACAGATTATTGTTTAAATCTACTTCTTTATGTTTTTACCTCTAGTGTCGTAAGAGTGACATTTGGCAAGTCACTTCAGAGCCTTTGCATATTACTGGTGGATTCAGGAGAGACGTTACATAACTGGAAAATTGTTGATACGGCATAAAACACCATTCAGACAATATATATATTGATTTCCTCTTTTGGAAATGGCCAAAGACAATTTTTAAAAACAAATATTCCAAAAAATTGGCCTGGAATGGTGTTTCCGCCTATATTCTCGATTAATCCCTATGGATTTGTTAGTTTAAGACTTTCTAGTGTTAAAGCTACTTTAAAACCACATATAATCATACAAGGATCGAATTAACAAAAAAGGATTCATACATTTGACACATCCAGGGGGAATACTAGAAGGTTTGGCATCAATAAAACGATAATGACATTTCCTCGTAGCACGTGCTAAAACGTAAATAAAATCGTAATTAGACATTAAAATACATGTTGAAATGACATAAAATAAAATAACAAATTGACAGGTAGCGCATCCCTTTTCTCGGGAGAGACGTGACCATTTTATTTCTCAATAGTTGATCAGTTACATTACCCTTTACCATTCTGAACATGTACTGCTACCGATGCTCTCGTAAAAGGTTAGAGGCATGAACATATTTTAATCACAAGAAAAATTATGTTTAGCCAAAATATTCTTTTTATCTCATATTATAAGATACAACTAGAAACAGATTTGCCTAAAATAGATCCAAACAAATGTTTGTTACAAACACAGTATAATGTGGACAAAAAGTAGTGAATGAAGAAATGCCCCGGAGGTCGAGAAGATATTGATCTCGATCAGAACAGATTGGGCACTTTGTCTAATGACCCTAGGTTATAGGCTCGTATCAAAAATGACAAAAAGATATTTACCACTTGTTTGGTACTATGCCGGTAAGTCATTTTATCGGAGATACCCATCAATGGCTCAATTTATCGTTTTGGGTTTGGAATTACGTCTATCAACCATAAATCAGTTACATATGTTTAGCCCTTTCCCAAACAACAAATTTTCGCCTGCCTCAAATTGAAAGAGTTTGCAGACGACACTTCGAAATGCTATGAAAATGGAAAATATCCTTCTGATGGGGCAGAAAACATTGTGGGAAAAGGAAAAATTGCTCGTCTCGAGCAATTTCTCCTTTTCCCCTAATGTTTTCAAAAGTCGCCTGCAACAAAGTGGTCAAATTTCGTTATTGTTTGGGAAAGGATTAATGGAAATATCCGCTTATGGATGCGTAGTGTGTAGTCGGAGTACTAGTATTTGGCTCTGATGAAGGAAATGGCCTCTCCAAAGACCTAAAACATGTAATGCAAAGTACTTGTAAATATGTTTTTTGTATATGACTAGAAGCTGTACTAGCTCATGTCAATAAAATGTGTCTATGTCCCAATGTTGTTAGGTATTTGGTGTGTTTAAAGATATCCAGCCACGACATTCTGGGCAGGGACTATCATTATTTCGTATAAAGCACTTGTTTCAAGCGACAATTTTAATGTTAAACAAAGCATATTACGAAAGTCACAAATTAACAGTTCATAGCAGACCACCTTCGGGACTTATTGGAATGGCTTGCGTCATGGATTCTTATAAAATAAAAACTAAAATGAAACACGGCTTCGAAGTAAACGTCGTTTAACAACCTTGTAGTATGAGAGTTGTCGAGATAAGTCATGGAGGGCTTTGCGATTTACGGTTCAGGATATCGCGAAAAACTCCATGACTTTTCTAGGTTATAAGGCTATCAAGGCGGAAACTGTTGATATTCGCTGGAAACGTTTCCGACTGACCATATGATAGGCGTTATCCGATGACAAACAAGTGATTAATAGGGTAGATGTACCTGTTTAATAATCTGATTTTATTTCTCAAATCTGACCAAGTGATTGGACTCTTTGCAAATTCTAGAAAAGTCCATACCAGTTTTGACTTTGAACCTCAATTCATTACAACTGCAAGTATACAGAAAGGGTCAACGATTTTGTTAAATAGTTCAAAGGTAAATTGTGATGCTTGTCTCATCACTGGTGGAGAATGGTTCCTCATTTTCTCCCCACAAAGGCCGGTCAATGCGGGTAGATATATTTGAACACCGTCAGTCAGGGGAGTTACCCTTTATAGTGCTGGAACCGACTTCATTCTTACGGAAACAGGTTGGATCCAGGTCAATCGCCAAGAAAACTGGCCATTGGGCAGTGATCTTACCTTTTTGCTTCTCTGAGTATCTTTCCACATCAAAATCAAACGAATATTTAAGGTTTTGGAAAGCAGACGACACACAAATCTTTTTTTAGAAAGTTACCCGACATTCTAAGTGTTAAGGGTAAAGGATAAAAAGAATACAAACGCAAGCTGTTCCAAATGCGCGATCTTCCATTTTGATTTAATTCGAGCCAACGGCATTTAAAACAGGGCCCGCCTATATATAATACATCTTTAAAGATGGAGGAACAAAAACAAAGTTATTTGATAGGATGGCCGACTGCATCAATCGAATGCAATTAAAGCACCGATCAAATATGCAGACGAGTTAATAGATCACCCCTTTTTGTCTCTGCACACGAGATCCAGACACTGTCTCGATACAAACAATGGGGCATTGTTCGATGTGAGTTAATTGGTGATTGGAATGTAAAGGTGTGATTTAATTTGGTTGTAGTCCAATGATAACTATGAAAATCAGAATAAAAATAAAACATATGCTCAGTTTCACCTTTGTAAAATACGACTCAAAATAGAAGTTGATTTCAATGACTCAAAAGGAAAGTTGGTCTATGGCTCTTTTGACACTTTGAACTGGGATTTTGCTTTCATAAATATATACTCTATTTCAATCTTATGAAGCAGTCAAACCCAAGAAACAATTTTACTTAGAAGAAAGAAATACAATTAGTGAGCAATCTTTTTTATCACAATGATTTAATTCAATATCATTCAAATTAGTGTTTTCAAATCTTAATTTGATTTCACTTTATTGAAGGCGGTGTGGCTTTTGTTTGGAAGATGTTTTGCTCAGCACAGAGCATACACATGTAACGAACCGAGCAAATGAACCTCTCAAAGACACAAACACATCCGATCAGTGAAAAACACTGTTGTCTAAATATATAACAACATGTTCTCTCAAACAATGCATTAAGTTCCTAATTTGCATAAACTTTCAACGAACGTTACATAACTCCCACTTCCGAGAAGACTCGTCCCGAGTTTTGGCCCTTGGGAAACACGTGGGGAAGGCAACTCCAATAGAAGGAGAAGTTTTAATCCCACCGCTGCCACGAACGTTACATACAATATATCGGCGTGAACCTCTCGAATACGAATAAACAAAGGTAAATCTTGTTGAAAATATTGCTCTCCCCTTTGCATTAAACAAGAATGAATCTTGACCCTTATAGTGCTGGAACCATCTTCATGCTTTTGCAAACAGGTTAGATTCAGCCCAGCCGCCTGACCAGGAGACTGATCTGTGAACTAACTTGTTTGCTACTCTGAGTATCTTTCCTCAACAAAATAAGGTTCAAGATTAAGGTATTAGAAAGGCAGACGACACAAAAATTTACTTTTTTAGAAAAATGCCTAGCATTCAAAGGGTTAATACCATTTTCTCATATTGAACTTTGTGAATGGTCCAAATGATCGTGTGCCGGGTTGACAAAAGCGATTTCCATCTACACAATCTACTTGCATGGGAAAAATATAAAACAATCAACTTTTACTGTTCCTAGGTAATGCTCCAATCAAGTCATTATTATTGGATTCGGTTTATAACTCCAATTGATCCAAACAGGTTAAACTGACAGACGCTTTGAAACTGTCATTCTTGTGTCAATAAGATATTTTTGTTCGAAGGTAGACATCTGCATGTGCTTTCAATCTAGATGTTACATAACATTCATATTGCTTTATCAACGAATGAAAAATCCACTATTTTTCCAATGCAATGTTTGAATTCACAGCTGTTCGAAAGGGAGAAGACTCTTTTGAACATACAGGAACATCTACATTGGTCAAAACATTATCTCCCCTGTCAGAACTGACTATTACCCAATCTGAACACACCGGGTTTATGAAAACATCACACCTTACGGAAATAGCCGAATAGTTCCGATTGACTATAACCCTGCGTATGAAGGTTGGTATGATTTGTAGTTGTGGTGCCCGGGTTATTGGCATTTGCGTATATGAATGAACCATTTCTACAATTATAGATGTCAAGAATTGGTCCACCGTAGACCTATAGAGAGCATACCATATATACAAGTGCCACAGAAGCACCATGGACCATTGAAAAATAAAAGAATACAAAATATTGATCACTAGTTTTTCATTCCTATTCAAACAAGACACAATATGATATGAGCAAACACGTATACACAAGTATAAAGAAAACGTCGGTTGTATGTTATTGGTTACATGCTATCGTCGGTGAAGGTGACGTTCATAATGGAAAAGAAGCCCCATTTCTTCGCAGAAAATCGGGAGGGTTTGGTCCATCCAAAGCCGGTGCGGCCGCCCCTACTGATCATCTTAAGCTTAACAGTGTCACCTGGAATTGAAATAAATAAATTCATTTTCAAAAATTTAAATCGTTATAGTGTTGGAACCGACTAAGTGCCTATGCAAACATGTAAGATCCAGGCCAGCCGCCAAGTAAATTGGCGGCTGGCCTATGATTTCACCTGTTTGATACTCTGAACATCTTTCCTTATCAAGATTAGGAAGACATTTAAGGTTTTGGAAAGTAGACGAGACAAAACTCCTTTTTTAGAAAATGACCCAGCATTCTAAGGGATTAACCATTTATGATAGCCTTGAAGTGGAATTTCAAAACGCGTGCATCCATTTTTAATGAATTAATTTATCACTTCATACGCTGGATTTAGTTTTCTTCTCAATTTTTAGTCATGGTTTTCAGACATGGCTTTCTTGCTTTTCAGAAATGGCTTTTATGAAACATATACAAACTGTCTTCTGTAATTAAACTGAATTGTGTAACACAAATTCATCCCAGAAGCCCGGTCATAGAATCCATCATTTATTTATTATTCGTTTTATTTATTCATTTCTTTTTGGTGTGGGGGGGGGGTTGGGCACACACCCAAACCATTAGATGAAGTGCCAATTCGTTCATCTTAGAAAACCAATGCCTTTGACAATGCACTTTGTTCTACACCGAACAAGGACATGAGATACATGAGTAGATAATACACTACAACTGACCTCGATTGAGTTTCAGGTTGTCCTCCGAGGAGTCCATACACGCCTCGGTCATTGTCCCAATGTAGTTGTAGTTGGCTGAAATGACACACGTATACATTGATTATATTTAAGGAGTGTGTGAGATTTAAACGTATTTTGAGTGTTATCATTTTCTTTTTTTGTTCACCAACGATGAAACTAAATGTCTAAATGAGTTGTAATTCGGAATGATAAGAGCTTCTTTGATGCTGGCTCCTAACAATGCTTTTCAATTTTCAACGTTCAAATGTATGTACGGTAAGACCTATAAGTATTAAGTGCATTGATTTAAATCAAGTTACATAACGTCGTTTTATTGAGCAGGGTTTTTTTCAATCTCAGACAATCTACTTCCGGACAGGAAAGAAGCGGATACTTCGTTGCCTAAGACACGCAAGACCGCACTTCCTTCACTCTAAAAACAATCTATATGAGGACAACAAAGAAATGCACGGACACTTCGTTGCCATACTTCTGCAAGGCTGCATAGGATCCTTTATATTTTGTTATTTTACAGCAACATTTTAACATTCAATACACTATTTCTTTCTATCACACGATGTTTAATGATATTGATTAACCTGTACACTCACTCGAGGGTTCGGTGCACTGAACTCTTGCAATGCCTTGATCACGGATGTTTTGAAACAAGCCAAAGGACAAGAAAATAGGCTGTTTATAATGAGCTTTATGACTATTATATATAATTGACAATTCAAATGAGTACACACAAAATAAAATTTGCAGAACCGTCTTTAAAATACCATATGTAAAATGTCATACTTTTGTTACTTTTGGGATCTTAAATTTACATTGACTCAAATGTTAAATAATGTATTTCCAAGACTCTGCGGAAATAAGAATAGTGATTTCTCCCCTTAGCTATATGCTGGAATATCAAACTCTTTAAAACTGTAATAAAATGGACACCTCAATCGTCTCAATTTTTATACGGAGTAAGGTGTACCAGTACCGTCCGAAAATATGTAGACAAACTGTCAAATCTGGCCGAGAGACCGGCATTTGTGTTCAACATCCCAAAACAAATAGTCCTGCAATATGCAATCAAAACAAACTTTGAGAGCACTGCAGATCTATCATCTATGCAGAAATTACATCTACGTTCTACCAGGTCATTTCTTACTAGTAAGATTATGCACAAGAAGTCGAAAGTCAAAAATTCTAAATGGACCTTTACGACTTTACGAAACTCAGATTTTGCATATACATGTAGTTATAATGAATAAGGCAATACATAGTATAGGGGAAATTCCCTTGATAAGTTAGAACACTGTTTACCGTATGTCACACATTCTCCTTCCGGTGGGTCAAACGGGCTTTCCTCGATGGTTGGCGTATTGATAAACGTTGTACTAAGGTCAACCTGGATGATAAATACAAAACCATGTACGCTTTTGTTATGGTAAATCGAACACTTATGTTTGTCCGTTAGAACTTTACATCGTGTATACAGTATCTTAGTTATATTGTGTTAACAAGCTAATCATAGATAGAGAAATGCCTCTTATCTAGATGCTAATTAGGTCTGGTATTAACCCTTAAAATGTTGGATAATTGTCTAAAATCAGATTCTTGTGTCGTCTGCTTTCCAGAACCTTAAATATCTGCTGATTCTGATGAGGAAATATACTCAGATCAGCAAACAGATTAGATCACAGGCCGGCCGCCAAGTAGGCCGCCAATTTACTTGGCCTGGCCTGGACCTAACCTGGTTGCACAAGAATGACGTCGGTTCCAACACTTTAAGGGTTTAGTAAGTTAGCAGGGATACTATCTCTCAATTCAAATCTACCCCTACCTTATTCCACTGTTTGAGTTCATCATTGGCAATGATTTATATACTCAAGAAGGATATTTGAGCAACTTCTTTTGTCGACAGTTTATCCAGGGTTGTAATGTATTGTTTATAAAATGGTTCCATTAAATTTAAGATTTCTGGTTTGGTTCTGGAACCACTTGGCGACGGAGGCCTATAGTAATATTTATCCTGTCACTAGTGCCACTTTGGGACCGATAACTAGGTACCGTATAACATTTGTGATATCCCGCACTAACCATATAACACATCCACGTGACAAATCATGACGTCATAAGAACGCCATGACACATGACGTCATTTTTACATCATTCTCTGCTATTTTTTTCACGTGTTTTATTTTCATTTTGTTTTTTAAAGGTATACATAAAGGTAAAAGGATAGATAGAATAGATGATTGGTGTCTTTGAATAGGAAAAGTTATCGGGCTCGGCATCGGAATATTATCCGTTTCGCCTGCGGCTCACCGGATAATATTCCTAAGCCTTGCCCGATAACATTTCCGATTCACGACACCAACCATCTATTCTCTCTAAGCCTTGCCCGATAACATTTCCGATTCACGACACCAACCATCTATTCTCTATGTGTTAGATCTACTTACTGGTGGTTCTTCAAATCTGTAAGTGCGCGATGTAAGATCTAAAATACTGTTCGTTATGTTATCTACGTCAATGTCTGCACCAAAACTGAAAATGTGAAAATATCCAAGTTTTAAAGAACTTGATTAATATTTCTAAAAGCTTCTTCAAATAATACATATATGATCGATGTGTTAGGAATAATAAAAGAGAAATAATCCAGTATGTATTGACATTAACTTTTCAGAAGAGACCGACCATTGTTATAAAATCAACATGTATAGTTTATGCAAATGATGAAATCCTCAGTTGTTGACCAGTAATTTATACATAAATCGACACATCTAGTCTGAATATCAATTCACAGGAAATAATTAAAACCATTAAAACGCCGGACAATTGTTATAAAGATAGATAATAAATCATTGTGATATCAAATCAGCTGATAAATTAATATTGATAGATTATCGATGAGTGAAGTATTCTCTTGGTCCAGTAAATACAGGCTGATGTACCCATTGCTATAACTTACCTTGGTCTACTCACTAAACCTAAAAGATGTAACGCTTCTTCTAACTTATCCTTTATTCTGCTTGTCAAACCACGCTTTAAACAGCCTGCAACCTTTAAAAAGATAAAGAACAACGAGTTGTAGTAGATCTAGCATATTGCCTACAAACCTATTTTGATAATTGGAATATCTGGTTCAAGTTCATTCGAAACATCTCTGTCATTTCTTAAAAACAACCACCGGATAGTGCCGGGAATTGCCGAGAAGATACGATTGGTTCATGATAAGATACCGTGCTATGGTTATTAGACATGGAACAGTAATACATTATCTGTCACCACAGTCCAGTTGCGTAACAAATTCGGTACATGTCCTTGTGGCTTTGATTCCCAAGATCGTCGTTTCTTTTATGGTCTATCAAAATGCATATTTATGTGTAAAGACTTTAAATATGTGTGCGGAATAAAAGAAAAATCGCTTCCGTTGGTTTCTGTCAAAAACGATAAATGATAAATGTTCAAACTTGCATTTTTTCGATCTAAATTATACTATCAAAGCTTTAACCCATGTAGAGACCGTACTGTGACAAGAAACTGTTTAGTTTATGTCTTGACCAAAACAAAAAAGACATTTGACCCATTCCTTGCAAACGACTATGGAAAACATTGTGGGAAAAGGAGAACATATTCTGAACGAGTAATTTCTCCTTTTCCCACAATGTTTTATGCCCTACACGAAGATTATTTTGTCAATTTCATTGCATTTTCTTTCAATTTGGTACAGTCAAACATTTGACGTTTGGTAAAGGTTTAAATGAGATGATCTAAAATCAGTTTTATTCAACATACCTCTATTATTTCGGTCCTGATACTACTCTCTAACTCAACAGCTTTTCCATACTCCCGAATAGCCTTTGCAAGTTTTCTCTGTTTTAAGGCTAGATCCTTTTTCAAGCCCTATTAAAAAGTAGTATAACCTTATATTAACCTGAACGAAAACAACGCAAACAAAACAACATCCGGACAAAAGTTCAACATATTTATCAACTAGTCGTTTGATGGTTTGCAAAACGGAAATCAATATGATCCAAAAACAATTAAAAATGGTTCGGTAAGATCCGAAGGTTGGATTTGTTTAGCCAATGGGTTCAAATTCATCCCTAAAATTTTATGTCGAGAAAAGGGTTAATGTAATGTAAGGGAGGTAACTTCGATCATGCGTTTGAGAACGTAAGAGTTTGACGCCATTTTAGAATCGTCGTTCATTTGTTCATGATTCCAAACAACAAATGTATCACCGTCTTTCTTTTTGTCTTTGTCTCTATCTCTCATAAAACTTCCCACTCCTGACTTTACCTGAATTATTTGAATTTACGATTAGTACAGCCTTATTGTATTATCTGTATACCTGTATACCATGAGATGAATAAACGATATGTTCTATAATGTTTGATACATACCTTAACAGCCATTAACCTGGCCTTGTATTCGTTTTCATCTGCTGTGTTGTAGAGAAGGGAGGTTTGTGCAGCATCAAGCATGCTGGCGTACTGGTTGACTTTACCTCGACATTGCCACCAGTGCTACAAAGGAAGTGTTTCAGATTATTCCCGGTATGTATATAGTAAGGATTCAAACCCGTACAATAATAAATCCTACACACAATAGAATGATTTGCCATATTCTTGCATCGAATTCTCTATATGCAAAGTTAAGAAATGCAATTCTTTGGGAGTAATACAAGTTGTTTGCTTCTAGACAGAAGCATGTGACCGGAATCATAATTAATTATTTGTTTGGATAACTGGTAGTCGATGAAATAGCACAGTGAAATAAGCATTCCCATTTCCATAGCTCAAGTGTTTCTGAAACATTTGTGTAATATAGAAATAATCAAGAAAGCTCGCCCCCCAAATTGCAAATAAAGAATGCATTTAGGTAAAAAACAAACTTAAAGCTTTTTTAAATACTTATCATTCCAGAATCAATCTACATGCACCTAAACTATTTCTGCATGAATGTGTAATTGTGTGTAAATCATTGTTAGAGAAAGTTTTATTGCTAATCACTTGCAATTTTTCTCCTTGTCAAGCTAGCCGTTTGACTTTTCTGTAACACGTATGATTTACCAACTATGCAAGTTGGGAGGGTATAAAATCAGGACTACTACAACGTTACTCTCTTACCTTTTGACATTCGCGGACTCTTAAAACTGGCTCGAAATGTTGTTTGATAAGTTTCTTTAGTTGAGTCTTCTGCTTTGCCCAGTTTGTGAGCAACTCTTCCGTAAACCTGAAAAAAATTGTGGGCAATGATAGCAGACATCTTGATTATGTGGGTATGCAAGTCTTTACAAGAAGTGTTCCAAAATCTATATGACAGACCCTAGATTGTTGGTACTCACAAAACAGTCGAGACGATTCCGATCAACACAAACTACTTGAGGTTAAAATATTAAAGAGGTTAAGGTTGAAATAAGTCTTTTGTATGAATACATGATGAAAGTTGACAAAAGGGACTTTTTTCTTTCAGTCATGGTATTAAGAAAAAAGCAATATTGTTAAGAGACAAGTCAATGGGTTCGTCACCCCGACACACCTCCAAAGACATATCACATTTCTATATCGTGCCTGTTTATAAAGATTATATCCAATCGGGTTTGTTTTACGCAAATAATGTCCGCAAGCCATTCGGTAAAAAATGTCCTCCGCACATAAACCGCCGGTAAAACAATATGCAAGTTCGGGGTTCGAATTAAATACACTTGCGTTCCGTTTAACTTAACAGTTATGCTTAGAATTTGCGGAAGTTTAAAAAACAACATTTCCTTTTATTTCAATGTTAGACTTATCAACACATCATTGCAACTGTCTGCCCGAGACGCTCCCAATGACGTGTCACATTACAATAGTGTACTTTTGTTTAACTCATTATCAAACAATAGCGACATTCGACCACTTTGTTGCAGACGACTCTGGAAATCATTGTGGGAAAAGGAGAAATGGCTCGTTTCGAGCTATTTTTCCTTTTCCCACAATGTTTTCTGCCCTATCAGAATATTATTTTTGAATTTCATCACATTTTGAAATGTCGTCTGCAAACTCTTTCATTTTGGGACAATAGAAAATTTGGCGTTTGGTAAAAGGCTAAGATACTGTTCATGTTTATAAGTTTGACTTTCACAACTTTTCTTTCTTAAGTCGTTTGGTAAAACGGTATCCTGCTCTCTTAAATCGGACATAATGTATGCTACTTTGAACAAGATGAAGTAATTAAACTCTACTTTTCTTTCTAAAACCGTATCAGTGTAATAACTTACAGTCTGAGATGCGTCTCTTTTCCCATGTCTGTAGACGAAGGGTGGTAAGAAAAGGCCGCGTCCTTTAGCGCCATGAATAGGTTTTGGATATATACATCTGGAGTGTAGAGAGATAAACCCATATCAAC
Organism: Cerastoderma edule; assembly: GCA_947846245.1. Lineage (NCBI taxonomy): Eukaryota > Metazoa > Mollusca > Bivalvia > Cardiida > Cardiidae > Cerastoderma > Cerastoderma edule. Next base: position 25,422,241 of record OX401408.1, read on the forward strand.
ATTTGAAATCTACCACATATAGAATTACATAGAATTACATGAATAGTAAATTTACGCTTCTTGAATTAATCATACTTTCAACAGTTCATTTTGGTTGTGTATCAAACAACAGTACAAACCAAACTTATGGTTTTAACGACATTTCATATTGATTTTCATTTTCCCATTAAAGTATCTTCAAATTACGCTGATAGATTAATCAGAAAGATTTGGAGAGAACCGGATAAAGAATATTGAATGATGTGATAAACATGTGTATATATACATCAATTACCAGGGTACTGTTTTACTTAATATTTCATGCTAAAATGTGCGTAAGTTCAGAACAACATTTCCTTGAATTTCAATAGTGGAGTAAGCGATATTGCATAGTAAAACATCATTCTATCTCATGGTACTGTTCTCGCTCCATTGGAGCATTATGACAGGTAATTAGACATTCGAATCGTCTATCACAGACTTCACTTCCAATGACGTGTCACTTGACAATATTTGTTTTCCTTTAAATTGCTATCCACGTTTATCAGTTTTGACTAATGCAAATATTTATATTAACCCTTTACCAAACAATAACGACATTTGGACAGTTTGTTGCAGAGGGCTCTGGAAAATATTAACGAGCAATTTCTCCTTTCCCAACAATGTTTACTTCACTAAGAGAAGATTATTTTTCAATTGCTTCACCTTTTAAAATGTCGTCTATAAACTCTATAAAATTTGGGATAATCAAAAATTTGGCGCTTGGTAAAGGGTCAAGTCGTTTAGCAAACCGACAGATATACTCTGATCCTAACATGGTAATTTCGCCACGTTCCCCAGATCCTTCAGAACGCTGACCGGTGTAGTGATACATTTCCCGCGGTATAACTTCTCACTCAGGTTGAGGAACTCGTTCAGATTAAGGAAGCTAGGGGATACAAGAATATAAAGTAAGGTGCAGTAACACATAGGTTTACATGTATCTCAGTGATGCGTTTCGAATAAACACTGTATGGGGCGTCGGTAAACAATCCGTCGACTATAGACCAAACGCAGTATATGGCCTAGTTAAAAAATGTAAACAGGTGATAAGGGCTGAATGCAACGGTAGGTAACCGTGGATATTTTAATCACCCATTTCCTTAGGTATTGTATCGTTCACTTGAAACATAAACATAGCATGAAAGCGTGATGGACTTATACCTTCCTTTGACATGTTTTTCTAGATAATGCACAACTTTGCCTTCAATGTGTATACACTCGGTAGTTGCATGTTATTTCGTTATTTCAGGAATTTGACGCTTCCTAAATCAATTATGCTTTTCAATAGTTAGATTTAATTTGATATCAAACAACGATAAAAAAAGCTGTATTGCTTCAACAACATGCTATTTTGTTTTTCAAATTGTCTCTCTTGTGAACAAGCACCATTAAGACATCGGCTTGATATAACAATTTGTGGGTTTCTAATGTCTGTTAAAGGGATATAAAAAAGAGCATGAATTATGTTTTCTTTACACAATGTTTGAATGTAAATATATGACTTAATGGTCAATACAACAACATTTCATACAGTTACAGGGACTGTATAATGCGCCCTTACAGAACATAATACACGTATGGCGTTCCATCACTATCCTTCACAAACAATGATGTGTCTTTGGTTACACACCGAATGTTAATTCTTGCAGCGTCGTTACTCACATTTCATATTCCTCATTAAACATCGAAAATCGTGGTATCTTGATCTCCGTTACAGCCATTCTAGGCTTTTATTTACTGTAATAAACCATGCTGCCTAAAACGCGTACACCGGACGTAACGTTAATGTTATGACAACAATATGACGTCTGTTACTTATGTTAATGACGTTCATTCTATGACCAAAAATGACGTAATTGAGGTGACGTCAATTATTCAGTCGCCTCTGGTCTCGCACCTCTTACAGAGTACTTCCGGGTCCTAGTAAAAAGTAGTATGATTTAGAAATTTTGAGTTTTGACTTCGGATGACCTAGTAGCACACTGATGTGTTTCCTGTTTAGATATATGATAGATCTGCATTGCTTTTATAGATTGTTTGGTTGCCTTTTGCAGGACTATTTGATAGGGATGTATGAAATTAACAAAAATGCCGCCGTCTCGGTCAAATTTGACAGTTTGTGTACAGCTTTCCGGACGGTAATAGTACACTATTTGCCGTTGAAAAAATGAGACGACTAAGGTGTCCATTTAGTTTCAGTGTTTGTGAGTTTAGTTGAACAACTTGATGTTTCAGCATTTAATTAAGGGTATAAATCACTATTCCTAACTCATCAGTCTTGATTGAACACTGGAGTCCATGGAAATTTAAGATCTTAAAGGTAAAATGCGGTCGACCCTCTTTTGTGATTTTCCCGACGTCTTGTTTTTGCATTCCAACGTAGTACTTATTTCATGATACGTCACATCACCTTGACGTAAATCACGTGATTGGTCGAAATAAAAAGAATAAAGCATCAGCAAATGTTTAACTATGGTGACGAAAGTAAAAAGGCACCTGTATGTGGGAATAGCTTACACACCAGTGATATAATAATTTGGACACATTAAGTCTATTTTTGTGCCAACATTGATTTAGTTTATGGACACGAAACATAGATTACCAAGTTAAAAGAAAAACCAATATTTCAAATTGTCGGTTTAGTCCCATTAACAAAATATTTCTTTACATATCACGTATCTTGCGACAACTTCCTAATTGAGGTATGTGGACGGGGTCCCTTCAATGGGGATAATGTAGGGCGCAAAACTCTTACAATATAAGTCGCAACCGTCCCTTTAACGGCTGTTTAAAGTATCCAATCCGTGTTAATTTCGCACCAACTTAAACCACATTCTTTTCGAAATATAATAAAGAAGTCTGTTAAAAAGAATGTTCTCTACGAGGTTCGGATTGAAACAGTGCATGTTTGGTTAAGTATATACTCAAGCCTGTTTCAAATGCATTTATGTTAAAAAAGAGATGAGATGTATTTACGCTGATTTCTACATTATATATTGTCTAAATCATTTATATTGGTTATTCCTCAGAACCGTTTCTCCGAGACGTTTATAATGATCACCCCAAACGAAGGACTCCATAGAAGAGGTGGCTGTGTCATACTTTCTTTGTCTTTGTGTATTCTACAATTTTTTTGAGGACATTTTCTCACAATCGTCTCACCGTCTCAAATTTCAAATTCATTGTAGGTCACTGGTTTATTTAATTTTTCTAACCTACGTTTAAACAGAACTCGTTTGATTCTTCGTCAATTCATGTTTTACAGTGGCCAATTTGGGCGAGTGTTGTAGTATAGATTTTCCTGAGCTTTTTACTGTGTATATTTCACTGTTCGTTTTGCTGTGAAGATTTGTCTGCCCATTGCTAACGTTTAGTGGTGTTACACGATAGTCTAAGCCGAGAGAACTGAGGGACCCAAATCAACAAACTACGCAGTTACGTGAGGATTCGTTATCTTACATAATGGCTAACAGGTAGGTTTGGATATAAAAGAAATGAGAGAGAGAAAGATCTGCGTGTTCTTGTAGCAGCTTGGTCATAGATTTGAGAAAATTTGGAAATTGAAAATAGTTTCTTTTAAAGGGTATGTCGGCTAAATTGTTGTGTTAGGCGTACTGAAGAATAACCATTGGAATAGAAAGTACTTCGTATTTATGCATTAGGAGCCTGCTTATAATGAATAGATAGGTATTCAGATTCAAAACCGTAGCAGCGGTTTTTAAATTCATAACATTCCGTACGCACATATTTGGATATATCAAATATACTGCGTCAAAATTACGTTCAGTAGCCATTTTCAATTAGATATGTATTCATATCTGTAGTGTTTTACTCTTTTTGTGTATTGTATCCTTATCATTGTGAGAGAGAGAGAGAGAGAGAGAGAGAGAGAGAGAGAGAGAGAGAGAGAGAGAGAGAGAGAGAGAGAGAGAGAGAGAGAGAGAGAGAGAGAGAGAGAGAGTGAGAAAGAAAGAAACAGAGAGAGAGAGAAAAAAAACAGAGAGAGAAAGAAAGAAACAGAGAGAGAGAGAGAGCGAGAGAGAGAGAGAGAAAGAAAGAAAGAAACAGAGAGAGAGATATATATAGAGAGAGAAAGAGAGAGAGAGAGAGAGAGAGAGAGAGAGAGAGAATGGGAGAGAGAGGCGGAGAGAGACTGGGAGAGAGAGGGGGAGAGAGAGAGAGAATGAGAGAGAGAGAGAGAATGAGAGAGAAAGAGAGAGGGAGGGAGAGAGAGTGTAGGAGAGAGAGAGAGAGAGAGAGTAGGAGAGAGAGAGAGAGAGAGAGAGAGAGAGAGAGAGAGAGAGAGAGAGTGAGAGAGAGAGAGAGAGAGATTATTGTTCTTAATATTCGGTGTGAGGCAATTAGCCGACTTAGTATGTAATAACCAATTTCCTGCCTAAGAGATTGTTCATTCGTATTTGCTTTATGTAGGTTAAGGGAATATTTGTATAAAGAGAAATTCGTTCAAACTATTTCCTGACACACACTACGCATCAGCGCGTAAATATAAACAGACTTCCTCAGATAATGTCCAGATAACAGGCGTCTTTTCTCCGGCTAGTGTCTTTATTCAATCTCTTAACCCTATATTGTTGGTTCCTACAAATATTGTTAGTGTCCAAGCTATCAGTTGGCATGTAATCGTACTTCTTCAGAAAGAGTGTGTAAAAGACAATTATGTGCTTACCTCCTTACAAAATATTTTTAATAATGTAGGTCTCTGGCCTTGACCGATAGCTTATATTCAATAAAATATACTTTCATGCATGATAACACAATGTTTTATTTTCTGATAATGTAGAAAGGAAATGATTGTTGAATCATAGTTTTCCATTTCTATCAAGAAATGGTATTCTACTTTTGAAAGTTTTTTATGATATTTTACAAGAAGATTAATTTAAATGTGACTGCATTTAGCCATTATCATACAAAACAACATGTTGCTTGGATGTATATGTATCCATTACTTCCCAAAATCCTCATTCAAAGGGCATACTAGCAGATATTTCTTTCTAAAAGTCGCAATATTTTAAATCATTATATATTTCCATACGTCTGCCCTTTTTAATATGTAAAGTATAACAACAGAACCTAGAACAGCGACTTCCTGATACACCCTTTTAGGATTGTGTCACATTGCAGTATAGGTATTCTGCAGCGAATCATTGGAGGTCATCACAGTGAACCAAAAACACGGTCATGTTGACATGTTCTTTTCCTTAACATTTGTTTGTATGTGGATAGAAATACATAGTCTATTCTTTTTCCAAGATCACACCAAAGTACAGAAATTTGAAATTAGGAGAAAAAAAAATCTCGAAATGAAAACTGCGTGATGTAAGAAAGTTCAGGAAGTGAAATAAAGAACGACTTACCTAGGTTTTAGAACCTTTTTTTTGAATTCGACGTACAAAAACCAAGTTAGTTTTAAACGAAACTAAGTTTCTACTAATCCTATATACTTTTAAAGCATGGAGGACGTGATCCTTAAAGATGAACAAGAGGAACAAGCTCCACTGCTACAAGATGAGGTTCCCCTATCGACAGGGGGTAGGAGCACATTTATACTCAAGAATGGGGAGACAGAAGAAGACCAGAAGGAAGTTGACAAAGCAGGTAAGCTGACGTAGGTAAAAGCACGTTTTCTTCGGAATCATTTTGTTAGATAACACACTCCTCACAGTAATCCCCACTTGCGACGCTGTATTGATCCCATAAAAGGGGAATTGTAACGAGGATTGGTTAGGTCTCGGCGTTTAAAAGTACCCATCGAATACATTCCTGGTTGACCAATAACCGTTAACTGTAATGTTCGTTGATGATTGAATAGAAATGATTGAATTTTTTTCTCATAACAGTTTTCGTTTTTAAATGCTTTTTCACAGATTTGAGGAAATTTGGAAGATGAGAATTTATTTCTGTAAAACTGCCCGTCAGATGTACTGTTATATCAATTGAACGGAAACATAGACATTGGAAGCAAATTAAGATCGCTTTGAATTCTGTGAAGTGTGTATACAGATAACTAACACGTGTTTGAAATTAAGAAGCGTGACATCGTTTTTGAGATCTACTGGCAATAAACTGTATATACATATACTCAGATAAATTGACGCTTTCTAAATTACGTATGCTTTCAATAGCTATCTTAAATTGTGTATTAAACAACTAAACACATAAAAATTGTATTATTTCAACGACGCTTTATTTTGAACTTCATATTTTCTTATCTCTGAATAAGCACTTTTAAACGCAACATAAGCTGACGGTTCGAAATCAATTCTGGCGAGAGGAAAGATTGCTTTAAATGACTAGTTTTTCCTTTATGTTTGTATTACACACCTGCCACAGAATACATTGAGACTCTGCTCGGCACTAGTTAATCGTTATGGTCTCTTATTTCCCATTCTGAACTCATCAGTTTTATACAAAGAAAAGGGAAAACGCGTCTCACATAACAAGGAAGCCGCCATGTTGCTTATGTCCAGACCATTGTTGTTCTTTCCTTTTCGAATGAAGCTGTCAGGTCGAAGCTTCAATGGAAGATTATAATTAGTCCTCTATTGAATCATCAAAGTGTAACATAAACTTACACACTAGTTTGTTTAGAGAAACAAAAATAGAAAGATACTTATGAATATACATTTCATAACTTAAAATTTCACCTTCAATTATGAGTCTCAAATTGACCGACCAAAACAATATTAGGATAAAATTATGTTCAACGTTCACTTTCATTGTACTACTTAAATTGCCTCCCAAAGGTAATGCGAGCCTAGACACATTGACCTAGATGTGTAACCCTACACCTGTTCACAAGGTATACTTCTCAGGTTACGAAAATACGCGACCAGTTGCGATTGAATAGTACTAATTATAAATAGTCGAGCGATTATAGACGTAAAGCTATCATTTAAGAAGCGTAATCTTGTTTGCCTTCTATCTGGTGCATTCGTAATAGTTTTTTCACACACAATATATTTGCAAGTCGAAAAGAATGTTGTTGATTGCGGTATAATACTCAATGAAAAGTGGCTACTGAAAGCAAATTGATTCAGAATATGTCAATATATCATGTATGTACAGACGTAATGCAATAAAAATCACAATGGTTGCATATGTTTTGATCTGAATACATATATTCATTGCAATCTGAACACATCGGGTTTATCCAATGAAAATACTTCTGAAATAAAAGGGATGACGCCATATTGCTTCCCGCGAGAATGACGTCACTCTACTTTCGGTTTCAAAAATAGACCTTAAATGTGAAATCCAAAAAGTTGATTAATTTGATTACGGAAACAACTATATATGTAACAACTTATGATTTCGCTATTTCGTATGAGTTACCGATAACAAAATGATTTAAAAGGGTGTCAAAAAACACTTCCTTATACATTAAACTAGTTACTTGCACGCTTAGAAAATGTGTTAGACGCCGGAGGCCGATCTACCCGAAAAATTGTAACCCTACACTTATATCCGCGTTGTATTTCACAGCTCACCGAAATGCCCGTGTAGTTCCGATTGATATTCATTGTATACATGCTTCCCATACATAAATACGAACTAACTTTACTTTCAATGGCTTTTCTCCAGTATGTCTTATACGACGGTCGACGGCTATCAATTTTTAAAGAAATTCAATTTTGATATCAAACTTTTCTCAAATCTGTGAACGTTCATATTTAAAGTCTTACGGATACATACTAGTACCATACATTATTAAGATCATTTTGATTTGTGCCGATTAAGTTCAAACGGCTACATCTTACGAGTTTCAATTGCTTAACAGTTTAAACGTAATTCTTTATAAAGCACGATTCCTTCCTGACAGGTACAAATGTGCCAAAGTGGAGAGCGATGGCGGATTGGGTGAATTTCATATTTTGCTCTCAAACTAACCATACCACCCTTCTCCCTCTTCCCCTTGCCATAGATTCTTGTCCCACACCAAACTTTATATCAGATCAGGCCGAATGTATAACAACCATTACAGGCTCGTCAGGATCGATGAAAAACCCTAACAATGCCGGATATGACCAAAGGAACCCGGTCGGAATGTTTCCTGTGAGAAGCGGGCAACACAGAGACCAGGGACGTTCTACTCCCCCGCCGGATTGGGTACGTACATATACATGTCTATAAGTCACAAAAAGCCCGTCTAAAATTGCAAACTCCTCCCAGTAATCTCCCCATTGCTGCAGCGATCACTACCAGAACATAACTTTCATCCAAATTTGGATGAAATTTAAATGATGTTTTTAACTCAACCGGATATACGAGTAGTTGTTAATAAAGTAATCATGTCTTTTTGTGTTGATTTATGTTCAGTTAAATTGAAAAATCTTAGGTTTCTTAACAAATAAAGCACAAATGGACGATTTATTCGGGTGTCGCCGCTATTTCTAAATGCCATTTTTGGTTTCTTAGCGGATGGTTACGTGACGTTTGTGTTGGCAGTGATCAGTCCAGTAAAGGGGGATCACTGTAAGGAGCTTGCTTATTAAATGTTGTTCCTAGTTCATGTGTAATATAATTAAAAGTAGCTGTTGAGCGCATAATCAATTCAGAAAGCGTCAATCTATCCAAGAATGTTCATTTTATATATGGTTGACCTCGAAACAATGTCACGTTTTTCGATTAAAATGCCTGTTAGTATAATGTATACACACTTAAAGAAACGACCTAAGTTTGCTTCCGGTGACTTTTCTTTTCAGTGTGCATCAGTATATATTCTAAAGGTTTTGGTACTTGGTCAGTAAATACAAGCAAAGGTAATGTCGGGCTTCTCAAACATACATGAGCAGCTAGATCAAGATTTAGATTAATGTATGGTGAGGAGAGGTTTCAAATAGTTGATAGTTATAAGTAGTCATGTCTGTCAATATATTTATTTTAGATATGACTGTATGAATGTCACAACAAATATGGTTGCACAGAGTGCAAGAACAGCCCTGGGGCCGTTAATAGCAAAATGCAAGTTGATGGGCAGTATGCCATAGACTGTTTATAGAAAATTGTACGATTGTTTGGTGTGGCCGATTATATCATATAATGCTGCTGTATGGGGTGAAAAAAGTTTTTCTTGTATCAATGCAGAACATAACCGTTGTTTCTAGGCCTTGGAAAATATGCGCCAAATACCGCTGTTTCCGGGGAGATAATATGACAACCAACCTATAAACGCCAATGGAAAGCTGTCAGTCTGCAATGGCATCGTTTCATGATAATGGGCAATACAATGGTTAACCGTCTTATATTTAGCTGGTGTAAAACTTAAAGTACAACATGTAAATACTGGTGTTGTTCTGTAAATGCAATGTTTAAAGCTTTGGGCCTTGGTGCTTACAGATTACATTTCGGCCAAGGAACAATACTGTTGTTCTTATTCAAGTTACGAAACAACTTACTTAAAGACACATGTATGACTGGAAGCAGTCTGTTGACAAAGAAACTGGCCTATCCGGTAGAGGGCAGAGCAAATTAAAAACTTGTAGACATTTTAAAAGGTTTTATGAAACTGGATCATACTGCAATATAAATGTTACATGTTACATTACATTATTCTTTATTGCAAAAACAGTTACAGTTTATAGCAATTTGCATATTATACAAACATCCCATGACAAAGAACATATAAGAGAACATATAAAACATATAAAAACATAGATATTAGCTGAAGAACAAAAATAATTAGGAAGCGTATTTTTACTAATGATTCATTTTCATAGGATATTAAATTCCTTTGAAAATGAATTACTAGTGTTAGTTGTTTTGTTTACCTGCAAAGGAGATGAATTTCTCCAAATTACTCAATATGATAGGATAATTTGAAGACATAAGATTAATAAATTTGTGTATTGACGGCCATGTATGATAATAACTTTTTATGTATTTCTTTCTTAAGTCTGTGAACTTATGCCATTGTCACACCGATCCGCAATGGCCAAATTCAGATGCAGTGTTACTACTTTAAAATAGAGACATGCCGCTATACCACTTAACATTTACAACACAGGGTGAGTCCCTTTTGTGAATATGATATCGAAATTGAGGAACATGTAATATTGAAATGTAATGTACTAAAATAATAAGACAGACGCTGTTTGACAAAACCAATGAATGTGATAGCAATTTTGCAAATCTCCAAGACGTGGTAAGCTAATATTTTTATTCTCCACCTATTACAGAGTCTGTATTGTTGCAAAAATTTGTTTTTTAATCTTGAAAATCAGAAATAATGCTCTAGTGTAACAAGTATATGGTTCTTCTCGGAGAAGAGCCATCGTGGATCATCCATCCAGGTACTAACCACTTAGTACGTTGCTTAACTTCGAGAGAAAGCCAACCACTCTACCGAACCATCCATGAAAGCCGGCTTCTACTGCGAGACTATAGAAGTAGTATCTTTACATAAACCCTAATACAATGTACTGTCACATTACTCCCACCTTTCTCTTGACTTCGTCCCGAAGTCACTCATGTCACAAAGACATATGTCGGCAGTTACGGACTTTTTATGATTCAAGAAGGTCATTCTGCCGCTATAAACACTGCCTCAAAGCAGAAACAAGGATCGATAACATGTGATGAACTACTAAGGGTACGGGTAAGATGGTGATACCAAACTAAATCCCACCGCTGCCACCAATTTTGCAACGTGTATCGGGTCCCTCTCGGAGTAAAGCCATCGCAGGTCACCCATCCTATCTACCGCGATGAACGTTGCTTAACTTCGAGAAAAAGCCAATCACTCTACCGAATCACCCATAAAATCCGGCTTCCACAGCGAGACTGTAGAAGTAGTATATATACATAAACACTATTACTGTCACACTAGCTTCATGTACAAAATATATAATATCAATGTATTATGCATTTTTATAGTTTAAGTAAGTGACAACTTGTAAATGGTTAATCGTATTTTATCTACATGTATATCATCAGTGTTTTATGTTAAGATCTAAAACAATTTACCTATTTTATTTTTTGAGTTTGAAAGTAATCTATTTTTCCTTCTAAATACTGAATGCGGTTTTTTCTTTTATACGTTAAAATGTGCATTTAAAATGAGTCAATATAAATACGATCGGTTGGATATTTTGTATACAATGAAAACAATCGGGGTTTCCTCAGTATTCAAACCGACCGAGACAGAGACAATAATTGTTTAGTAAGCTATTCAATAACGATGGAATACTTACGTTAACCAAACGGTTATAGAACGCGTATAATTTAGAAAAGAAGTTTTATTAGTTTTAAATGACGTAACAATGCGATATGCAAATATAATCTTAATGGCGATAACTGTACATACGATATTCGTGTATAAGAAACTCTTATAATTCAAATATGAATGGACTGGTTGAATATTTTGATGTATGATATGATGTTTATGTTTGCAACCATGAAGAGACTGAAATAAAAAAACTGTATACAAGAGGGTCTCCAGTTCGGGTCACACTTTTAATTTCTTGACATCCATGGTTATATGTGCCATGGTATGACTTAAAGGCCTCTTTGTAAATAGTTTCACTTCATTCATCACATGGCTTGGCGTGTATAACCCTACCATGGTTTTTGTTTGGTTATATAAGCGATTCTGGGAAACTTCAACGTTTTTATCAATTATATATTCGAAAAACTGTATACAAGATGAAATTAATTTTAACATGATATTGATTAAAACTATACCTATTCAAAGTCTGTTACAGTTTACGATTTTCTTAAATAAATGTTCATGTGGGGATTTTGCATTCCGTCCATATCCAGTTTTTCTACAAGTCACATTTTCATGTCATCTACATCCCTTTAATAAATCAATTACCATTTCGTCTACAGACCAAATATCCCAGTTCGTCTGAAGTTAAAAAAAATGTATATTTTTATTTATTAGAAGTAACTTATATTAATACAGTTGATTAAAATGTTTTAAAAAGATGTAAGCTTAGCCAATTTTGATATTAGGATAACAACAATAAGCAAAAAGTCCCAAATCAACAAAACATGGTTTAAAAGGGTTAAAAAAGAAAGAAAGTGTTAGAATTTGTATCTCTTAATTGCAATTTAGATAAAAAATAATTGATAGAAAAAAGTTTTGAGAAGGGATGAAGTATAGACCATCATCAGAACAATCTCAGTTTAGTTTAAGAGTCATCTTCGATTTTTGCATGTAAGTGCGTTCTCGGTATTTTTTTTCTGCGCATTTCATCTGCGCAGCCAAGGGAGATAATAATATGTTACCGTAGAGGTACTTGCATAGTAGTCGGATGAACGTTTTTCTTCGGATGAAGTTTACTGTATGCATTTTATTCAAAGAAGAATCTTATTATAAAAAAAAATTAAAAGGTTATTAACGATATTTTATATTTATCATGCATTTTAAGCCCCTAGCTTCTATTTTTCAAGTTTAAAGTTATATTAGTCGTTTTTATAAATGTTTTTCAAACACTGTTACCATAGTAACTGTCATTTTACAGAAAAACTAACTCGTCAACATATACTTTTTTTGCATTTTGTATTGCAAGATTAAATTTTACTTCACATACTGAAAAATAAGAAAATTCTAAGAAAGGAATTTTTAAATATCTTCATTTTTTGTGATTTAGATATCAATTTTCATTGTTTGTTGCCGAATACAAAAAATTGAAAACTGATTTGAATGACAAAAATTGTTCAGATTGTAATAATTCAAAGTAACATTGAATCATAAAGTATTGCCTCTATGTATACGTGATTTTTTGTGTTAATAAACCTTCCAGGTCTTATTTTATTAGCTTTGGAGATGGTCATTTTGACATCTTTGCCCAAAACGGTTACCATGGAAATTTCCATTTTACAAAAAAAAAAAATAATAATAATTAGTCGACCTGCATTTTTCTTTTCATTTTTGAATTCACAATAAGATTTTAAATAACATATCCACAATTTAGAAAACTCTATGAAAGGATTATTTACTTATAAAAAGTGTAGAAAATGTCCTTAACTATCTGATACTAATCTGGATCTGCATTATATACTTATTGTTTTACCGCCAACCCTTCATGGAAAAATAATAATTGGTTGGATTAATTTTTCTACTCAATTAGTGTCAAAAACGATTCAATTTATACCTGTAGACGAGATGGAACTTCTGTCTGAAACGGTGTGAAAATTGGTAAAATATTTCATATGGTAAATTTATATGGTAGATAGACGAAATAGGTGTAGACGAAATGGGAATAAACCGTTCATGCATTACCCTCCAAATTTAAACGAATGCTATTACAAGAACCTCTGTCAGACGGGTCCAAGAACCATGCAGTTATGTGATTTTGTTTATATCATAGGTGTTATTATATCATAGGTGGTGACAAACCAGCCATATGCCACCACAACAGTTGGCATGGGAGCTACACCACCTGATTACCTGTTCGTGTCAGTCCTTGCATGCGTTTGCTGCTGCTGGCCTGTCGGTCTTTGTGCCATATATTATGCCTCCAAGGTAAGTATGCCTTATACTGAAAACGAACAATACCCCAATATTAATCAACATTTAAAGAAAGGTAGAGTCAAATCTTCATTTGTTGTCTCAATTCGACCCCTTCTATAGTTATTGGCAGTCGACAACATTGATGATGTATGATGAAATGGCAAGATTAAATATGAAATGTGCAAAATGTTTTGAGTATTCATTATATTCAAGCAATTGTGAAATTTTTATCTTGTGAGGATTTCCTCATGAATGGCAATTGTGCCTCTGGTTAATACGTTCAGTAATTGTGTCTTTGGTTAATACGTAAAGAGCATAACTATTTGTGCAGAGTGTCTCCGATGTATCCAAACGTATCCCCGTCGCACTGATTAACCAGTACATGTACAACCGAGTCAGTGGTGAAACGAATTACGATACCAGTTTACATCTTGAGTTCGTCTATTTCAGAGAAACAACCTTGTTGCGGAAGGGAAAACTTACGAAGCAACCCGCATGGCGAACAATGCTAGGAACCTAACCATCCTCAGCGTCGTTCTGGGTGTCATTTGGATCATCACCGTCATCATTGTTTTCAAAGTTGTAACCTCGAACTCCAACCATAGATAATAACACAGACTGTAATGCTTGTTTTCATAGTCTTCGCTAAAACATCTGCAGGGGCTTTAAACTAGACTGATCGATCTTTCTTCTTACTAGTCCATCACAGAGCCCTAAGTAAACGTTGTTTCGACTACTTTACAATGACTTTAATTATGCTTTGAACAGCTTAGCCCCCTGTGGAATGGATTTTCTTTAATATTCATGAATCTGGTTTTCGATTTACTTTATACATTGAAAAATCTCTTCAAAAACGTCATTTTTGATCAACTTAACAAAACTATAAATCTCTGCAATAACTTATACACAGCCAATTTTGTTTAAAACGACAATAGTAAAAGGAAACAGAATCGTGGTGTATAAGGCAACTATGACCATCAGTCGAATGACTTGAATTCTGTATTAAGAAAGCAAAAGCCTAAATAAAGTTCAAGCTCTGTTAAAAACTGGTCGTTCAGAACAATATTGTGGCATGTTAATATAAATTTATCCCGATGTTTAGAAAAGGAGAAATTCTAGTATCTACATACTTATTCATTGTCATACACAAAAACGAAGGCGGGTTGTAAGTCCTCATGATCGGTACAAAGATGGTAGGATTTGTTGAAAATTAAGTGAATTTTACTGACTGATATACCACATAGTTGAATCTGTGTTAATCTGTGAAGATGTAATTACTTTTTTATGAAAAATTGTATTTGAAAATTTGACACGAGTTTTGTTGTGCTACAATCTCAACGTCATACTGCAGGAATAGCCTATTTGATTTTCAAAATCTGTCAGAAGAATTACCCTTCATTGGAACGATGGCAAAAGATAAAATATGGGTACATATCCAAATGTCTTATTTGTTTTCGTTAACGTATGAAGTCGGTTCCAGTACTATAAGGGTCATGTAATTTGTATGGAAAACGGAGAAGTCTCTGCTCGGACGAACATTTTATTTTGTATTTCAATTAATACTTACTTTATAATGATATCATATCTAGGGTTCAACGCACTGATGTCGTGAGCACTTCACTGTTGTTGATCGTGATCCATGGGTAGAGCGACGGAAGGTATAATAACACGTAACTCTGTTTCGAATAGACGTCTGTACTGATGAAGTTCGCCATGTTGCAAATGAAGATGTGTGTGACACAATAGCAATAGTTCAAATCCGCTCGTACATGCTTGATAATTTCAATTTTTGATATACACTATCATGTAGACCCTTTCTTTTGCTTGAAGTAAAGTTTTCACTAATCTTTTCTTCGTTTATTAATATATTTGACCAAGATCTCAGCTTGAATCACAGCCCAAGAAAATAGCATCAAGCCATAACATCGGAATTGTTAATGGCGTCAACATACTATTCAAGGATTGCTGGCTTGATTCTCCTTTCGAGCCTCAACTTTCGATAGAGAGTCAACTAGGAATAAAGAGATCTCAAGAATTTTTACTTCCGGTATTAACTTTTTACTCCATAAATTCCGACTGGGCGCATGTCCTTTAAAAAATGTTTGAAACCATTGTGCAAAAATTGCCCCATGAGAAACTGGTCGTGTTTTTATGATGGTTCCTAATCACTTTGTGTGTCTGCTGTTACCTCCCATTTTGACCTTTAGACATTCAACATAGGGGAATGGGATGAAACAATCCAGGGATGAAGCTTTTTTTCATTTTTCACCAATCATTTGTATGAGAAACAGTCAGTCACTTATAAAGAATACTGAGCCTCATTTCGAAAAAAACATACGAAGAATGGCAAGAGTCACTTACCGTCGAGAAAGAGCTGTTATGCAAAACGGTATTAGGGTTCACTACACGCTAGGCCGTCAATCATATTCGTTTATGTGAGACAATCCATTGAAACATACTGAAAATGTATGCTGTGGCTTGAAATAGTCTCTATGCAATTTATCAGCGATTTTAAAGTTATCAGAAATAAAACTAGATAAAGCATTTATGCGATAGGACCTGTAATTAAGTCGAGAGTAGGCCTTTACCATGGGTCATTATTTGATTGTAAATAATGAATCTGCTTGTTATGATTTAGTGCAAATGTTTGGCAATCAAAACAGGTCGGACTGTTTAAGAATATAGATCGGACTGTTTTGTTCAGGTTTCCTTTTTAGAAACAGGATTCCAATCTGAGAAAAAGAATCAATTTTTAAGTTTTTTTGTTACATATAAAGACAACTAATTTTAAACAATGTTAATGAGTTGAAACCATCGACTGTTACTTCGTTTCCTGCTTCTAGTGACATTAACCTGTTTCTCGTTTGAACAATCGGCTATCAATTCTTCAAATATGATTGGCATATCTCAAAAAACTAGATTTAAGACAACATCGGGTTCGACAATGCTCGGTAGTATGAACAATGACCTGCAAGATACTATATGTTTGGATAGAAGCAAAACACTGCGGGAACCACCGTTTCTTGGATATCTGTACAACGGGAAAAATGCTCCTAAAAGAAATTGATCTACGGATAGTTTGAACTATTGCCCGAAGTAAAGCAACCTTATATTTTCGATTATTTTTCTTTATCAAAAGTGAAGTATTAATGAAATGTGACAACACAACTTAAGATGCAGATTCGCCTACTTTTATGTTCTGCACTTTTTGACGAAGAAGGCAGAGATGGAAGGGGTGTGATAGAAAGGACAGGGAATTTGACAGCCATCAAAGTTCATCAAGCCTATCAAATCTATCAAGGAAACCAAATTAGACAAAGATAGAAGAAAATGTCAGCACTATCTTTCATAGCATGTCGCAGTGTGAATCTTCTCTTTTCCTTCGTAGCTATCATTTGCAACACACATGTGTCTGAGAGGACATAAAATTGAAATGATTGTAGTGAGTAATTTGTTTGAATATTAATGCTATTAAAGTGGACGAGTTGCGTCATTCGTTGTTGCAAATGGTTAACAAAATTGCGTTGAAAAGCATCTGTGAATTGTGGGTGTTCTTTAATTCTTCTAATTTCTTTTTTTCCTAAACTTATAATCCATTGCATGATTTGGTTTTGGAATTACGTTAACATCATTATCGCAGTTATATCCGGCCGTTAGTGACATATCAATTCATCTCCTGGTGTTTCACAACCAGGATAACGAATATTCTCTCCGAGCCACTGATTTGATTCAGAACAATGTGACAAAGACACCATGTTCAAATAAATCCCCCTAATTATATAATACTCTGTCTTTCACACATGAAAAAAATGTCTAATGCGAAACAATTTTATCTAAGAACGACAACTCAAGACAGACTCCTTTTGATCGGCGCTGCCAGAGTGACTCTTCTTATGATAAATAATTCAAAGATGTCGAATTGTTTAACAATCGATACAAATATGTAGTCTGTATGTTCAGGGTATCGCTTTAATTTAATAACCTCCAAAAACACAGGGTATTGACTAGTTACATTAAGAAATAGTTCAAATTGTTAAAACTAACTACGAATAAGAGAAAATGAGGTAATGAAATGTCCTGCAATAACAATATCACATAAGATCATGTACGCGGCACGCTGTACTTAAATTAGTAGTTAAGGTCAATTGGCATTCGGAAAGGATTTTGAAGGTCAGCTGTTATAATTCAACCAAGGTATGTACAAAGATCTACAGAAAAATGCGTTCAAAAGAAGTGTTCTTCCACAGACTGCACTACTTCGTTTATAGCTCTTATCAGGGACGAGAAACGATGCAACAGACAAATATGTACTTTGATCTGTCCACACGATTGATGTACAATGTATTAAGAATTTAGTATTAAGTATTATTTATTAAACACTTGACAATTCATTTTAGCCATGGTTTTGTGTTACATGTCACTTTGAAACGGTACATTTTGTGACATGCCCCTTTTATGGGAGAATACATCATTCATCTATGTTCTTTTAAATATTTCTGTAACGAATCTCGTTTATACTTTATAATGAAGGCATTCATTTTAATGAACCTCGAGAGTTTGCAACAGTGTTTCAATCATACTCTCGCCTCATCTTAGCGGAACAATGAAGCAAACACATAATTATGCAATAAGCGAGGTAAGTGATACTCTTTTCAGTCTAATCAACCCTATTCATGATGAGGAGGTGGATTAATGACAATACGTTACTATTGGCGTCACGTCATAGTAACGGCGTTATGTTACCACTGAAGAGACATTAGGCAAAATCTGTTTCTTAAATGAAAATCAAACGATCGCTTCTTTTATTTGAACCAAAACATTGATTGACTATGTGATTACAACTTCCGTAAATTAACCACTAGACCACGGGGTATACTAAAGTAGTCCCATTTAGAAATTTTGAGTTTCGACTTCTGGTCCATAGTTTTGCTAGTAAGAGATAAGCTGGTAGAACAAGTGATTCTTGTATAAATAATAGTGCTGCAATGCTCTCAAATGTTGTTTTGGTTGCCGTTTAGAATACTATTGGTTTGAGATGTTTGAATATCGGCTAGATTTGACAGGTAGTTCACTGATTTTCGATCAGTACTAGTACACTTTGCTCAGTGGAAAAAAAATGAGACTACTGAAGACGTCCCGTTTATAAATTTTGATTTTCGACTTCTGATTAACTTATATTTTTCCTGTATCGATACGTGATAGCCTTGCAAGGCTCCTAAAGCTTGTTTTGCTTACCTATTGCAGGACTATTTGTAACTTTAAACAACTGGTATTGCCAAATATTTCTACAGTGAATTACCAACACAAAATATAAGAGTAATGACAAAAAGGTATGGCCACAAGTTTTCACAACATTAGATTTGTCCATTCATTTGAGAAGTCTTTCTTGAAAAGGGTCTTCATTTGTACTTCAAATGGTACATAATGATAGTTTTACAAAAGAAGAGAAAACGTAATTCAAAGGTCTTGGTCCGGCTATTTGAAGGAAACGTGAAAGAAGATCAGCTGGCAATAAATGTGGGTGGAGTAGGAAAGGGAAGGGGAAGAAACAGGTCGGTTGAAAAAATAGGAAGAAAAATATCGTTTGGCTTTTCTGTTTCACACTGTAACGAACCGAGCAGATGAACCTCTCAAAAAAAACCCAAACACATCCGATCAGTGAAAAACACTGTCGTACACTGAGCGGTTGTGTTGTCTATATATATACAAGTATGTTCTCTACAACAATTCATTAGGTTTCTAATTTGCATTAACGTTCAACAAACATTACACAACTCCCACCTCCGAAAAGACTTGTTCCGAGTGTTGGTCCGTGAGAAATACCTGGGAAATGCAACTTCAATAGAAGGAGAAGTCTTCATCCCACCGCTACCACCAATGTAACGATCCGAGCAAATGAAGCTCTCAAAAACACAAATACATCCGGTCAGTGAAAAACACTGTCGTACGTTGAGCGGTTGTGTTGTCTATATATATACATGTATATACACAAGCACGTTCTCTACAACAATGCATTAGGTTCCTAATTTGCATAAACGTTCAACAAACGTTACACATGCCACGTACTATTGATTGATTACTAAATCATTCAGAATTCTAAATATAAGATTGAACTGCTAGAAATACTTTAAAATTGTCCTGTAGGGTAAGGGTATCGGACCTAGACAATAACTGATAGGTTCTGAGAATATTGAACTTTCTGAGCTCTTGGAAATGCTGCATACGCTGATCTTGACAACATGTGCAATGGGGAAAAAATGGTTTGTGTCATCTTAGGGGGAACTACATGAGCATGATGTCCTGTTTGAAATGTAACTGAAAAAGATCGTATTTGAGGTAACTACATTCGCAACCTGGTGTGTAAGACAGATAGCTCTCGCTTATCAACGAAAAAACGTTTTGAAATAATGTGTGATGCGAATACTTTTAGGACTCCTGACTTCAATGTCGCAACTGATGTTGAAGACTTGATGTCGGCAGGTAGTTCAATCCACAACTCTGCAGATGTTTGAAAAAAGAAGCAAATAATTCGGTGCGCCTGGCTACATTGGTAGCTAGATCACATTTGTTATCATTTTCGATAGATAATCAGGAGTTAAACCGCTAAGTATTTCATATGTAAGAACAAGTTTGGACTATCTGCTTGGGATGCATGAGCACAAATACCACCGCCTCGGCCAGACTGACAGCTTGTGTACTGATTTTCTTTGGAACTAGTACACTTCGTTCTGTAGAATTTTTCTGAAGACAATTGAGGTGTTCAGTTTATTATTGAATCCATACACTAAGTCAACGTTGTGACAAAAATAGACAGCATGTCCAATATCTTATTTTTCCTTGGAATTATAGCGACTTTGACATACAAATATGATTCTTTTGTCATCATAGTTTAACATTTTCTGATGTTGTACGCTTTTATCTTAACCAATTCCGTAATTATAGTTTATGGATTCAATTCAATTCAATGTTTTATTGCATATAAAGGCCTACGACTCATTACACAGGTTACATACAAATACAAAAGCATGTAAACAATACTCGTGAAGTGTCAATGGCATTTTAAGATAAACATAAAGGAGGCTTCCTGTAGAACGATGATATACATTCCTTAAATAAATAAAATGAAAATACAATTTCTATAATTGTTAGAATCACTCTGCAACGAGGCACCATATATCTTAGTTAAAACCATTGCTGTTTCATTACACTGCTTTCAATGGTAAACCAAAACCAAGATATTTTAAGATATTAAGGGTGTAGAACCTATACGAACATAATGTAGACATATAAAGCTTATGACAACTAAATTATTCCCCTTAGAAAAGGATCTCTCTGTTCCAAAGTTTTATGAATAAACGCTATATAGACTGCCAAGTTTAAAGAAAAACAAATATTTCAAACCGCCGATTTAGTCTTATTAACAAGATTTCTTTGCGTGTCATGTAATTAGTGACAACTTCCTGATCGAGATATTTGGGGGAATCCCCTACAACCTGAGAATCCCGGGTGCATTACTCATACAATGGGTGTCGTTACCGTCCTCAGATCCAAGTAAATTAACTTAAAGTAACTTAAACTACAGCCTTTTTGAAATAGAGATTACTTCGGTTTTTGCATATGAGTTGAATTGAAACAGTGTACGTATGACGAAGGATAAATAATAGCCTGATTCAACTGCGTGTACTCTGAAAGAGTTAAGATGTATTTCTGATGATTTCTACATTATCTATTATCCGAGTCGTTTATTCGTTTCTAATGAGTCCCAAGGTGAAGAACTCAATAGAAAAGGTACCCGTGCAATGCTTTTGTTGACTTTGTTTATTCGACAACTTCTTAAGTACATTTTCCGACCAGTATTGGTCTTACCGAAATCGTTATAACGAGAACCCACAAAACGAAGTGTGTTATTGATTTTTTTTGTATTAATTAGTATAAGACTGAAACAGTCCCTGTTTTGGACCTCTTGCATGCAAAGACTTATACATTACTTCACGGGGTTGGGATATTTGTTTATATTTGTGGCAGTGTTATCTAATAACAACAGCTGTAAAGAAAATTGTCTTCACGAAATTTTAATTCTAATATTATTCCTATGTATGGCTTAGCACGGGATTCAGAATGGACAACTGTATAAACACGGATAATCATAAAGTATTTTTTCAAAATGCATGCAAGTTCCATTTTTAAAAAGGTATATATAATCTATAGGATTCACGTCTCAAATTTCAATTCCATTGTAGGTGACTGGTTTATTTCATTGTTCTATCCGCTTTAAGCAGTGCAGACGATTTTGAATATATATTAGAATAATACAATCGGAACCTTCTGCATGGACAATATCCTACGTTTAAACGGAATTCGTTTGATTCTTCATCAATTCATGTTTTATAGTGGCCAATTTGGGCGAGTGTTGCAGCATAGATTTTCCTGAGAATTTTACTGTGTAAATTTTAGTGTTCGTTTTGCTGTGAAGATTTGTCTGCCCATTACTCGCGTTTAGTGGTGTTACACGATAGTCTAAGCCGAGAGTACTGAGGGATCCAAATAAACAAACTACGCAGTTACGTGAGGATTCGTCATCTTACATAATGGCTAACAGGTAGGGTTGGAGAGTTATGTGTGTCCTTAAAGCTGTTTCACATGAAATTGAAAAAATGTGGATATTAAGACAGATTTCTTTAAAACGGTATGGCAGCTAAATTGTTGTATTAGGCGTTCTGAAGAATAACCATTGGAAGAGAGAGTACTTCGTATTTATACATTAGGAGCCTGTATATAATGAAAAGATAGGTATTCAGATTCAAAACCGTAGCAGCGGTTTTTAAATTCATAACATTCCGTATGCACATATTTGGATATATCAATATGTACTGCGTCAAAATTGCGCTCAGTAGCTATTTTCAATTAAATATATATAGATATCTGTATTGTTTTACTCTTTTTATGTATTGTTTTTACGCTAACATGTATCCTTATCATTGTTTCTATATTCATTAATATCATTTGTATATGTGCCAATATTGATATTAATATCGATGTAAATAATATAATCACCATGAATACAGTTATTGAACCTATTTTCAACCCAATGAGATACTTTAAGGTTTGTCATTACCAGTATAAAATCAGCGCGACATTCCCAAGCTTCTAGTTTTGAAAACTGTCTTATATGAGATTAATACATGAGAAAGAAAGAGGAAGAAAGAGAGAGAGAGAGAAATTGTGAGAGAGATAGAGATAGATAGAGAGAAAGAGAGAGAGAGAGAGGGAGAGAGAGAGAAAGAGAGAGAGAAAGGGGGGGGAGAGAGAGAGAGAGAAAGAGAAAGAGAGAGGGAGAGAGAAAGAGAGAGAGAGAGAGAGAGAGAGAGAGAGAGAAAGAGAAAGAGAAAGAGATAGAGAGAGAGAGAGAGAGAAGGAGAAAGAGATAGAAAGAGATAGAGATAGAGATATTATTTTTCTAAATATTCGGTGTGAGGCAATTAGCCGACTTAGTATGTAATAACCAATTAAAAGCATCTAGAATTGACTCGTTCCATTTCCTGCCTAAGAGATTCTTCATTCTTATTTGCTTAAAGTAGGTTAAGGGAATATTTGTATAAAGAGAAATTCGTTCATACTATTTCCTGACACGCACTACGCATCAACGCGTAAATATAAACAAACTTCCTCAAAGGTTCAGATAACAGGCGTATTTTCTCCGGCTAGTGTCTTTATTCATTCTCTAAACCCTATATTGTTGGTTCCTACAAATATTGTTAATATTGTTAGTGTCCAAGCTATTTGGCATGTAATCATATTTCTTCCGAAAGAGTGTATAAAAGACAATTATGCGCTTACCTTCTTACAAAGTATTTAATAATGTAGGTCTCTGGCCTATGACCGATAGTTTATATTCAATAAAATATACTTTCATGGATGCTAACACAATGCTTTATTTTCTGATAATGTAGAAAGGAAATGATTGTTGAATCATAAACTATCTGGTTTTAAAACCTTTTTATGATATTTTACTAGAACATTAATTAAAATGTGATTGCCTGTAGCCATTATCGTGCAAACCAACGTGCTGCTAGGGTGCATTTGATCACAGTGAAACAAAACCACAGTCATGATGACATGTTGTTTTTCCTTAACAATTGTTTGAATATAGAAAGAAATATATAGTCTATTGTTTTTCCGTAAAAACACCAAAGTAAAGAAATTTGAAATGAGGAAAAAAAGATCTCGAAATGAAATCTGCGTGATGTAAGAAAGATCAGGAAGTTTAAGAACCATTTTTCTTTAAATCCGACGTACAAAAATCAAGTTTTAAACGAAACTAAGTTTCTACTAATCTTATATACATTTAAAGCATGGACGAAGTGATCCTTATAGAGACTTGTCCAACGGTCAATAGTGATGAACAAGGGGAACAAGTACCACCGCCAGAAGACGAGGTTTCCCTATCGAGATGGGGTAGGAGCACACTTAGACTCAAGAACTACTATAGGGAGAAAGAAAAAGACCAGAAGGAAGTTGACAAAGCAGGTAAGAATACTCATATTATCAATAACAATATAAAATGTTAT
This sequence comes from Cerastoderma edule, assembly GCA_947846245.1. NCBI lineage: Eukaryota > Metazoa > Mollusca > Bivalvia > Cardiida > Cardiidae > Cerastoderma > Cerastoderma edule. The sequence goes on from OX401408.1 coordinate 25,446,307, forward strand.
CAACATTGTTATATTTCTCAATATTAAGCCCCCAGCTGTTTTTCAAATTCAAAATTATTTTAGTCGTTTTTTATAAATGTTTTTCAAATGCGGTTACAATGAAAACTGCATTTTACAGAAAAATTTACCCGTCAACATATACTTCTTTTTTATTTTTAATTTTCAAGATTAAATTTTACTTCACATACTGAAAAGAAAGACAATTTTATGAAAGGGATTTTTAGATATCTTTATTCATCAATATTCGTTGTTGTTTTGTCGAATACAACAATTTGAAAAACTGATTTGGATTACAAGAATTGTTCAGATTGTAAATTTTTCAAATACGATTGAATTATAAAGTATTTAATGCATGAATTCATGTTTTTTGTGTTAATAAACCTTCCAGAAATGGTTTTATTACTTTTGAAGATGGTATGGTCATTTTTCCCGTCTTTTTTAGACTTTTAGGCGGGAAAATTGGGTTCACGAATAACGCCTCATACAGACGGACATACGACTACAGAGTAACGATAAGACATCTCCCTTATCTATATTGAATTAGACCCTAAAATAACTTTAATTGAAAGTTAATAGTGTACCTACTTTTCCCTCAATACTTTCCCAAACTTAGTAAAAATATTACCATATTAGCGCTTCCCGACAACGGTAGGACACAAGTACAGACATATGGACGATTGAAAAATAATGATTTTTGCATAGAATTATTGAGTGACGATAAAACTTTATTATCATGAAACAGTTGTAGGTAAACGAGCCTTATCTTTATCTACACATCCTATCAAACTTCAAAATAATCGGGTGTTTTCAACAGATTTATAGACTGAAAATAAGGGTCTGCTATAATGCTCATAACACGCAGACGGACAAACACATCTTCATGAACTTTCATTCTGTTTTTGGCAAATCCATACACTAACAATACAAAAGGGTTTTTATTCGATATGTTCTCTTCTATTCTCATAATATCTTGTCAGGCTTGGCCAATAACAAGGAATTGGCCATATGTCATCTCGTACAGAAGGGTGTACGGAAAATGGACAATTCTACGACTGTAGTTCTTATACGTAGTTGTCACTATAAGGCAATCCAATTATATTTTAGAAAAATTGTGGAAGAATAAATGGTATGAAAAGATTATTTTTGTACCCTTTTATACGAGTATATTCCCTGCAACATCATTTGCAGAACTCAAAATGGACATAGCTTCACTGCTTCATTTTACAAAGAATGACATGTTTTTGGTCTTAACATCTTGCCTACTTAGGCTAAAATTATATAATAGACCGCTCCCAAACCTTTTAGTCAAGTTCTTTTCTTCCGCAACCATTTTTCAGGTTTTGACTCACCACGACAACTTGGTCCCTCACCAATTTTCTTCTTTAAAAAATCTTAAAACCCAAAAATCACTCTCGGCTTTTTACGTCTAGTTAGGATATTGCAAATGCTCCTTTTTAAAGAAAAAATCGTGAAAAAAGAGCTTTAATAGAAAGGTTATTAAGCACTTTTGACGTCACTTTTGCACTATTCGTCCATTTTTGCCTAAAATGCAAAATTCCGCATTTCTTTTTCAGAACTTTATTCTCCTTTTCCCTATTTTAAGACTCTTTATGGTTAATGAATTCCCATCTAAGGTTTTAAGACATTGTGAGACAGATTTCCCACCCTCCTAAAGTTACACAAAATATCACAAATTTCGCAAATTGCTGCAAAAATAAAACCATTAAAAAGACATCTCACCGCTTAAAATTCCTAAACTGGTCTAGAATTATACCCATCTATGCTTGCTATCCAGGTATGTTAAGATTGAGATCGTTTGTTTATCTGTCCTAGAAACAATTTACATGGACACAAAATCGCCAAAAATGATCTTTTTCCCGCCAATTTTCCCCGTTTTTTTTCCTTTTTCAAAATGTTATCAAATCATAAATGATGCACGCATCGCCTGTAACCCTACCTTAAATACAGCCTTGGATTATCTGATTATCTCATTTAGTTTCATTTCCGTGTCTCAGTTGTATCCTTTATCAATTCGTCCGACTGTAAGTTCCTCCAAAAACCAGTCTGAAACGCCTTAGAACGAACAACGTCCACCTTTCCTTTTCTTTTTAAAAGGCTTTACCATTATTAATATTGCAAATTGTACTACTATGTTTTGAATTGTAATAGCTTCAATAACAATACATTTGAATTGTTTCCACCTACACATTTAAACTGTTGCCAGTCAATAATCTTACTCTACTTCTCTGCTCAAACTACCCCAAAAATACGGGTTCACGGGTGGAAAAATATTCATTAAAAAATCAGTATGCTCAATACAATCTCCATTTAATCATGTAGCCAATATATCAGAGAATTGCAGAAACAATTTTCATACGTGTTCGTATGTCTCTCTGTCTAAAAAACATTCAAAGAAAAAGAATCGCCAAGATAGGAAATTTTCATAAAATTCCAACATTTACACCATTTTCCAAAAGACTTATTTCGCAGTACTGTAAGATATATCAACTGGAAATAATTTCTCAACGTAAGTGCAACATCTTGAGACTTACGAAAGGGTATTTTGAAATTACTATTAGACCTTGTCCATTGTCCGTACGTCTGCCCGTACGACCACCTACAATCCATTTACAGTTTTCCAAAACCATCGTCACGGACACTCTCTCGTACGGACAGACGAATAATAACTGTCCAAAGAGGGTGCCGAACATACGTCAAATACCACACTTTTCCCGCCTTTTTAAAACTTTTAGGCGGGAAAAATGGGGTCAAGAATAATGCCTCATACAGACGGACACACGACTACAACGAAACGATAAGACATTTCCCTTATCGATATTGAATTAGACCCTACAATGAAAAAAGTTGTAAGTCAAAATCTTACCTACTTTTCCCTCAATGCTTACCTAAACTTTGTAAATATTACCATATTGGTGCTTCCCGACAACGCAAGGACACGTGTTATGATATATACGGACGATTGAAAAAGAATGATTCTGGTAATCATTGAGTTAGGACGAATTTGTATATGCATGAACTAGTTGTAGGAAAACGAGCTCTGTTTAAATCTATACATCATGTCAAACTTACCAAATAATTCGGGTACTTTCAACAGATTTATAGACTGAACATACGGGTCTGCTATAATGCTCATCACACGGAGACAGACAAACACGTTTACTTTCATATTTTTTCAGGGGAAATAATACACTTACAATAAAAAAGGTTTTATTCGATATGTTCTCTTCTTTTCTCACAATTTCTTGTTAAACTTGGTCAAGACAATTGGCCACATGCCATCTCGTAAGGACTCTACCCAGCTACGATACAACGGAATCTAAAAATACTGTTTCTTGTTCTAAGTTAAGATCGTTGTTTACAATATAAACCCGTTTAAACGGTCTTAGATATCTGCGATTTAAATGTCCTAGATCTTCTTTGTATAGTTATGATAAGGGTTGGGAAGCTGTCAAACATCTAATTAATTTTGAAATATGTGTGGTCATTTTTACCGTAGAAGACAATTTATTGTAAAAAGTTAAAATCTGGATCTCTAAAAGAGTCTCTTTAAAGAGAACTGGTCTACAATGGGCACATTTTTATAGAGTACGCTAAAAACAATATATTTGTAAAGGTATGCTATTCTTATGAAAAAATAATTGATGTCGGTTGAGGTACGTTTGAAGTAATATATACGATTATTTATGTTAAACTGAATAAACGGCTCCCGAACCTTTTATCATTGATATGTATCGAATTTCCGTATGTGAAACTCACTGGGGCAGTCAAAGTTTTCGCACACGCCCAGATCGCGTAATGTAAACAAGACTGTCACCGGTTTTTGGTCTCTCTTTTTTCTTTACTTGGCCTTAAGACTATCGGCTAGACATGCACTATAACATGCTACGCTGGGTTTATGTATACCTACACCTAAGTTATCTCAAAATGCTATTGTACAGTGAAATGAAGCGAGATGTTTGTCCATACGCATGATTTAAAATCTCAATGAGACCTCATTTAGACGCACTGCAATAGACGGTTTTCATACAACAATTGTTTTGCCATAACCTTTTTAGTTTGAATTTGCATTTTAAATGTGTAAGGGGTAGCCATACCCAAATGTCGAGTATAGCATATAGTGCATGTATAGCAATTGCCAGGTATAGAAAAAGGGAGATCCACTGTTTGACTCCACGTGGCTGCCATGTGACTGTTCGCAATAATTTCCGATGCTAGCCGATTGGTTCGCGCATATCTGTTGATTATTCAAAAAGAATATCGTTCTGGTCATCATCGATATATAAGAATATTATTATGAACCCTACATGGACAATCCATGAGTTATTCTTTTATTGTTGGTAATTATATACGACACTAAACACCACAGTTACGATTATTTTGACTATTACGGACCTTTCATTGTAGATCACTTCACTTAAAGGTTGCAGTATTTGATATGAAAATGATGCTTTAAAATCTTAAGTCTGTTAAGGATTACAAGTAAGTCATTTATAACGATCGCAACCTGATGCCACTGATTTGATATTAGGTGATGATATTAGAGCATGAAACAAAAACACACCTGAGGAAAAGAAAGGGACTTTTATTGCTTTACACATAAAAAAGGGAAATCCGTTTTCACATTTTTCATAATAACTGAATATAAAGTGCTTTTAAGTCATGAGACCGAAGCCCATACTTCCTTTATTGGTTTACTGCAAACTACGTGATTTAAAACATTAATTGTCTTAACGGAAAGAGTCATTTCCAATTAACAAATTGTCAGAATAATTGTAAAATAAGTCGAAATACTGTTTCATACAAAAGATTCGTCTTAGAATTATCAGTTCTCCACTCAACGTTAATCCTTCATATGTTTTCTTTTTGGCCATGGAGTTTACCGAATTAAGTATCACTTAAGGCGAACAATCAGATTTCGAATCTGCTGTTAAAGAGGCATAATGTGTTGTGATAATAGTGATTCACTGGAGAAATATGCAACAAACGGGAATTCATCTTGAATCCTCTAGTCTCAGATTCATTAAAAAACTCATAATTTTGAAACGTTCTCTTTAATAAGGAAAAATCATATCTTAAAACAAAACAGTTCATCTACCAAGAGAAAGTATGCTTTATAATGTATCAAAAGTTAAAACGGTCGCCTTAAGTGATATCTAAACTGTAATCTATAAAAACCATTTGTTCGCCTTAAGTGATATCTAAACTGTAATCTATAAAATCCATTTGTTCGCCCTAAGTGATATCTAAACTGTAATCTATAAAAACATTTGTTCGCCATAAGTGATATTGCTTTACTCACAATTTCATTTGCAATTAACATGACGATACGTTAAAACGAAATAATTCTTTCGTACGCAAGAAATTAGAATAATATGCTCGCCTCAAACATGTCATGTCTTAATAATGCTAAAACCATCTTATTGGCCAAAAACCAAATGGTTTGCCGTAAATGTTATTTTTTCATACTTTGAAGTCATACAAATAAAACAGTTTGTTGTCCTAGGTCATGATTATTTAACGAATGTAAATCAAAGTTTTGTATCTAAAGGCACTTTTAAAAGCGTTATGTTTATAATGATAATGCAAACCTCACACATACATACATACATAGTAAGGCTCTCTAATAATAGTGCGGAAGTCCAATAGTTCGCCTCAAGTGATCCTTAATTCAATAAAGCTCAATACTAAGTCAAACAAATTTCACACAATAAAACATTATCATACAGTGTGTAAGGAATTTCAAACAAACATAACTTTAAAATATTATATAACAATAATCATGACAAAGTACACTATATCTCCATATTATGCCTCTTTAATAGCAGAGCATAATCACATGTTCGTCTTGAGTGACATCTTATTTTCTCAATCTTACTTTTAAGTCTAGCAAAAAGACAAAATAAAAAAAACATGACCAAGCTATATTGTGTTCAAGCGATAATTCTGTTTTTAATTGAAAAGTTCTTTTAACATGTTTCTGTTATATTCGGCATTCTTTTTAATCTTCAAGAACAGAGCTAGGATATAGCATTTTGCCCATAGAAACTAGACATTGCAAAATATGCCACTATCGGGAGCTCAACTTCCCGATCATCCGCTCTCAGATCCATTCCGAATACACTCATGGTTTTAAAGCGTAAAAAACATTTTTTTACATTTCGCAAGAAAATACCTATCGTTTAACACATCAAAAGATTTTTTTTCGCCTTAAGAAATATCTAAACTAAATTCAATAAAATTCCAGTCTTTGTCTAAAGTTTTATAACTGCTTATCATTACATACGTAATTAGCGAGACAATATTTTACAACGAATTGACGTTTTTGCACGAAAGTAACTAGAGTGATATGCTCTCATTAATTAATGTGTTTTCTAAACCATGCTTAACTCATCTAATTCATCACATATTTAATTGGTTGTCATACGTGATACTTTTTCTCGCTGATGTGAGTCATGCAATATAAGCAATTTAATTGTCATAGGTTAACTTGATAACTTGAGATGTCAAGGCATTGCTTTGATTCAGCGGAGACTTTTAAAATGAGTTCTCTTTACAATGGTATGGCAAACCATACACCCATATGCATGCTATTCCTCTTTGATAGCAGATTGGAATTGTGACTGTTCGCCTTCAGTGATACATAATTCAATCAAAAATAATTCTGAATCGAGGTAAAAAGCATAGGGGAGAATTGTGTTGGAACACTACTAATTATTGAAAAACATAGTCAATATGAACAGCCTTATGATTTTAGATTACAATTTTTTTTTGAAAATGTGTTCTAGCAAAGGATGAGATGAGTGCTGATCTTTGTTAGGTTAAGATTCTATTAAACATCTTAGATTGATACCATCATGTTAAAAAAATAAAGTTTTTCTTTCTGCTTTAAGATCATGAGGGTATTCGGAACGAATCTGAGACCGGATCACCGGGAAGATATTTCCGGATAGTGGCACATTTTCCCTGTGTAGTATAAATGGGCAAAATAAAACTTCCTTGATCTGTTTAAGAATATTGCAAAGTAAGCCGTATATAATAGAAACATATTGAAACGTATTGTTATTTGAACTCAACTTAGCTTGATATCGTTTCTTCAATTTGTTATTTTTGATGGAATAGAAATTAAAAATTGATTGAATTAGGTGTCACTTAAGGCGAACATAAGTATACCCCACAATGGTATTGTCTTTTCCTCCGAAAAGTATTATAACTTGGTATTTTCAATTCATCATTATAAAATGTATCGTTTAAAATAAACAAACAAAAAAATGTCAATATTAAGTTGTTTATCAAGAATGTTTTTAAGTTCATCATTAAAAAAGTGAATGTTGAGATGAATTACAGCTAGTCCTGTCTTTGAAGTGCATGCATTCATGTTGTAATTTGGATTATTTTTTAATAATATATGTTTACTGGATGAATCAAATTCGCTGTTGATGACCAGGGAATTCAATGGTATCTGTTCCTTTCCAACTTGTTGTGTTAGTAGTTTGAGCAATACATGTAGTGTCTGTTTCTTTGGTTATCTCTCTGGAGAGCATTATCATGTGCATGTAATGTAGCTATATAGTATTGCCTATGTAGCGCTAGACAATGGCAGATAGGGCTTGGGGGGGGGGGGACATCATACAATCTGGGGTCGTGGTTTTATATACCATATACAATAAATAGGTAATACAAAAAGTTGTACATCAGTGACAACTAAACGATTCCGAAAATAGGAATATTTATCCTCATAACATGTCTGTCACAATACTCCACAATATTAAGATTGTGATATAAGTAGTGTATATTTAAAAGAATAACATTTTACATTCATAACACTGCATAATATGTAAAGGTACAAATAAATGCTATGTTTTAGTAAAAAGGGAGGTAACTCCAAAGTTAATGCTTCTAATAAATTTTCCTCAACAAAATTAAGTAGACAGGTTTTGGAAAGCAGGCGACACAAAAAGTATTGTGCCATATCCCGTGTCTGATCCGATTCTGCACTTTACTCCCTCAACCCCCAAGGTTCCGTTTTCTCCGGAGGCGGCTAAGACTTATAATCTAGCGAAGTACACGAGTGAGGATCGGTTTGATATAATAACAGCTCCAAGGTTGTCGACTCATTCACCCTTCTTCCAACAAAACCATCATAAAATTGTAGAACTCATCATATCAAAAGGTATATGGAAATACAACGAAGGCGATACACTGTAGAAGTTAGTGGCAGTTGGTTAAAAAGTTATTTGGCCATTGATCAATGAATTGATTCCGAATATTAGCGACTCTTCTGTGGAATTGTTGTGTGAACTGGAAGAATTTCTCTTATAACTATCTTTTTCGTTTTCCCAACAATAACTTAGTTGTAGAGCTAACAGTTTTACTTTGATAGCAAATGTCGTCACTTGGGAAGGTTCTTCGATTATCTTTAATGTAATGGATCTCAAAAGTAGCCAGCTTGTTGCATGCAAAGAAACTGTATTAAACTCAAATCTTCAACATTTCTCGCATTGTAATTGAAGTTGATCGTGATTTTACCGAATTCGAAAAATATAAAAATGATTGGAAGAAAACATAAAACCGAAAAGCGTCTCCCGAAATCATAAGGGAATCTTTCTTTGTGCGTTAATTACTTCTACACTGCAATTCATGAGTTATTATAGAACAAAATATAACCAACTTGACGACAGAGATTGAATAGAAATAATTCACAAAAATGAAAATTACCTATAATCGCTCGACAAAGTTATTATAGAACGAATCATAACCAACTTAACGACAGAGATTGAATAGAGATAATTCACAAAAATGAAAATTACCTATAATCGCTCGACTACTTAGCCACGTACGTCCAAATCAATCGCTGGGACCAGTTGACACGCAGTTTGGCACTATATCATATTGCATCTACTTTGTACAGTCGAGTGGGAGAACAAATACTGCGAGGCCTTCCAAAGTCGAATCTCAAATTTTGGACAATAATGCAAAAGAATAAAAGTAGTACAGCTATACATATACTGCTACAGTCGGTACACATATAATTTCAAAATACATGTATCATTTTACCCATTACCAAACAATAACGACAAATGACCAGTATGTTGCAGACTACTCTGGAAAGTATTGTTGGAAAAAAAGCAATTGCTCATGACGAGCAATTTCTCATTTTCCAAGAATTTTCTCTATCAGAAGGTTGTTTTCAAATTTCATCAAACTTTGAAATGTCGTCATCAAACTCTTTCAATTAGGGAAAGTCGAAAATTCGTCGTTCGGTAAAGGGTTAATGCACAATGTTTTTCCCAAGCCGCTGACTGCTTTCCCTCATTGAATCAATGGTGATAGATGACTACATCATGTCACATTACTCCATTAAGGTATATGGCCCTAATAATCAAACATTTTCCAATGTTTTTATAGATAGAATGACTATAATAGCTATAAAATGTAAAGCATTTAACATACAATGACTATATTGACACATCATAATATCGTATAGGTTGTTCTTGTCAGCTTCCCTTGTTTTCATTTTTTTCATGAGTTGCTTCCCATGAAAACTAATCAAATTGATTTTATTCTGTTTTCTACGGTATTGTTTTTAAAAACAATCTTAATCAGAATCACATGTAATGCATCTTTTAATCAATTTTTTTTCTCCAATATCTTACATGTTTATCATCATTACAGAACGATTAAATGGTCCATAGGCTTCAATGTTAATTTTTGAATTGATTGTCTCCACTTATTAAGGTTTATGATGTAAAACTTCTCGGTAAATCATTTTTATTTGTGAAGATCTTTAATATAACAAAGTTTCATAAAGTTACTGCCGTACAGTATTAAGATATGCACCATTCTTATTAGGAGCCATATACCTTAACCTTATCCCAAACAATAACGACACTTGACCACTTCATTGCAAATGACTTTAGAAAACATTGTGGGAAAAGGAGAAATTGCTCGTAACGAGCAATTTTCCCTTTTTCCACAAGGTTTTCTGCTCTATCTGAAGAATATTTTTTCAATTTCATCACATTTTGAAATGTCCTCTTCTAACCCTTTTAAATTGGGACAGTCGAAAATGTGTTGTTTGGGAAAGGGTTAGATATTGAAAAGAACACTGACAATGCCAGGTATCGGGCTTGGGACCCTTGCAATCCAAGCAGGGATCATACTGGCGGGCTTTTACTGCAACTGTATGTTCTATGACTTTGCCTTAGAAATTGCTCCCGTTTTTCACGGTTCGTTAAAGAGCAAATGCATATTATATTTGCCAATTAGTCTAAGATAATTACAATAAGCTTATAATAGAAGTATTTCAAAAGTAAAAGTTGATAGTCTTCTCCGCTGATCTCCTTTATGCAGGTTTTACAGTTAGAGACAATCATAAGGGGACATTTTGTGGTGTTGTATTTAAGGCGAAGCACTTAGGGAGAATTTTCTCTTAAACAAGACTTTAGAAGGAAATGCAAAGGTTATATCGAAAGAATGAACCACAAAAAGGATAAAAACACAATTCCCATTGACTTCGATAATACACATTCCAAAAATGGGCCTTAGAAATAATTTCGCCTTAAATGATGAGATAATGGCATTTCCCCTTAAGGTTGGATTTATATATATATATACAAACGTTACACATGCCACGTACTATTGATTGATTACTAAATCATTCAGAATTCTAAATATAAGATTGAACTGCTAGAAATACTTTAAAATTGTCCTGTAGGGTAAGGGTATCGGACCTAGACAATAACTGATAGGTTCTGAGAATATTGAACTTTCTGAGCTCTTGGAAATGCTGCATACGCTGATCTTGACAACATGTGCATTGGGAAAAAATGGTTTGTGTCATCTAAGGGGGGACTACAGGAGCATGATTTTCTGTTTGAAATGTAACTGAAAAAGATCGTCGTAACTACATTTGCAACCTGGTGTGTAAGACAGATAGCTCTCGCTTATCAACGAAAAAACGTTTTGGAATAATGTGTGATGCGAATACTTTTAGGACTCCTGACTTCAATGTTGCAACTGATGTTGAAGATTTGATGTCGGCAGGTAGTTCATTCCACAACTTTGCAGATGTTTGAAAAAAGAAGCAAATAATTCGGTGCACCAGGCTACATTGGTAGCTAGATCATATTTGTAATCATTTTCGATAGATAATCAGGAGTTAAGTATTTCAAATGTAAGAACAAGTTTGGACTATCTGCTTGGGATGCATGAGCACAAATACCACCGCCTCGGCCAGACTGACAGCTTGTGTACTGATTTTCGTTGGAACTAGTACACTTCGTTCTGTAGAATTTTTCTGAAGACAATTGAGGTGTTCAGTTTATTATTGAATCCATAAACTAAGTCAACGTTGTGACAAAAATAGACAGCATGTCAAATGTTTTATTTTTCCTTGTAATTATAGCGACTTTGACATACAAATATGATTCTTTTGTCATCATAGTTTAACATTTTCTGATGTTGTACGCTTTTATCTTAACCAATCCCGTAATTATAGTTTATGGATTCAATTCAATTCAATGTTTTATTGCATATAAAGGCCTACGACCCATTACACAGGTTACATACAAATACAAAAGCATGTAAACAATACTCGTGAAGTGTCGATGGCATTTAAGATAAACATAAAGGAGGCTTCCTGTAGAGCGATGATATACATACCTTAAATAGATAAACATAAAGGAGGCTTCCTGTAGAGCGATGATATACATACCTTAAATAGATAAACATAAAGGAGGCTTCCTGTAGAGCGATGATATACATACCTTAAATA